>OZ010606.1:26937953-26995453 GCA_963932145.1 Acanthosepion lycidas | reverse complement strand
AAAAGAGCTTTTTAGGTGAAGGGAAAAAGAACGACAGAAGTTTAAATACGACCCCATCTCAAACTACTTAAATGACCGTCTTCAGAGAAGAGCTTTTTAGGTGAAGGGAAAAAGAACGACAGAAGTTTAAATACGACCCCATCTCAAACTACTTAAATGACCGTCTTCAGAGAAGAGCTTTTTAGGTGAAGGCAAAAAGAACGACAGAAGTTTAAATACGACCCCATCTCAAACTACTTAAATGACCGTCTTCAGAGAAGAGCTTTTTAGGTGAAGGGAAAAAGAACGACAGAAGTTTAAATACGACCCCATCTCAAACTACTTAAATGACCGTCTTCAGAGAAGAGCTTTTTAGGTGAAGGCAAAAAGAACGACAGAAGTTTAAATACGACCCCATCTCAAACTACTTAAATGACCGTCTTCAGAGAAGAGCTTTTTAGGTGAAGGGAAAAAGAACGACAGAAGTTTAAATACGACCCCATCTCAAACTACTTAAATGACCGTCTTCAGAGAAGAGCTTTTTAGGTGAAGGCAAAAAGAACGACAGAAGTTTAAATACGACCCCATCTCAAACTACTTAAATGACCGTCTTCAGCGAAGAGCTTTTTAGGTGAAAGGAAAAAGAACGACAGAAGTTTAAATACGACACCATCTCAAACTACTTAAATGACCGTCTTCAGAGAAGAGCTTTTTACGTGAAGGGAAAAAGAACGACAGAAGTTTAAATACGACCCCATCTCAAACTACTTAAATGACCGTCTTCAGAGAAGAGCGTTTTAGGTGAAGGGAAAAAGAACGACAGAAGTTTAAATACGACCCCATCTCAAACTACTTAAATGACCGTCTTCAGAGAAGAGCTTTTTAGGTGAAGGGAAAAAGAACGACAGAAGTTTAAATACGACCCCATCTCAAACTACTTAAATGACCGTCTTCAGAGAAGAGCTTTTTAGGTGAAGGCAAAAAGAACGACAGAAGTTTAAATACGACCCCATCTCAAACTACTTAAATGACCGTCTTCAGAGAAGAGCTTTTTAGGTGAAGGCAAAAAGAACGACAGAAGTTTAAATACGACCCCATCTCAAACTACTTAAATGACCGTCTTCAGCGAAGAGCTTTTTAGGTGAAAGGAAAAAGAACGACAGAAGTTTAAATACGACACCATCTCAAACTACTTAAATGACCGTCTTCAGAGAAGAGCTTTTTACGTGAAGGGAAAAAGAACGACAGAAGTTTAAATACGACCCCATCTCAAACTACTTAAATGACCGTCTTCAGAGAAGAGCGTTTCAGGTGAAGGGAAAAAGAACGACAGAAGTTTAAATACGACCCCATCTCAAACTACTTAAATGACCGTCTTCAGAGAAGAGCTTTTTAGGTGAAGGGAAAAAGAACGACAGAAGTTTAAATACGACCCCATCTCAAACTACTTAAATGACCGTCTTCAGAGAAGAGCTTTTTAGGTGAAGGGAAAAAGAACGACAGAAGATTAAATACGACCCCATCTCAAACTACTTAAATGACCGTCTTCAGAGAAGAGCTTTTTAGGTGAAGGCAAAAAGAACGACAGAAGTTTAAATACGACCCCATCTCAAACTACTTAAATGACCGTCTTCAGAGAAGAGCTTTTTAGGTGAAGGGAAAAAGAACGACAGAAGTTTAAATACGACCCCATCTCAAACTACTTAAATGACCGTCTTCAGAGAAGAGCTTTTTAGGTGAAGGGAAAAAGAACGACAGAAGTTTAAATACGACCCCATCTCAAACTACTTAAATGACCGTCTTCAGAGAAGAGCTTTTTAGGTGAAGGGAAAAAGAACGACAGAAGTTTAAATACGACACCATCTCAAACTACTTAAATGACCGTCCTCAGAGAAGAGCTTTTTACGTGAAGGGAAAAAGAACGACAGAAGTTTAAATACGACCCCATCTCAAACTACTTAAATGACCGTCTTCAGAGAAGAGCTTTTTAGGTGAAGGGAAAAAGAACGACAGAAGTTTAAATAGACCCAATTTCAAACTACTTAAATGATCGTCTTCAGAGAAGAGCTTTTTAGGTGAAGGGAAAAAGAACGACAGAAGTTTAAATACGACCCCATCTCAAACTACTTAAATGATCGTCTTCAGAGAAGAGCTTTTTAGGTGAAGGGAAAAAGAACGACAGAAGTTTAAATACGACCCCATCTCAAACTACTTAAATGACCGTCTTCAGAGAAGAGCTTTTTAGGTGAAGGGAAAAAGAACGACAGAAGTTTAAATACGACACCATCTCAAACTACTTAAATGACCGTCTTCAGAGAAGAGCTTTTTAGGTGAAGGGAAAAAGAACGACAGAAGTTTAAATACGACACCATCTCAAACTACTTAAATGACCGTCTTCAGAGAAGAGCTTTTTAGGTGAAGGGAAAAAGAACGACAGAAGTTTAAATACGACCCCATCTCAAACTACTTAAATGACCGTCTTCAGAGAAGAGCTTTTTAGGTGAAGGGAAAAAGAACGACAGAAGTTTAAATACGACCCCATCTCAAACTGCTTAAATGACCGTCTTCAGAGAAGAGCTTTTTAGGTGAAGGGAAAAAGAACGACAGAAGTTTAAATACGACCCCATCTCAAACTACTTAAATGATCGTCTTCAGAGAAGAGCTTTTTAGGTGAAGGGAAAAAGAACGACAGAAGTTTAAATACGACCCCATCTCAAACTACTTAAATGATCGTCTTCAGAGAAGAGCTTTTTAGGTGAAGGGAAAAAGAACGACAGAAGTTTAAATACGACCCCATCTCAAACTACTTAAATGACCGTCTTCAGAGAAGAGCTTTTTAGGTGAAGGGAAAAAGAACGACAGAAGTTTAAATACGACACCATCTCAAACTACTTAAATGACCGTCTTCAGAGAAGAGCTTTTTAAGTGAAGGGAAAAAGAACGACAGAAGTTTAAATACGACACCATCTCAAACTACTTAAATGACCGTCTTCAGAGAAGAGCTTTTTAGGTGAAGGGAAAAAGAACGACAGAAGTTTAAATACGACCCCATCTCAAACTACTTAAATGACCGTCTTCAGAGAAGAGCTTTTTAGGTGAAGGGAAAAAGAACGACAGAAGTTTAAATACGACCCCATCTCAAACTACTTAAATGACCGTCTTCAGAGAAGAGCTTTTTAGGTGAAGGGAAAAAGAACGACAGAAGTTTAAATACGACCCCATCTCAAACTGCTTAAATGACCGTCTTCAGAGAAGAGCTTTTTAGGTGAAGGGAAAAAGAACGACAGAAGTTTAAATACGACACCATCTCAAACTACTTACATGACCGTCTTCAGAGAAGAGCTTTTTAGGTGAAGGGAAAAAGAACGACAGAAGTTTAAATACGACACCATCTCAAACTACTTAAATGAACGTCTTCAGAGAAGAGCTCTTTAGGTGAAGGGAAAAAGAACGACAGAAGTTTAAATACGACCCCATCTCAAACTATTTAAATGACCGTCTTCAGAGAAGAGCTTTTTAGGTGAAGGGAAAAAGAACGACAGAAGTTTAAATACGACCCCATCTCAAACTACTTAAATGACCGTCTTCAGAGAAGAGCTTTTTAGGTGAAGGGAAAAAGAACGACAGAAGTTTAAATACGACCCCATCTCAAACTACTTAAATGATCGTCTTCAGAGAAGAGCTTTTTAGGTGAAGGGAAAAAGAACGACAGAAGTTTAAATACGACCCCATCTCAAACTACTTACATGACCGTCTTCAGAGAAGAGCTTATTAGGTGAAGGGAAAAAGAACGACAGAAGTTTAAATACGACCCCATCTCAAACTACTTAAATGACCGTCTTCAGAGAAGAGCTTTTTAGGTGAAGGCAAAAAGAACGACAGAAGTTTAAATACGACCCCATCTCAAACTACTTAAATGACCGTCTTCAGAGAAGAGCTTTTTAGGTGAAGGGAAAAAGAACGACAGAAGTTTAAATACGACCCCATCTCAAACTACTTAAATGACCGTCTTCAGAGAAGAGCTTTTTAGGTGAAGGGAAAAAGAACGACAGAAGTTTAAGTACGACACCATCTCAAACTACTTAAATGACCGTCTTCAGAGAAGAGCTTTTTAGGTGAAGGGAAAAAGAACGACAGAAGTTTAAATACGACCCTATCTCAAACTACTATGGCTGTTATTAGTACATAACAACATTAATTCTGAACCGTGAATTGCACTCCGGTTGGTTTGACATTTGCAATCGCCCTAAATGTGGGCGACTCGGGTGCCCTTTTACTAAGTGTGAGGTTTTTGATCGCGCTGAACCTGATAAAAAAACCCATAGAATTATTTTTTTTATTTTTATTTTTAAATTTCAAAAAGATTTTTAAAAAGTATCTTGGATATCACCCGCACTCGTGAAATGTGAATAACTCTCTGATTTTTTGGTAATTTTTCATTCTGAGGGTTGGGGTTGTTGTGAGGCAAGTTAAACAAATTTTGATTTAAAATTTATAATTTCTTGTGGTGAATTAATATTTGCGATAAGTAACTTTACATTATCTGACTTGAGTCAATAGCTTCGTCCACCGCAAGGAAAGTTGGCTCGTTAAGAGTCTCTGTCTTTGTGGTTGCAATGAGATGAAGTTGTATTAAGGCAATAGCTTAACATATACTGAGGATTTCCATTACTTATCTGCTTTTCGCCGAAACATTTGTGATTTACCAACTGTTCAAAAACTGTTTTCAAGAATGAATGTTTGTACATACGTGCATGTGTGTAAGTTTCATGGCGTTTTCCCTAAAGGGAAAAACGCAAATACTCCACAGAGTTTTACATTGGTTATAAGTAAGAATAGAAATGAGATCGAGAGAAAATAACGCCAAGTATTTATGAGTAATGTGAATCACGTGGTAGGTTCGAGAACACGCTTACATTTTTTGGCTCGTTTTTGATTTGAACAGATCGTGCATAGGCGAAAACATGACCTTGGCATTATTCGACCAATCAGAATATGTCAGTTGCTGAAAACTTGGTTTGGAGCCTATGTGTGTTTTTAGCTGTGCAAGATTTTAGAACTTTTGTACGTGAAGATAAACAAAATGCAATTTTTATATTTATTGTCCAATCAGGACGTTGTTTAATGACAACATTATGGAAACTGGGTGTGATCAAGTGAAATGTAGAAGTTAGATTCTACACCTGACCCGCCATCCATTTACTCAAGGACGCTTGAGAGGTTATGCGTTGTTTTCCGCTGTCCTTCTTGCCTTCAGTTTGTCCTGTGGGTATTAAATTTTCCAAGTCTTCTTTCCTCATTAGGTGCCCTAAAAATTTCTACTTTTCTGAAACAAGAGAACTACGATTTACATGACCGGCTTCAGAGAAGAGCTTTTTAGGCAAAGGGAAAAGAACGACAGATGCTTCAATACGACCACATCCCAATCTACTATGGCTGTTATTAGTACATAATAATAATAATAATGTTGAACCAGGCATACATAAAATAAACTCTATCGGCATTACAATACATTGATGAAACTTTAAAAAAAAGAAAAGATAAAGAATTAATATGTGCGAGATCATACTCGGAAATGATTTCGCACATAATAATTTACTCAATGCAAAGTGATACACAAAAATAATTTCAACCACAATTTCCATGTCAAAAATCATGTACTTAATTAACTTGGATGTAAGTTTCTTGAAAATGCAATGATTCTTGTCAGAATATATTCTTACAACCTGGAGGCTTTTCAAATATCTCCTTTCTTAAAAGAAATGCTCCTTTCTCAAGCCAAGATATTTATCAGTCAGTCAGTTATGTGCCATGCATGATACACGCTTAGGTGATCATGTATCTTTCCATACGTGACTGATTTTTTCCCGCAGTAGGTTGCCATTTCTTTCGGCGGTAGACCAGTTGCCATCCAAGGCTATAGAACCTGGTTTGTTCAGCTGAGGTGGGGAGAGGATTCATACCTTTCTCAAGGGTATGAAGAAAGGTAAGAAGAAGAGGATTTATGCCAATCAGGACAGTAATTTGACTTTGCTAACCAGACGCTTCCCCTATAACTAAATGGTATAGCACATCATGTTATATCACGGTTCCATGTAGGATACAGGTTCGATTCTATGACATTTTGAAACAAATTTTCCGCTAAATGTAGTTAATACTGTTTATTATAAACAGAGCATTTACTTTAAAAAAATGTATCTGTAAAAATAGAGCATAAACAGAAAATATATTAAAATAATTGTCGGACTTAGTCAATTTCATAATATATGATGTCATTTGTTTACGTTAAGATACGCTTCCAGCAGATATGAGCGTTAGAGAAAAGTCATGGGAAATTTGTTGTTTAAAAACAGTAATTTGACTTTGCTAACTAGCCGCTTCCTCTGTAGCTAAATGGTATATGACGTAGGGTTATACCATGTAGGATACAGGTTCGATTCTTGGGCACCTCGAAGTGGTGTAATGGTTAGCAAGCTTGTCTCGCTAGAACAATTACGTCTGGGTAGTGAGTTCGATCCTCACTGGGTGCCCCATACTTTCGGCCCTGTGCCACATCTAAGCTACGCTTGGAAAATAACTACAGGTTCGATTCTATGAAGTTTCTCGGGCATTAAGGCCGGTAAATGTTGTTAATATTGTTTATTATAAACAGAGCATTTACTTAAAATGTGAATCTATAAAAATCACGTATAAACAGAAAATATATTAAAATAATTGTCGGAGTTATTCCATTTTATATATTAGGTTGGTGCAAAAATATTGTCGTTTTTGACGTTAAAAAACTCGTCAAAAAACGACAATGTTTTTTGCACCAACCTAATATTTCGCCAATGTAGAATTTATCAGAAAATTATCTTAATAAAATTCTTAATGAATATGTCCTCGTCTATAAAAACGTTGCGTTACATATTCTACAATCAATAAATGAGAAAAGGATCGTAAAAAAATAAAATTACTGGCAAATGTTAAAAATGTTTGAATGATAAATAGGGAAAGAAATCTACGATACTGAACCAATAGTCAAAGATAGATAAAACAAACATTACGGCTCGAAATGCTTTTCCGACAATTTTGGAAATCAGCCCCCTCTTCCATGAAAAAAGAAAATGTTATTCTTCAATATTATAAACAGGGCAGAATTATTCATACCAATGTATAAGTAATTTAGCATAGAATGTTCTTAATATAAGAATTCTTCATGATAACAGACATTCTTAATAAAGTAAACTTGCTAAAACACTTACAAAAAATAAACAATCGATGTATACTTCGACGTATCTTTAAAAACAAAGAGAACAGATATGTATTTTAATAACTAGGTACATAATAATATGTCAAAAAATTATAATAAACAAAGAAGATAAGAATAAATGATTAATTAAAATAGTCAAGACTTCTCTTTTAAAATATCACATCGCTTTCTTTACGTCCATTCACTCAGACACCCAGCGTCCATTTGGAAGACGAGGACCCAGACTAAATTCGACCAACCCCAGAGACCCCAACTGTGGCACAAGCGGATGATGATTATGTTACAAATTCATGACGGTCGTCTTCGAGTATAGAATCCAGAGGTTGGCAGTGAATATTTCGGAGACAGTAGGAAAGGGTAGTTCAGGTTCGCAGTGGATATCGTAGCAAAGTAGCAGAGCGTAGTTCTTCCTTCTATCATCTTCGCCTGGTCAAGTTGGCACTGGTCCTTCGGTAGAGTAAACAAAGATGGCCGCCTTTATACACGACGGATACAATGTTCTGCGGCTTCTGATTGGTTAACCTTCCATTGGTAGACTATAAAGCGAGACGTGTCATTCGAACTGGCTCACTAGTCACATAATATATACAAAAAACTGTAACAGATTACAACAGATCTCAGCAGTTGAACCAGCAGGTGAAAAGGGCTACACATGACGGACATGCTACAGAAGGTACCACTCAAAATTAACAGTCAGCAGCAGCAGTAGCAGTCCGTTGCAGTTTTATAACTTGATTATGCATGTCTCATTCCATAAGTGCCAGAAAGGAAGGTCATGAAATCAAGTGTGTGGGTCACTTCCTGGCAAGTTGAGGTTCACCTTAAACAAATTCACACCATCGGCACTTTCTTCTACTCTGATTTTCTTTCACCTCCAACCGATTCTTGCAATGCCAAACGCCAATAGGGAATGGATGACGGGAGCAAGTTTTGGTGAAACTGGAAGCTTCTAGTTCTGAACTTGCACGTTGGTGGTGAATGAAGTCATCTACACCATCATTATAAAGGAAGCAGTCAGCAAAGAAGAAATTAATTTCTTGGGTATAATATAATGTTCTGACTTGGAATCAACATATATCTCTCTTTAAACCTCACCCTGTTTTTTTTTTGTTTTTTTGTTTTTTTTATGTACTTTTTATCACATAAAATTTGGTAAGGCACAAGCAAATTTTCATTCCGAAAATGCGGCCTGGATAAAAATAAAATAGCGTTTGGAAATCACATGCTTAGGCTTTAATTTTTCATATATATATATATATATATATATATATATATATATATATATATATATGAGTGCACAGCTTATATTTTATATCATAAAGAAACAATTTATACAAAGAATTAAATAGCAATGTTAATTTGACACTATTTAGCGGTTGCGTGAAAATTAAAACCGAAAAATACTTAGGGCGAGAAGAAGCTACCACGAAAGACATACTGAGCGATGTTATTTTTTTTAACAAAGAAAAGTGGTAAAGATTTTATTTTCATTTGCGAAAAAAAAGTATTTTTTTTCGCAGAAGACAGGAAATTCGTAAGATCTCGGATCTGTCGGAATTAATTTATGCTATGACACAGCGAATAAAAGATAGCAATCTGCTCATGGCAATAATGAAAATTTCAAATTGGTCAAGTGGCCTACAAAACAGAATGCTAAAAGATAATCAAATTTAGGTCGAATACCGACCGAGAAAAAGATCAGCTTAGACCAGCCCCAAAGAAAAAGGAAGGGAAAGGAGAAAAAGGGAAAGAATAAACCATTAACTATCTTTCGGAGATATCATTTCGTTTTGGGAAGAGACACCTGTTTTATGTCCAGACCTGGACATGATAAAAGTTTGTTACCGGGACAGATTGTTGGCGACAGGGTTCGAAGACATTCAGTTGACCACCCAGTTAACGCTTGGCGAAAATCTCGTTGATAAATTCCAGATGACATTCAGTTAAGATAGAAATTAAGGACCACAGTACGAGTCGTAGGGGTCTGGTTGAGGAAAAGAAAGAAAAGAAAAAGGAAGATATTTTTTTCTTTGAGCGATAATTGTAAGCTGAGGCCAGACTGGCCGCGCCCACGCTGCCGAGCGTTAATTGGCTGAGTGGTGGCGTGAGCGGTTGGCGAAGGTAAACATATAAGAAGGAGGGGAGGCCTGTTGACGCTTCTGAATGGGATTGGTATGAGATACCACTATGAGAAAGAAGGGAAACCTGTTGACGCCCTCTAAGGGGATTGGTGTGAGATACCAATATGAGAAAGGAAGAATTTGGGAGGACGATTCCCTTAAGAACCCCTCTAAAGCAGAAAGTAATGGACTTCCAAAAATGGAAAGTGATAAATTTTCCTGTCCGAAAACAAAGAAAATCTTTATTGTGGATTTGGAATTATCGAGGAACCCAAACCACGACAGGCCCACACCCGGTTTTGGTCGGCGTCCATATAAACGCAGATGCAGTAGGGCAGACGCAGACAGAGCAGAGTTGAGCTGTGAGCTCGGAGACCAGCCTCGCAGTAAGCTGACTGAAAGATATCCACGCATTCCGACTTAGACTTCTAACCAAAAACAATTTATCTTTGAAGAACGACTTAGACTCACACCACCAAAACAAGTTTTACGAATATCGCCTGAAGATACCAAAAAAACAGTTTCTTGAAAAGCAACTTAAGATATTAAGACTCGCCTAACAAACGCAAAGTGTCACGTATCCATAGAAGCAGTTTGGGAGAAAGACGTAGTCCTGTATTCAGCAACCAGATATAAAGATATTTGTTATTCTTTTTTTTTACACATTTGAATCTTTTGAGTTGTTACTTTATTTTCTTTTACATATACTTGTGCGATGTCACCTTTGCTCGAATTCGGCTTGCATTACGGCCCGGCAACTGATTGATTTCGTCTACCTAAGATCAAATCACAACGTGGGTAGGTTAGACTAGAGGTCAAGGCAGTTACTTTGGTAACCAGACTTTGGAGGCGAGCTGGGAACGACAAAGCTGATGCCGTGTTTAACCAGATTCCCATCCGAATCAGCCAAGGGTTAGAACGTCACATTTGGCGCCGCGACCAATACCAAGTCACATTGGTCGTCACAGGATAGCATGGGGGCAGAGAGGCATGGGGTGACGCCACATTAATGTAATTAATGGCAAACTCACTACGCTAACAGAACTTAATGAAACTTTAACTTACTATCAAATCCTTGAATAATAAGATCCTTATGTTCAGTTGTTGTCAGATGGAAGACTCATGCCAAGTACTTTCAACAATTTCAAATTGTCATCTTCAGAGTGCAATTTTCCCATACATATGCAAACACTAAGACGAAGTATGTTTAGAATGAAAGATGTTTTTTTAAATGATGCTATCTATTGATAGCATGTATGGGAAAATTGCGTCCTGAAGATGACAATTTGAAATTGTCAAAAGTACTTGGCATGTGTCTTCCAACAACTCGAATATAAAGATATTATTATTCAAGGAATTGATAGTACGGTAAAATTTCATTAAGTCCTGTTAGCGAAGTGATTTCATCATTAATCACATTAACATTGCTATTTAATTCTTTGTATAAGTTGTTAAATATATATATATATATATATATATATATATATATATATATATATATTTGACATCACTATGGGATCTTTAGACTCTGCAGAGTCTTCTGAACTTGTTGGTCTTTTAATACTGTACAACTTGACTGCGCATCGTGAAATAGATATTAAGGACATCGGGCTGTATAGAGATGACGGGCTCATGTTAGTGAGTAGCTCTACTAATTTTAAAATAGAGAAAATTAGAAAAATTATATTAGGTTGATGCAAAAATAATTTCGTTTTTTCACATAGTAACATATGTTAGAAAACGAAATTATTTTTGCACCAACCTAATATTTAGTGAATTTAAAAATCTAAACTTAAAGATAACAGTCTGTATTAAATTGAAAAGTGTAAACTTCCTCGACGTAACTCTAGATTTAACAACACATACCAACCTTATAAAAAAACAAATACTAACCCCTTATATATACACTCGAAGTCAAACCACCCTCCATCCATAATTAAACATATACCCTCATCAATAGAAAATAGAATCAGCATTAACTCCATAAACAAAGAAATATTCCAACAACACAGTAGCTTTTATAACGCAGAAGACTGCCCATTGGAAAATAAATGCTGTGTCAAATCTGTGGTATACCAATGTATTATCTCATCCATTGAGAGTCCTAATACTAATATGATATACATTGGGTCTACGAAGAATTAATTTAAAGCCAGATGGAGGCAGCATAAGTGCTCTTTCAACAATATAAATAAAATAAATCAGACATCACTATCTAAATATTTTTGGCATTTGAAGGAAATGAATAAAACACCAAAAGTAAAATGGAAAATTATAAACAAAACTAGAACTTGTAAAATTTGGGATGACCCATGCCCTTTATGCCTACATGAAAAACTACACATTATTAAGTTTCTAAATAATTAAAATCTATTAAACAATAGACATGAGTTAACGGCTTTTTCCCGACATCATCAAATTTTTGCATTGAATAATTAGCATAAAAACAAACAATAAAATAATTTTTAAAATCCATAGTCCTAATAGTTTAAATACCCTACAAAAAAAGATAACCCTTTATGAAGTCGTCAAAAAACAAATGTTACGGCAGTTTTTTTTATATACACAAAACCCTTTCAGAAAAAAATAAAATAAAAAAATAAATAAATCTCCATAGACACGTAAACCAGACTAGGCGAAATCATCTTCCGTTTTAAATTTAGACACCCCAACTTTACCCTGACTTGACATCTATGAATGTAACTCTATACTGATACAAATTATTAACACCCTACACCCCTTTTTATTTAAACAATCGCTCTAGCCGTTACCATGGAAATTTTGATATCAATAATGAATCTGCTATTAAAACACGTAAATTTCAGAAATAAGTTATTCCAAAAAAAAATTTCGCTTGAAGATGCAACAGAGCTTACTTTAATTCAATTTAATTCAAATAATTATATTGAAGTTTTCGGATCTCGTTTTGAAACATGAGAACTCTTATGTAGCGTGTTGGAATCATATTTTTAAATAAATAATTATATTTATGATCTACTTTTGTATCGAGCACTATTTTTTAAAAATAATAACAAAAATACTAAAGAACTTTGGATTATTTACCTAACGAGTTTTTTCCTCTTTTCTATATATTTTCACACACACACACACACACACACACATATATATATATATATATATATATATATATATATATATATATATATATATATAGCATAATGAGAGGCCACGTATACTTTCTTAATATGTATATATAGAAAAAGTTGCAAATGAAAAAAATGATAATGTTATTTTATGAAAGTATATATTTATTTATATATATATTTGATATTTCAGATTGACCTCAATCTTTCTTCAGAAACAACTGTTTGTTACAAATAAATTAAAATTACTGTTTGTTTACAAGTAGCGTCCGTCGCGAGACGCCGACGTCACGTGATATGGAACGCCACTGTGTTCGAATATTCCTAACGTAAATCTAACTGTAATAATATTTTAGATGTTGTTTAAAAAAATAAATATTTTTTTAACTATATCTAAAAAAATTGTTTAACTATTGAAATATTTATAAAGATTTAAAATACCCAAGTCTTTATTTAACCCTAGTTTATATGTATTTAATTTTAAAATCCAGTATTTTTCTTTTTTTCTGTGTGTGTATGTGGAACTGAAATCAGAATCTATCAATAAACATTTACAGTTTTCTAATGAGTGTCCTGATTGATTAAAGTGTTCAGCTATGGGGGAATAAGGATTGTTTTGACGTATGGTTTGTTTATGATCGTTGAAGCGAAATCTAAAATTATTTCCAGATTCACCAATATATCCACTATTAGGACATAAGGTGCAGAATAAATAGTAGATTATGTTATGGATATCACATGTGAGGTGAGGTGGGTGTATCTTGATATTGGTGTTGGGTAAAGAAAATACATTATCTATTATTAAGTGTTTGCAAACTAAGCAACGAGGTTTGTTACATTTGTAATTTCCTGATTGGTTTGTATTGTTTAGATATTTGGTAGAGGTGAGGATAGCTGATAGGTTAGGTGATTGTTTCTTTGCATTTATGGGTGGTTAATCGAAAATGTCTGATCTTTTTGTCTAACTGGAGGTTCTTGTAATCCTTTTTTTAAATTGTGAATACGTGTGTGGGAATACTGATCGTGGTTAAAAACCATGGGAATACGATTGTTGTTTTTACTTTTCTTGTATGTGAGACGTGTGTTACGATTTATGTGGATAGTTTTATTTGGTGCTTCTTTTATTATTTTTATTGGGTATTTACATTTTAGGAATTGTTTTGTTAAGTTATTAATGTTGTATAGAAAATCTAGATGGTCTGAGCATATGCGTTTGATTCTTAGAAATGAGCTGTATACAATAGATTTTTTTAATTTAAGGGGATGACAGCTGTTAAAGTGCAGGAATTTATGTTGGTTTGTGGGTTTGTTGTATAGATTGGTAGAAAGTGTATTTTTGTTCAATTTTATCATAACGTCTAGGAAAGGGATGGATGTGTATGAGTGCTCCATGGTAAATTTAATTGTATTGTGGAAATTGTTGCAGAAAGTGAAAAAGTTTTTTAATTTTTCTGATCCATGAGTCCATAGTAAGAAAATGTCATCAATATATCTAAAGTAATATGATGGTTTATATTCTGAATTGTCTAGTATCTTCTTTTCTAGAATGTGCATAAAGATATTAGCATAACTAGGTGCCATTTTTGTGGCCATTGCTGTGCCACTAATCTGTAGTGTTTTTGTTGAATTTAAAATTATTATGTGTTAAAATGAAATTTATTAATTGGCATATATCTGTAATTTGGTAGTTAGGTAATTTTTTGTTACTAAGGAACTCATAGCAAGCTGATACTCCTTCAACATGTGGAATGTTCGTGTAAAGGGACGAAACATCCATCGTTACTAGGATTGTATCGGTCTACCAGGTGGCAGGATTTTAAAGGATTTTGAAATTTCATAAATGTTCTCTTCATTATGTGATTGTGTAATTTGATGTGGGTTGGATGAAAAAGTGTTAGGGTGTTTTTCTGAAATGATTTTGGGGAGTTTATGTAGTTTTGGGATAGTGTAGAATGTTGCTGTTTTAGGGTTCTCAGGAATAAGAGATTTTATGGTATTTTTATGTTGTGGTTCAGGTTCTGAGTGAGAAGTGATAATTTGGTTTTGAATGTGCTAGTTGGGTCTACAGGTAAGGGTAGATAGAATCTGTTATTTTGAAGTTGTGATTCTGCTTCTTTAATGTAGTTGTTAGTGTCTAAGATGGTTATAGCTCCGCCCTTGTCGGCTGGTACGATAATTATTATATCTCGGTTGTTTTTAAGAGTATAGATGCCTTGGTGTTCTATTTTGGATAAGTTGTATTTTTTTATCTGGTGTCCTTTGTTTTTAAGAAGTTTTCCATGTGTTGTCTGGCTTTGTTGGCATATTGATCCAAGTGTTGGTTACGTCCGCTTGGTAGGGTCCATAGTGTGTTATTCTTCGTCGGAGGAAGTTTGGAGCATGATTGGTTAGCGCTGTTGTCTGTATTAGAAGTAGATTTGTTGTCTGAGAAATAGTCTTTTAGTCTCAGTCTACGAAGGTATTTTTCCATATCGCAGCAAAGGTTTTGAGGGTTTAGTGGTTGTGAGGGGCAGAATTCTTTATTTAATAAAGAGGTTTTTTTTACCAGAGCTCATATTGCCATTTGTTGTTGTTATTATTTTTCTCTGGCACTCCTTATTACTGGTTCCCATATTGTATTCATTTCTATGCTTCGCCGGCTTAAGAGATTTTTGTGACCTAGCATATGCGCCGATTCCTTAAGTTTTTGTATTTTCTAGTTTATTTTGCCCACACCAAAATTGTTCTAGTTCCACGTGCCATGCCTCTTCCGTCTCAGTTATTTCTTTCTAACTTCTCTCCAAGTTTTGGTTCACCACAGTCTAGTCACTGGATCTAACCAACGTCTTTATCCACTGCACCATGTGTCCTTGAAGACATCTGTGTATGAATTTATGGGACTTATAAACCTAATGTCTCAGCAACCATTTTTACCAGTGCTCATATTGCAGTTTTTGATTATTATTTCATTTTTTACCAGAGCTCATATTGCAATTTTGTGTTGTTATTCATTGTTTTTTTTTTACTAGCACACCGTATTTACTGGTTACCTGACCATATTGCATTCATTTCTATGCTTGGCCGG
This sequence comes from Acanthosepion lycidas, assembly GCA_963932145.1. NCBI lineage: Eukaryota > Metazoa > Mollusca > Cephalopoda > Sepiida > Sepiidae > Acanthosepion > Acanthosepion lycidas. The sequence continues at coordinate 26,979,934 of OZ010606.1, read as the reverse complement.
CTTAGGAGATGTTTGTGGTCTATCATATACGCTGATTCCTTAAGTTTTCGTATTTTACAGTGATGTATTATTTCAAACTCACTCCACAGAGGTGAAGGGGGGCGATGATCTCCCTTTCCCCTCCATATATGGTCAGCCGCGTCTAATTTTTCTAATTCTGCTCGTGTTACGGCCTGAAATATTCAAGGGGAATAACTCTACCCATGAGAAGTTATCTCCCTTGCCGTAAAAATTGTAGCCAACAAACTTCGAAGTCGTTAAAATAATACATTTTTCTATTTAGGCCCCCATTTTTTTTTAAATTGTCACACAATATTATTTTTTTAATCTTCACATGTTGCATGTACTAATGTTCCACAATAAGGAAGTTGTTTAGATTCTATAATCTGAACAACTTCCAATCGTGGAACTCTTATCACCGGTGTAGTGGATGGGTTAGTTATGTGGTAATATTTGTTGAGAATAAGTTGCGTGTCAATTAACTATTTCCACTAACATCAAAATAAAATACAAAATTCAACTGAATTGTTTTAAAACGTAACAATTAGATTTAGGTTGATGTACAACATGCAAAGAAAAGGTAGGACAGAGTCGTGTCCCTTTGATTTGGAAATATTTGTACCAGAGTTCATATTACGAACAAAACATATTTAATTAGAAACTAATAAAACATTCAAAACAATGTACAAGCAGAATATTTGGTATATGTTATGTTGGCAAATATGTATGATGTTTTAGGTTTCAGAATGTCTTTCTTGTAATCGTTCGTTAATGTTAATATTAAAGTTGTTAATATTAAGTATCTTAAACAGAAAGTTCTTAAGAAGTAATTTACCTTTTACTGTAATATTGAACTTGTAATTCAGAAGAATAAAGTTTGGAATTGTGAGTTCTAAAGTTGATAAAAGTTCAGGAGTGATTTCAGAGTTCATGAATGTTGGTAATTGTCTTAAAAACGTCTTGTCAGCAATGACTAAGACGGAGGTTGGCGAAGGTTACATCTTGAGACGTGCGAGAGAGATGAATGAAAATTACTAATCCTTTCTCTCTCTAAAAAGTTCACACGTGTTTTGGCTTTTATACTGGTCAAGTGGCTCCCAGCACATGAGCGGGAAAACAGATTGGTCGCGTGCAGGCGGTTTGATTGGTCGGAACTGACCAATCAGCAAGCCAGATTGGCGGTGAATGACCAATGAATACTTGTTATATTGTATGAAAGTAGAATTTTGCTTATCAGATAGGAAGAGTGCATTTCCTAAAAAGAGGTAAGGCTGGTTGTGTTGTGGAAGATTCCACACCGGTATCAGATTCAGTTAACGCAACTTAAGTTCCTCTTTTTGGGAATCATTTGTAATGACGAATGTATTGTCCTAACTACCAATCATACGCGGAATAATAAATTTGGAATATGCATACATACAACAATGTCAATCCACAGTTTTTTGCGTGGAATAAAGAAAATATATATTTTTTTAAATATAAATCGTGGTCATGTTAATAACAGACATCTACAAATGGTCCATAACTAGTAACATACCATAACAGAGACGCTTAATGAAATTGAGATTTTTCTTTTATTTCCAATGTCAATGTTATAAAACCGTTTTTATTCCTTCTTGCTGTTTCATTTTGTGATATTTTTACACAAAATATGAAACAGCAAGAAGGAATAAAAACGGTTTTTATAGCGAAGAAAACGGCGACTTACCTCGTCAAACCAAGCGACAGCGTGTCGCGTGTATTCTACGACGGAAAAAGTGGCGAAAAAGAAAACTACTTACCAAACAGAGGGGCACGTATTCCGCATAACATACTGAAAATGGAATAATTGAATTAAAGAAAAAACAAGTCAGTCGCAGAAGTCGCTATAGTATAAAAGTATTTTGATATGCAAATTACGGAAAATCCAATCCCAGCTGTCGACGAATGGAAAAAATAGGTTCTGCCGATAAAAGCAGTTGGTTTTCTCAATTCGAGGAGAAAAAATTCGGGCATTTTTGGTTTCGGCGTTTGTTAGTGAACGAGTTATTTTTCTGACTGGTTACACACATTGTGATTTGAAATAGTACCGGCGAATCGAGTTTTCAGCATTTCTTTCTGCCCACGATATTCGAGTCTGGACTTACAGTGATTCTTCTTTGTCTTGTGGAAGTAATCTGCGACAAATACTTCCTTTGCTTTCAGAACGCTTACAGTTTTATAACATCAACATTTATAAATTTTATATTTATTTTTATGTGTACATGCGTAGAGATTTTGGGTGTTATGACCCTTTGAATAAATTTTTTTCATCTGAGCTCACAAAAGTTGAATGAATTATAAAGCTGACAAATGCTGAATAAACTGTAGCTTTAGAAAAGTATTTGAAAGAGAAAAGCTCTTGTTGTTTGTTCGAAATTGTTCTGTATGTTTTTAACGTAGTTTGGAAAATTTTGTACGTACGCGCATGTGTGAATATGCTTTCAAGACCGCACATGGTCAAGACGGAAATCCTCAAGGTTACATCTTCACAGGAAAAAGGGAATAGAAGAGAAAAAAAAAAGAGCAAGCTCGTGTCTGCTATTTATAACTAATGTAGCCACGTGACAGGATCAGAAGAACTTGGCAGGAAAACTTGACTTCGTCACGCGCTGGAAAAATATTTGTACGTGGGTGGATTGCAATGTCCATTTATTGACCAATTAGAAGCTGACATTTTCTGAAGATCTGTATGAAGCTGAATAAGCTTTTGATAAAATTCAACATTGATAAGAAATTGGTATTGGGATGCTAAAACTCCAAATCCATGCAAGAAATGTAATGATTTCCATGTCGTTCACCACATAGAAATCATTACATTATTTAAGGGCGTGGCCTGTTTCTCCTTTATTACCACAGCTGCATTGGATGGGGTAATTACAGTCCTAAACCATGTTCTCCTCTATGGAGGGGGGGTCTTATTCAGAAGAGGTGTCTGCAAAGTGTCCAACCACTTTTGAAGATTGTCCTGGTATTATATGGACCACAGATCTTTTGTATTTTCTCCAATAGTCCCCTCACATAGGGTAGGCAGATCGAAGCTGTTTTCTGAGTAGTGTTATCCTCTTGTACCTTTCTATCCCAATTTACAGTGAAACGTTAAAATACATATTTATATTAGGTTGGTGCAAAAATAATGACGTAATAATGTCGTTTTTTGACGTTAAAAAATACGTCAAAAAACGACATTATTACGTCATTATTTTTGCACCAACCTAATACTTATTTACATTGTTTATATACGGACTATTGTCCTCATCTTTGTTGTTATTATCACGTTTTGGTTACTGTAAATTCTAGCCTTCATCAGGTATATGTTGATCCAGGTATCTTACAGGGAATTCAAACTTAACAGAGATAGACTGTTCCGGTTCCACTATTTCTAAGGATATCTTGTCTAATTTTTAGTACTGCTCATTTATTGCTTGGCCCCATTTCCACAGAGTCCAAATACATGCTGCCTGGCCCTGGGATTGAACTCCCAATTACTAGGTCACTAAATTCATGTGGTTTCTGTGGGATAATTTCTAGTCTAGAACTTGGAGGCTGAAACCTAATTAACCCTGCTGCAGTCACATTTAACTACATTCACCATGGCTTTTCTCTTCTTATTGCTGTTGGGGTTGGGGAGTATCCAGGTTCAGCTTTGAGTGGTTCCAAAGATTGCACTTCATGTTGCCAGCCCCCAAGATGAGCAGATGGGTGAGGTGTTGGTAGAAGGAAGAGCTGACATAGCAGATGCTGTCCCAACTATCACCTACCTACCCAACCAGATGAGCAGACAAAGCCCTGAATAAAATATCTACACCTAACACAGGGAACAGGGCTCGTTTTCTTATTTCAGGATGTAGTGTTTGTCTTTTGTCATGTTACCTTGTGAACATGCCTCAGACCCTTACTTAACATTTTAGCATCAGAATGCGATGTGTGGGAGGATCATTGGCCAGATGGTGATAAGTTTCGACAATGGGACGTTGTATGATTATAAAGATAGCATTTTCTACTTGGACTCTTTTTCAACTTTGAATGTTGACACAACACAATCTTTTTTTTTTCTTGGAAAAAAAAAAATCATTTAATTCCAAGCAAGACGATGATGCCGCTAAGACATATAAAAAGTTATTGGAAGTGGTAGAGAATAACAAAACTTCTGCAAGGAGAGAGAACAGGATTCAGGATTTAGAAGATGGCAATTGAGGTTGCATTTTAACTTTTGAAGAATGTAGGTGGCAGGGTCTTATTATTTATTTTACTGGTTATGAACCCTTTGCTGGTTCTTTAAAGCCAAAAGTTATTTTTAGATTGAGATAATGATTTTTCTTGATAAAATTTCTACTAATTAACCCATAACTGGGGGTAGAAGAGGTGTTTCATATCTTTCTCAAGAGTATTTGTATGTAAGTGAATCTAACAAACCCAACTGGAATTGGAACTCAGAGTAGAGTTCCAATTCCGAGTAGTTATCCATTACCCCACCCACACATCCAAGTTGATTTCTCTTTAATATTGGCCTTTTAAATGGATTTTTCAGAATAAAAAAAAAAAAAAAAAAAAAAAAATATATTTTTATTTTTATTTATTCTATAAAAAAAACAAAAAGAACACTCATGAAAATATAAAAGTTGAAAATTACGATTTAATGATATTGACATAATATTTTAAACGGAATGATTGAAAACACCACAGTACTAATGCCGTACAATGGCCGACAGTACTAAAAGAAGGTTAATGGGAAATTTCAGCTGCCTTTTTGTATAGAAAAGAAATAAGCCAACAAGATAAAAGAGTTCATTTCGTGATGAGACCCCAACAGACATTCAAAGCATGGGGTTTGCTTGATTTTATATACTTTAGCAGTATATAGGTTATTCAATGCTGAAATCTGAATATTTTATTTACATTGCTAGGACTGTTCTCATCATTATTTCCCTATTAACAATGTTTCAACCATTGTATACCCCAACCTTCTTCAGGCGATTGGAAACAGAACTGAACCCTTGTTTCAGTCCACTGCAGTAGATTGTTCCAGATGCCAGAGTTATCTCCCTTTACCTACTGCAGTAGCCAGGTATTGAACTTTGGGCCAAGTCACTGGATCCAACCAACACTTTTATCCACTGGGACATTTTTCTTGAGAACAGTGCAAGAATTTTGGGGGCTAATAAACTTAATGTCTCAGTAACAATTTTTTTTACCAGAGCTCATATTGCAATTTTCTTGTTATCATTGCTTTTCTCTAGCATGCCGTATTACTGGTTCCTATATTGTATTCATTTCTATGCTTGGCTGGTTTAAGAGATTTTTGTGGCATAGCATATGTGCTGATTCCTTAAGTTTTCACATTTTCCAGTGATATTCTATTATTTCAACCTCATCCCACAGATGGTGGTGATCTCCCCTTTCCCTCCATATATGATCAGCTATGCCTGATTTTTCTATTTCCCTTTGAGTTATGGGTTTACGATGTTTCTTCAGTCTTACCATAAGAGGGCGGCCTCTTTCTCCTTTATATTTCTTAGCACAGCTGCATGGGATGGTGTACATACAGTCCTTAACCCTGTTCTCCTCTATGGGGGTGTCTTATTCAAAAGAGGTGTCTGCAGAGTATCCAACCACTTTTAAAGGTTGTCCTGATGTTATATGGATCATAGATCTTTTGGATTTTCTCTGATAATCCCTTCACATAGAAAACAGCATCGGTCTGCCTACACGGAGTAGTGTATCCTCTTGTACCTTTCTATACCAGTTTGTCAGAGCTGCTGCCATATACACAGACATTGTAGGGTACTGCTTATACTGCCCATTTCTTGATCATATGTCTCTGGGTTGCCACTCATGACTTTTGTTTGACATTGTAAGCAGCTGACGATCCCTTGGATGGATGGTGGGAGTTGAAGTTGAGGTACTGTCCAGTGAATGTTGGCTTGCGGTATATGGATGTCTTGAACACATGCTCCGTTTGAGATAACAGTACATCCAGGAAGGTGAGTTTGTTGTTTTTTTTCTCCATTGTGAACTGTATTGATGATGTTATTGAGATCATAGGGTCCAGTAGTAGCTGGACCTCTTCCTGGTGCGGCCAGAGTATGAAGGTGTCATCTATGTATCTCAGCTATAGGGTTGGCTTTAGGGATATGGATCCCTAGTAATGCCATTTCTTTGAAGTATTCCATGTATATGTTTGCCATTGTTGGTGATTATGGTGAGCCCATTGCAGAGTTTACAATGGCCGAAACATTGTGAATATGGCAACAAAGATGAAAACAGTATGAATAATGTAAATAATTACAATACCTCATCACAGAAATATAAACTGATATATAAATATTTTGTGCACAATTTTTATTTCATTTTTTATGTTTTTTTTTTTTTTTGTGATAATGTTTTAGTGATACACGTTTTACTAATTAACCCATAGTTGGGGGAGAAGAGGTAGATTCATACATTTTCTAAGGGTATTTGGATCTAAGTGAATATAATAAACCCAACTGGAATTGGAACTCTGCTCTCCAATTAACAATTCCTAACCATTATCCATTATACCACCTGCACATCCAAACTTACAGCACTTGGTATTCCTAAGCAGTTTCCCAACTAGGTACCGACCAGGCTCGATGTTGCTTAACTTTGGTAATTGGATGGGATCCACTGTTGCTGCCCTGAGAGTGGAACTGTTCATTGTGAGAAGAAAGAAGTTATGGTTGGAATGATGGCGATGAAAAGAGACTAGCCTGGTTTTTGAGGTACTGAAAATGACAAGTGAGCTGTTCGAGCTCAATCAGAGGAGAAATCAACTACCAGGCACTGGTTAATCTAGGCAGAGGTTGCAGAGTGAGGAAATAGGTTTTCCCTCCCCAATGTGCAGACCTTTGAAGAACCCTACCAGTGCAGACAAATGTAACAATAAGTTTCTGGAGTATAGATTCGCTGACATGCATTCATTTTTTTTTTTGTTTTCATTTTATCCCTCGACGTTTTTGAATCGTTCGCACGGATGAGTGTGTGGTGGTAACTGGTGGTGGGAGGGTGTTTAGAAGAAACAGATTTTGATTCTTCTTCCTCACGATCCTTTAAGTGGATCGATAGCTTGGTAGTGCCCATCGCCTCTGCAAACTTTTGCCTGAAAGCCGAAGCCCACAGAATATGCTGTGGGTTGCCCCTTTGTCCATACACTAGACCCTCAGAGATTTTTTGGAATTCAGAATTGTCAATCTCCTAGACCGTCCGCCATCCAAGGCTATAGGACACAGCCTGCCCTGCCATTTATCCAAAGCTGGCAAGTGAAGAGATAGATGCATATCGTTTCTAAGGGTAATACCATGAAAGTGAATGTAATGTACTCGACTAGAATTCAAACTTGTCTTTATGATTCCTCAATCTGAGCTGATATCCATTACTCCACCATTACTCCACATGTTAATAACCATAAATACACAAAGAGATCAAGAAGTGTTAGAGTAATACTGTATATATATTTAAATGTTGCCTTAAATGCAAACACTGTTCCTGCAGTGGCGTAGCTAGGGAGGGAGGGGGGTACCGATCTGGGTGGCACTTTTATAGGGGCAGCACTTTTGTATCTGCTGTAGGCTAAAAGACTGTATAGGCTGTATTGAAATAATAGTGGTTTTAATATTGAGACAGTACTCACAGCTGAAGGTCCTTTTTGATTTTGAGTAAGTACAGCATATATATTGACCTATTATAGGCTATTAATCACTCATCAAGACTTATTTTTTGTGTCAGTACATTTTCTTCTTGTATGAATGCTGGACAATCCAAGAAATAACTAATATTTCAGCAGCCTTCATGAACTCGCTGGTAAATATGGCTTCCTTATTCAGTTGAATCTTTTGGATGATAAATATGAGTGTCAAATATATCACAACGATATTGAGAGAAAAAGATTTCAATATTTTATTGCTGTTTCTGCTATTAAAGATGGAATATAGGCATGGAAAAAAGGCTCCCTCGAACTTTTGCAGTTTATTCAAAAGTATGACCTTGGGAACTTGGTTACAAATATAATAATGCTGCAGATTTTTATCCCAATTTCTGTTTGTGTTGCTGCCTGTGAGAGAAGTTTTTTTTTAAACTAAAACTGATCAAGAATTATGGAAAATCTACTGTGAGCACTTTGCGGATGAGAAATCTTGCCGTATTGTCTATAGAGTGACAACTGACAGACAAAATATTTTTTGACGATGTCATTGAAGAATTTGCCAACAAAAAAGCAAGAAATGTTACTTTGTAGAAAGTTGTAATTCTCATTTCAAAAATAAAGATAGTCCTAATTTTTTTTTTTTTTACCCCTCTCCATATCATTTTTGCGTTTTAACTGTTACTGATGAAGTTTAAGTATGTTTGGGGTATATTTAAAGCATACCATATTTCAGTATGTAAAAGTAATATTTATTTTCCAGATACAAAAATGTGGGGAGACAGGGGAAGGCTGATCTTCAATCCGTCTTATCTTAAATTTAGCTAGCCACAATTACTGACACAAACATACTACAGTATTCCTTACACCAAATAACACATTCTTACTACAGTCTCCATAATACCACAAAGTCTCTTCAAAGTTCTAATTATGTACAATTCATTTGTGCATTGAGGGAATAAAAATAACTTTTTAAGAGTCACTGTGCAATATAGGATGGCAAACTCATTGGCAATAACTCTAGCTATGCCAATGCATTTCTATAGAAACCTCAAATGATGAATTCCTTGATGTAGTGTCAGATCATTCATGAAGCAAGAGTTTTAGTATGTTTAAGCATTTGTTTCAGCTGAGTCCAGAAAAACTGTGAGTGATAATTTAGCTTATAAAACGACTGCAGAATTTCCGGTAAATTGTCTTCGTGAATGTCCTCGGTCAAAACAGAGATTATTGGGACTTGGTTATCCATATAGAAGATTAAGCTCTCATTCATCAGAATGTCAAACAAGCGCTCTGTCAAGGCTTTGTTTGAGATGAGCATAAGGATCAGCTTCGATTCATCCAGGGCCAACTTTAGGATCTCAGAGAAAGGTCCACTTGGAGAATCCCTGTCAACATGATAGCACTTGTAGCCGCCATTTTCTTCCTTCTCGCAGTACTCGACAATTTTATCTGCTTGCTCGATGTTGCATTCGTGAAAGCACAAGAACAAATCATATGTTTTGAAGACATTGCTCATGGCATCTGTCCAAAATTTCAGGATACCGGCAGGATTCTTAGCTTCTGGGCATCCTGGAATCTGGTAAAAAAAAAAAAAAAAAAAATAATAATAATAATAATTAGAGAAAGGATCATTACATTCTTATATCAAGTTTTGCTAAAACAGACATACAGGAAGACCTGGGTATGATGATAAACTACATCCAGAAGCAAAGCTTCTGATCAGGAGACTGGAGGTTTTGAGGAATGTAGACCTCTTAGGGTCCCAACTATGACCAAATAGTCAACACTAAAAAAAAAAAAAAAAAAAAAAAAAACAAAGCATCATGCAAGTATAAAAAATACATTTTTATAGTAAAAATAATAGCATGACTTTCATATAAAAAATGACCAACAATACATTTTATCTGTAATTGAAGGTATATGACTGTTCCAAATATATTTAATCTCTCTCTCTCTATATATATATATATAATTATTTATTTAAAAAAAAAAAGAAATTTATAACATAAATGTTATAAAATCACTACAAAAATAGCCATTTTGTTTCAACACCCTTATATATGTATATATATATATATATATATATATATATATATATAGATATATATATATATATATATATATATATATATATATACATACACATACACACACACACACAGTGTAACCCGGATATAAGAGAGATTTTCTCTGGTCCCAAATTATTCCCATACTTACAAAATAGACCAAACCCGGATATAAAAGACAACTCTTATATCCGGGTTACACTGCATTATATATATATATAAGCAAATATATGGATATACATCCGACAGTATGAAGAAAAATATATGGAAAAACAAAATCCGAATATGCAAATATGCTGTTTTAATGTTGTTTCAAGTCGATGTCAGACGTTTCGGTCTAGTAGACCTTCTTCAGGACATAGTTATAAATAAATTTAATTTCAGTTATTCTGTTTTGATTAGTCTTACTCTTATGTCTACCGTCTTTTCATGTCGACTTGAATATCGTCTAATGTTAATCATGTTTCAATAACTATGTCCTGAAGAAGGTCTACTAGACCGAAACGTCTGACATTGACACTGAAATAACATTAAAACAGCATATTTGCATATTCAGATTTTGTTTTTCCATATATTTTTCTTCATTATTATATATATATATATATATATATATATATATATAAGTCATCCACAGACAGACTGTTTCGCTGTTTCACAGCTCTTAAGTGTGGCTAGACATCCGGTTGCCTCTAGCTTTGATCGAAACCCGACTTGGTGTCAATCGGAGATTCTACCACTAAGCCGTTGGCGCACGGCAGGGATGAAGGTGAATTTTAGCGTATTTATTTTTAGATAAACAAACACAGTGACTGACAGTGACTCAATTCACTTTTGCCGAAGAGTCTCGCTATATCAGCCATAATAGTCACTGTTTACAAACCCACACCTCTTCCCCAGCAAGCTCAACTGAAATTAATTTTTCAGGAGCCAATATAAAGTCATCCATACACACACACACACACATATATATATATATATATATATATTATAAGATTGTGTGTGTGTGTGTGTGTGTGTTTACGAACTACTTGAGAACTATAAGACATATTTCCACTAAATTTGGAACATAGACTGTACTCAAGGTAAATAGCAGGGCCCCTAGAATTATTATTATATACTGTTGTTAATCTCTTGTGACTAATAAGATCTACAGTAAGGATGAATCTTCTATCCATCACATAATTTTTATTTTGATATGATATTATTGGATTCACAGGTTCGAGTTGGCATCCCTGATCTTTATTTCTTTAACAATAAAACTAATTGAGAAGTCCTACTAAAGAAAAGTGTGCCTCCCATCAGGAATCAAACCTGTATTCCATTTTTCCACTAGGGAAAACACACCTATAACTGAAAACATGAATTGACTAATTCATTGACTGAGCAGCCAATGTCCACTTTCACTTCAGTCCACTGTTATCCTTCTTATTGATGGGGGTTTACTTCCTAACCTTTTGTTTGAAGTGGTGTGGAATGTCTAAGTCTTCATTATGCTATTGTATTCTTTTCAAGTTTTACGTGCTATCCATTTTAGTCGTTACCACTACTGAAAGTCTTGCTTGTCCGTTGAGTGAAACTCACTGTATAAGAAAACAAAAAAAAAAAAGAAATGTATCTTCAATATCAGCATACCATAAACTGGGGTAACTTTGACCAATTTTGGTCATTTTGAATACATGACCACCACTGTAAATTTATCAATAGAATTGCAACTTTTGTTCTTTTACTGGTATTTGAAATACAACAGAATATTTTACTTACTGAAAATAGTAAATTTAATCATTTAGCTTTCAATTAAAGTTAAAATGAAAGCTTCAAGAATGCTTTTTAATTTTTAAAAATGAATTTTAAACCTTTGGTATCGAAAATTTAGTGGACGTACCTAAGTGATCCATAGCTGCCTTATCTACTTTTCCATTTCCCTGGATGCCTGTATGGCTAGGGATCCAGCAGAATATGATGTGATTTTGATTCCAATTAAATTGATTTTGTTTAAGAGCTTGATTATAATAGGGTTGGTCAGGTTTTTATATTTCAGTGATGTAAGGACAGATAAGGAGTCTGAGAATATGATGAATCTGATTCATCATCTGTGATAATGTCCAAAGTGAAGTCTATTCCTATAGCTTCTGTGCTAAAAATTGAGAATTTATCAGGTAGGCACTTTTGAAATATGGTTTCATTTACTATAGCTGAACATCCAACTATCAATATTTTTGGAGCCATTGGTGTATATAAGCTTACAATTTGTATGTTTTTGTACAGTATTATGTATTTCTTCCAGTTGTATCAGTTTCAATTTTACATTGTTTTGCCAGTCTTAATATTACAGCGAGTTATTTTATTAACCAGCAAGGAGATTTTGTGAGAATAGATTCAAGTATCAAAGAGTTTATTTTGACTTCTTTGAAATTGTTTTCTATGCAGATGCCAAGAGCTTTTATGGCATTTTCCTTTAAATTATATAACTCTTTGTATTGAGGTTGGAGAACACAGTTGTATGTTGAATTATTTGGACATGAACAAAGCTTGTCATAATATGGCAGTGCCAACTTATGTTGTCTTAATGCCAAAGTTGGTTTATGTGCATCAGTGTATAAGCTTTCAATTGGGGACATATTACAGGCTCCTAAAATGAGTTGCAGACTCTAATGATGGATGGTATTTAGTGCTTTCATGTATGACTTTCTTGCCGATAACCATAGATAAAGCATCCATAATCCAATGTGGATCTAACCAATGTCAGAAAGAGTTTCAGTACATTTCTGTCAGCTCCCCACCCCCAAGTCTTTGTGAGAGATGACTGGGTAGATGTATAACTTTATTGCATTTCTTATGAAGGTATTTTATATTTGATATGAAGGATAATTTTTTTTATCAAAGATTATTCCTAGGTATTTATATTGATCTACTACAGGCACTTTTGTACCATAGTCTTAATTCAGGATTATGATGAAGCTTTCAAAGTTGACAGAAGTGTACACATTGAGTTTTTTGTTTTGAGAATCTGAATCAATTTTCTGTGGCCCACTTGTTTGCTTTATTCAGACACTGTTTAAGTTGTTGTTCAACTGTATGGATATTTTTCGACCTGTAACAGAAAATCATCTACATACAGGGAACAGTCAACTCCAGGGTTCAATCATTTAATGATGCCATTTATTTTGATATTGAAGTGTGTCAGTGACAATATGCTTCCTTGAGGGACACCCATTTCTTGTTCATATAGGTCTGATAGTGTGGTACTAACATGAACATTAAAAGGTTCATACTGTCAGGAAGTTATTAAGAATTGGCAGTCTTCCTTTAGGGCCAATTTCTTTTAAGTTTTTCATGTTACCACATCACCATGTGGTATTATAGGCTTTTTCCAGATCAAAGAATATTGCCATTTCCTTTTTAATGAAAGAATTTCTGACAAAAGACTCCAGTCGAGCCAGGTGATCCATTGTGCTTTCATTCTTTCTGAAGCCAGCCAGGAAATTTGTAATTTTATCATTAGCTTCAAGAAACTAAGTAAGCCTATTATTAACAATTCTTTCAAACATTTTGCATAAACAATTTAAGCGTGATTGGACGATAGCATTGAGGAATTTTCTAAGCCCATTCCAGGTTTTGAGATTGGAATTATGGTAGCTTGTTTCCAGAAACTTGGAATATTACAACTGACCCAAAAGTTGTTGAGAATTTTGAATAGTTAGTTCAAGGAAATATTTGGTGAGTTTTTTTTTAAGAATTCAAACTGAATTTCATCTGGGAAAACTGCTGAATTGTCTGATTTTCTTATAGAATCTAGAAATTCTGGTAAAGTAAGAGACTGGTTGTAATTTTCATTGTTAGAATAGAAATTTAATTTTTCCTTCTCTTCTTTTGCTTTGAATTTCTGAAATAGCTTACTAGAATTTTTTGAGGAAGAATTTTGACTAAAGTTTTGTGCTAATAAATTTGCAATATCCTCTTTGTCAGTTGCTTTGATATTGTTTTGACATAAATGTCTTAATCGAGTGCTTTCATTTTTCCAAGTGATCTTATGGATCATATTCCAGACTATTTTGGTTTTGGTATTAAAATTAATATTGGACACAAAGTTCTTCCATGAACATCTCTTGGATTCTTTAAATGTTCTGCATGCTTTAGCTCTAGTTATTTTGAAGATATTCAGATTTTCTTCAGTTGGATATTATTTAAACTTATGTAGAGCCGCCAGACACAATCTGATTGCTTTTTTACACTCATCGTTAAGCCAAGGTCTATAGTGTTTGACAGGTCTTGATTTTGGTATAAATTGTTCTGCAGTAACAAGAATTTTTTTTTATGGAATAGGTGATGTGCTCAGCATTATCCACATTGGCTTCTTGCCTAAGCTTTAGAGCACATGTATTTTTAAATTCCTTCTAACTGGCTTTCTTAAGTTTCCAGCATGGTATTCTTTCACCTGGCAAAGATCCAAAGTTTTCTAACATAACTGGAAAGTGATCACTACCACATGTATCATAATGTACTTTCTAGATATGTTACAAGGTGACATAAGATTAGATCTATTGCTGTATATATATATATACACACCACTTGATGGGTGAAGGTAAGCATACAACTTGTCACTGAATGGACATACAGGAGCGGCCATAATATAAGGAACGGAAACAACAAAGACATAAAAAGTAGGTACCTCCACTAAGTTGCTAAAACATTACCATATACCATGATGAAAAAAATGGCCCAATGAAAACAATTTTTTATCGTCAAAATCTTTGTTATTAAGAGGAAAACCGAAGGATTTTTTTTATTTCTTCTTGACATTCATTATGTAATTAGAAAAGCTTTTGATTATATGATTATGGACCATATTGTCTTAGGAAAAAACTTTTTTCGATAAATAATTAAGTTTTACAAGAATTGTTATCATTTTTTTTTTTTAAATTAATTAGAATAATTTATAAAGTTTCAAATCTTTTAAATTACACTACACTACAGCATTACTTTGTCCCTGTTAGATGATAAGCAAAAACTAAACTTAAAAAAAAAAAAAAAAAGTAATGCATGATTAGCAATGAAATTTTTTTTACCGAATAAAGATTAGGGTGTACGGCATATTACAAAGTTACAAAAATTTACATAATAGTTTGTTTTTTTTTTTAAATAAAGAATAAAGAATAAATGGAACAAAGGAAATAAGCTACTAGACAAAAGTTAAGGAACGCTCTTGTTAACTTGATTGTGAACAAAATATCAACAAAACAAATTTCTCTTAAGAAATCCATTGCTGATTTTAAATTGTTTGAAGCTGACCATTAAGCAGTGCGTTCGTCATCATAAAATTTCAAAATTAATAAAAAATAAGCATTCTTGATTTTTTATGATAAATTTTTTAACCATAAAATATACATTTTCTGAACAAAACAAAACACCACTTGATTCAGTTTTTACCTAAAAGCAGCAGCGAAAAAAAAAAAAAAAAAAAAAAAAAAAAAAAAAAGGTTGAAAAACTTTAATTTTTTATCTTTTTTGTTCTTGCGAGAAGTTTTTAAGGAAACTAATACCATGGAAAGGTTTACCGTTTTTTTTTTTTTTAATTAAGGAAAAAAAAAAAAAAAAAGCATATTTTTCGTGATATGAGAATTTAAAAATTGTTTTGAATGCAGATTGAAAGGACGAAATCAAAAAAGAAATACACAAAAAAACAAAAACTACACTACTTAAAAACCGTCACTCGCCATGAAAGTAGGTTTTTTTTTTAGTAAAATGTTATGTTATAAAAATGTAATAACTATTGATAAAAATAGAATTACTACTTTGAATCTTAGATTAATTAAATAATAGTAATACCGAGTTAATTAGTAATGTCTTTAGAGTTTAATTAATTATCTAAATTCTTAAGTATCTAAAAATTGGCAAGTTAAAAGAAAAAGAATAACAGATTTAGAAAAAAAAAAGTGATTAGGATTGATTTTAAATACCTACTTCCCCTGAAATACCTTGTATACACAAAAAGAATGGGTTTACTTACCATAATTTTTAACAGAAACAGATGCTTTTTTTTTTTTTTTTTTTTTTTTTTTTTAATAAAGCTGAAGCAATACTTCTTTTCTGCAGGTTCACCGTTCAATCCATATATATTGGTTGATTTTTGTTTTATGATTTGCGGGAATGAACATTATCAACAATTTGTTAATAAATTATTTGAAACTAAAGTTACAAAAACCCGTTTTCCAATGTTTCGTGATTAGGACGTTGTTAAGCCTTTCAGTACTAATCACAACACAACAAGTTCGGAAGTAATAAACCAAGTTTTAATTTAATGGTGAATGAGTTTACCAGAGTTAAGGGCCTTTAAAAAAACAATCTAATTTTTGTTTTGTCTAGTTTGCCGTCATTTGATGATGTCCACCCTAAAAATTTATAGGAATGATGTTCCGCATGAAATAAAACAACAATTACGGTTGCCTTCGTCTTCTTGTCTGACACAGAAAATAGCTATTTTAGACATTATATAGCAGTTAGCGATGAAAAAAGTTTTATATGAGCCTAAAAGAAACAGAAATGAAATGAATGCCAACTTAAAAAATAGTGAACATTTTTAGACAGTAGTAGTGATGTTTTTAATGTTATGACATGTAAATTATAAATAAATGAACATTAGTTTTTGTTTTTTTTTTGTGTTATACAAATTTTTCTCATTGTAAATGTCTTGTATAGGAATAATAAACATATTTTTTTCTTCATAAATTGAGCTGTATTCTGGTGAGGGGCAACATTATGGTGATTTTCTAAGCGTAACTTAAATGCGGCACAAAGCCGAAAGTATTGTGCACCCAGCGAGCATCGAACTCACTACCTAGTCGTAATTGTTCTAGTGAGACAAACTTAAAACCATTAAACCACATAGAAACAACATTATGTAGAAAGAGACACTGACAGTTTTTTTACTTTTCTTTTTTGTTTTTTTTTTTGAATAAAACTAAAGCCTTTCTTAAGAAGATCATTGCCGTTTTTTGTTTTTTTTCCTGCTTTTTTGAATTGCGTTCAAAATTTATTCAAAGTTTTCAAAATACTCCAACCATATCGACTGGACCAAGATCACAATGTCCTTAAAAAACGTTTCTATGGCTTGGAAGCATCAGAAAAAAAAGAGCGTTTGAAAATTTTATTCTGGGACGTGGGGAGGAAGAGCCAGACAAGTTCCGATCACTGAAATTGTTTTATCCGGGGTGTATCAGTACATCGAAGAGTGTACAAATTACGAGGAAGACGTCCAAACATTGGGCCAACTAAATATTAAGACACCTAATGAGATTTCTACCTGGCCTCAGCTTCTGACCAGAGGAGTCCCTTGAGAATTTCCTTCCGACAGTACGAAATCCTAAAGATTAATTGCAACTACAAAAATGTCACTGCTGAACAATGCTGAGAAGAGCAAATTAGAAATGTGTTGAATAAACATACACAATAAAAAACTAATTAATTTTAAACAGGAGAAGCATTTTTTTTCACTTTTCAGCCAACAATAGCTACCGGTAAAAACTAACACGACTATATAAAAAAATCAATAACTCACAATAGTGCTTTCATCTCAAAACATCAATTAAACTGCACAATACAAAAGTAAAAAACCATAGAATACAAACAGAAAGGTTGTTTTTTATCAGTCATCACTCATCACATTCGAGTCGAGCTGTGATCTTTCCCAGCTACGCTAGTCGAACTCTCTGCCTTCCACTTTAAATTCGGCCTTGTGCTACAGTACACATGTGACTGCGTGAGGCAGTTACTAAATATAGCCTCGCGTTGGGATCTTTCCCAGCTGCGCTAGTCGAACTCTCTGACTTCGGGCAGAGAGGAACTCGGACGAGGCTATGCCGAAGGGCAGAGTTTCGTCCGGGGAGGTAGACAGATCCGATCCTGTTTATGCGGGGTCTACGGGGATTTTTTGGCCGAGCCTATGGGCTCGGGAAACCCCACTTTAAATTCGGCCTTGTACCACATGTGACTGCGAAGGGCAGTTACTAAGCATCATCACTCATCATGATTTAGGTAGATACCGCCAGAATATCGCGCGGGCGTAGTAGTAGACATAACACGTGACTTTTTAGAGCCAATTAGGAATAAATAATTCCGGAGTTGATTTTCATAGGAAAAAAAAATTGAATAAAATCATAAATTCTAACCTCAGCAAAAAAACAGAACACAAAAATGTCACAAGGTTCACGCCAGTCTAATTGCTGATATTCGAAACCTCATTCACGCCCACACGCAAAGGGAACAGCACTGACCAAACAACAAAGAGACCACCTAAGACTACGGCGCCACTGTCCATAGTGAGACCTAAATTATATCTTCTCTTTTATCCACGTTACTTTTAGTACGTACGCATACACATACTGGCTCTTTCACACAAACACACATGTAACCACATTTCACCGTTCTCACATACGTACGCAATACAATTTATATTCTATTCCAAAACTATTAGCAACCAAACAAAAAGAAAGACAGTGGCGTAGCTAAGGGGGTCGGCGAGGGTGTGGACCACCCCGAGTGCCAGCACAGGAGGGGTGACACAATGTCACCCCAACAAAATTTTTCAACCAGGCTAAGGTGCCAAAAATAGTCTGAAAACAGTGGTGCAGACACAGGGTTTCGCAGACGGGCATATGACTCCCCAGAAATAATTTATGACCCTCCAAGTTTTGTCCCCCCGTCAGAAATTTTCTAATAAATTGTCGGGAAATTTGTGAGTAGGAAAAATAGCAATGTTTTACTTTTCACTTTTCAGCTTTCATGTGTTTCAGTTGCTACAATCTTGGTTACTAACAAGTTAACAAGAGACATTGTTGTAACATTTTATCGGATGATATGGTGTTTTAACTCTGCATCATTAATAACAACAAAGCGAAATACGAAGCCAAAAGTGCAACAATTTCAGTCTTGCCTGTGTATCAATTCGCTGAGATACAATTTTCCATTGAGTGAGCGATATACATTTGAATTTATCTACTAGTGTTGGGACGATTAATCGGAATCGGAATCGAGAATTGGAAAAATCGGAACTTTTTGGGGTATCGGAATCGAAAAAATTTGTGCCTATTTTCCGATTCTAAAAACGATTCTTTTAAATTTTTAACATAATTTTCCATTATTGGTACAAATGATAAATATTTATTGTTTTTAAATTATCACTAAAACTAAAATCATAATAACATCAAAATACGATGTAAATTTATTTTACTTGTATAAAGAAAAACAAAAAAATAAACTTTGCTTAAATTCTCTAGGTAACCTTTAAAAAGAATGCAGTTTATTTACAATGTTCCGAAAAATGCTTAAAAATTTAATAGAACATTTTTGTCATGAAAAATACTTTCAAACATCATTGATAATTAAATGGTACCCAGAAAATGATGCAACGGAAAATTGGACACCGGAAAATTAGCAACAGAAAATTACGTCAACCATGAGCCAGTCGAGACTGTCGGATCTGGCTGTGCTGTCCATTGAAAACGAGCTTACAAGACAAACAGGTTTTGACGATGTCATTGACCAGTTTGGCATAATGAAAACAAGAAAACATTCAAAGACCGTAGTATCGAATGTTATTCTTTTGTGTATTGCCGTGTTTTGTATTTAGTTGTTCTGAAAGTGAACAGTTGCATTTTAAAAATCTTTTGATTTAAATTGATTATTTTGTGGTATTGGATTTTGTCTTGGATCATAAACAGTAACGTACCGGTCAGTAGAGTAAAGTAGAGGTAGAGCATGTATGAAAATTTAGCTACAGCTAACCATTCAGCATAGGGTGAATCGGGGTCATTAGGGTGACATTTGAGCGGACCGCCACGGGTGACGTTTACTCTAGCTACGCCACTGAGAATGACATTACTCACTCAATACATTCAACCCACTTCTTGTATTCTTGTCGATTATGGGTTGACATTACGTTGTCGTTTCCTACTGGATTTTATTTTTTCAACGAAAGCCGTGGGATAATTCTAAAAAAACGGTCGAAACAATATTTGATGTTATTCAGTTATTGTGTCGAATTTTGACGTTTAAGAAAAACCCGAGTAAGAGGATTCCTACAGATGCCTTTCTAAGTGGGATTTCATCTTTAGTATCCGTCATTTCAATTTCAAACATTTTCTTGAATTTCATTGGTTGTTAAATATAAAATAAGCTTCGAGAAATTTCCATAACAAAACAATCAAATTTTGTGTAAAAGTAGGCTCAGACGACGTAATTTTTTTTTTCTCAAATTCATCCCTAATTTAAATGTTTCAAGAAATCCTATTGGCTAAAAAAATACAATATTCGCCCACGCATTTCTCAGAAAAATACCAACAGCTATCAAGCCCCGTTGAGTCATTTGGTCGTTAAAAATACTATAAATAGAAACGGCGAATGAATTTTCGCATCTGAGATTCACACGCGCGAAAAATACACGCGGGAATTATACCACCAAAGAAGCAAACTTCTTTTATGAGAGATTAGAGAAATTTACACAACAAACTTTTTCACTCAATATCTTTCATAGAAAAGACTTTTGTCTAAGTTAAATTCAACCTTTTAAATTAAAGGCAAACAACTTTTCGACATTGAACATTTCCGAAACAGCAAAGAATTTTTTCTCTAAAATAAACTTTTGCACACATCATTACAAACAAAGAAATTGTAAATTGTGTATATAAAATTTAATCTGTTGTTTCAAACATATATTTTTGTCGTGATTGAACATCGTTACCATTTGGCCATTTCTTATAATTTATGTTTGTAGATATTGCATATTTTATTTGCAGCACAATCTTAAATATTCACGCAGCCTTCCTAGATCCACTACACATCCAATTAGGCAGCTGTTGCTGGAAAATTCAACATTAGATTTGTCCTTGGCCTTCAATCAAGCAAGTGCACTTGATCTTGCTCAAAGATATTCGCACCTTTACTCCCCTACAAGCGCTTCGTTGGTCCCAGGTGTAGTATCTGCTGTTTGTACTCTGGTGACTGACTACTTAAAATGTGTAAAGTTCCTTAGGCAAATATTTTACAATACATGAATTAATGGCAGTGAAGAATAGTAGATGCACACAAATAACTGACCAATTGATTTGCAATGCAAAGATAACATTTATTAAACAAAATCAACACAAAGAAAGTTTAAAACAAGAGTTTCTTTTTCTCGAAGTAAATTGCATATACAACGATATGTTCTTGAATATATTTGAGTGGGACTTACTGTGTTTGTGTGTTTTAGCGTGAGGCGTTCACAATCTTCAGCGTGGAAGGTTTATTGGGCTCGTCTATTAGCCCAATCTTACCTTCTTCGAGTAATGCACTATTCCAACTTTCATTCGTAAATCTAGCCCTCTGATTGGTTCATTTCTACCAATCAGGTCGCCCGCACGTGCACTTCGAAGTTTTGGCGCAAAATCGTTTTGGAGCCACCCACGTGATCATGACCGCTTAAAAAAAAAAAAACAAAAAAAAAAACAAAGCACGTGTGACAAAGGAGATGCAGACCTGGGCAGATCAGCAGCAGACCATTTCTTCGACCGCTCACTCAAGCTTCAAAATGTGACAACTACTACTTCCGTCTCGACGAATCGAGACGACAAATCTTTCCCGTTCAATATCTTCTCCGTACTTCTTCGTCATTCAAGAATTTCAAACTATACATTCTCTTTGATCATCTACGATATATCAGTCAGTCCAGCGAACACAGAGAAGCGCTAATCTAATCCACGTAACTTCGATTAAAATTTTCCCGCGCGAAAAGAACCACAACTGACTCACCCACAAACTCGACTCGAAGATTACCCTGTGAATACAAAGAACTTCAACTCGCAAGACTTTACTTATCCAAAGTGAATTATTAACACTCACTACAATTTAAGTAAATACTATTATTGAACATATTTCATACTTATAGTTAAGGGTAGACTACTTCTAAATGACTCAATTCTAAACAATGCAAAAAGAACAACACGAACATAATAACGGTGTTTAAACACTAATTACGAATTCTTATAGATTGTAATACAAATACACCAAGACACCAAAAAACAAACAAAATCTTCATCCACTAACAAACATAACACAATAATATCTTGTAATAATATTTTGTATATAATATTTGTATTGTATATAAATGCATTTGTTTGTTTGAATTGCATACATGTTTTGCCTTGTTTTATATTAAGTATTATTTATTGTTGTGGATGCAAGAGAAGATCACGCAACCTGACAAAAATTCTTTCTGATATATTCTAACACCATAGCAAAAAATCTTAGTTCATTCTGCGCATCCCCAAAAGTTTCATGTTACCAATTCGAAAGAGGAAAACCCAGAAGAGAGAGTTACTTTAGGGTTCAAGTGTTTATATTTTCCGGAACTGCTGCTGCTGATACAAGGTTTATTTAGGACTGCTACTGCTACTGCTACTATGTTTAAGGGATGCCGCTGATATTAAAAAGCACTAGAGTACCAAGAGTGAATCTTCAGAAGAGAGCTCCACAGAGGTTACCCTGCCAAAAAGTATATTACCAAAAAAAAAAAAAAAAAAAAGTGACAATTTTGTGGTAACGCTGCTCATAATTGGAGAGTCTGTCCTGCTCGTAGCGTTAGATGATTTAATTGAGGGGAAAAGGTTTGCGGATCTAAGACCTAGTCATTTGGGACGGCGGCCATGATTAATTTTAAAACAAATTTGTATGTGATCGCCGACATCTATCCTTCAAATCTCTCTCATGCATCTGCAACGATCACTATAAAGAGTAGACAACTTACTGCTCTTATAGACACCTGTAGTTAAGAAAATTTTATTATTGAAGACGCATTCAGCTTGGAACTCCACACCTGTAAGAAAAATTTCCTATGGCTCTTAAGACCATGGAAGCCAACTATATTGGTGTTTGCATTACCGATATAGAATTAGCACCAAGAAATGCGTAAAAGTGAAATTCGGGGTTTTGGATAACCCGTGTGTGGCAGTAATTATCGGATATGAGTTTCAGAAGCTACAGTCAACGACGAAATTATTCGTACACACATCAATTTTGAATATTTTTATCCATTTCTCTGAATCTAATGCCTGTATGATGCCATGGTTTTTTATATGTTAATATGCACAAAGAAAGGAATATAAAACTTGAATTGCAGAACAATACATTATATACAGTGTAACCCGTATATAAGAGAGTGGTCGGGACCAGAAAAGAAGTATCTTATATCCTGGTTTCTCTTATATCCGGGTTTGGTCTATTTTGTGTAGGTAAGTATGGCTCTAATTTGGGCCCAGATAAAATCTCTCTTATATCCGGGTCTCTTATATCCGGGTTACACTGTCCAACAAATTTGACAGGCGATTTAGGCAAAATAGGAAAAGACAAAATTATTCGTACAAGAGAAAATATCGTTTTAAATTGGTTGATTCGTGTAAGTATAAGTAACTTACATAATTATTTTATCGGTGAAACCTTCTAGACTTTTTATTCAGTAGAATATTTGCGATAATTCCACCAAAGAACATCACGTGGTGTATAGAGGGTCACCATTGTTATTCTTACGTAAGCAACACGACGGGGAAGACAAAGGAGCTTAACGTTGACTTGAGACAGAGAATTATTTACTTCCACAAGTCTGGAAATAGTTACAGCGCTATTTCAAACCGGTTAGCTATCCCT
The DNA here is from genome assembly GCA_963932145.1 of Acanthosepion lycidas. Taxonomy (NCBI): domain Eukaryota; kingdom Metazoa; phylum Mollusca; class Cephalopoda; order Sepiida; family Sepiidae; genus Acanthosepion; species Acanthosepion lycidas. The sequence continues at coordinate 26,956,513 of OZ010606.1, read as the reverse complement.
AGATCTACGGTACAGTCCGTTATAAAGAAGTTTAAACAGTTTGCCATGACAGAGAATTTGCCTGGGTGTAGAAAAATCCAAATTGTCACCGAGAACTGCACGAAAACTGTGTCGCGAGGTTAATATAAACCCAATAGTTGTTTTGAAAGACATCGCCAAAAGTTTAGAATACGATGGGTGTCAGCGTAAATATTCGTACAATACAATGTTGTTAAAATAGAAATGGGTTGTATAGAAACCGACCATGATGAACCTCTCTTCACAAACCATTTCACATTGCTGCTCGGTTTAATTTTTCCCAAAACGTTCTTGGACAAAGGGAATTGCTTTTGGGAACAAGTATTATGAAATAAAAATTGAGCTTTTTGGACATAATGATGTAAAGAAGATTTGGCGCAAGAAAGGTGAGGCTTTCTTCCCAAAGAAGACAGTGGCAACATTAAAACATGGATGCTGCTCGATGATGTCTTGGGGTTGTTTTAGCCCAAGAAGGTTGGCTGGATAATTACTTGCAATAAAAGTAAGAATGAAATCTGCAGACTATATCAAAATTCTGGATGAAAATCTACAATTATCAGTCTAAAATCTTCATCTAGGTCGGCGATTTACTTTCCAGCAAGATAATGATCTCAAACATACGTCTAAATCAGTGACTGCGTGGCTTCAGAAAAAAAGAAAAAGAAAAGATTACAGTTCTGCCGTGGCCTTCAATGAGTCCTGACTTGAATCCTATTGAAAATCTATGGCATGAATTGAAAGTTCGAACAAATCGTCGCTCAACAAAAATCTTCAGGAACATGTAACCATGTAAGAATGGAAGAAAATCCCAGAGACTTGTTTAAATCTCATCAAAAACTTTAGAAAACAATTGCAGCAAGTTATAAAGCCGAGAAGCCATGACTATTAATATTGTGAAAATTGTTCATTTTTTTTCTATTTTTCATACTGTACGAATAATTTTGTCATTTTCTATTTTGCATAATTTGCCTGTCAAATTTGTTGTATTTAGCCTATTGTTCTGAAAATTGAGTTTTATTTTCCTTTTTTCATGCTTATTAACATAAAAAAGTGGCATCATATGGGCATTAGATTCTGAGAAGAGAAAATTCTTTGAAGTGCCAGCTGATTGGTTAAGTCCGGTAATATAATTTGCGAGTAATTTGACATTGGAGAAAATCTGAAATGAAACTTTTCACATGACTTCAGACACGCTTCTCTTGTTGATTTATTTTTTTCCATATTTTATATAAAAAAAGGATTTCACGTAGGCTCGCTATTTTCTTTTCATTTTCTAGGCCCAACGGCTAATTCCAATGAAAACTAAGTTTTCATTGGTCAAAAAAGAATATCGCATGGACTCGCGAGTTTCTTTCCGTCTTTTTCCTCAACTCGCCCGAATTTGAAGGGAGTGTGTAAAGGGAGTTATTTCGTACTCACTACAAATATACCCTCATTATTTTCCAGTATACCTGTGAGCGTCCGACCTGTTGCTACCAAATCCCAACGTTTTCGTAGAGATGACGAGGCGTTCGTTCAGAGGGAAATTTCCCATTTACTCTCAGATAACATTATTGAACTCTGCTACTCACCATGGAGAGCCCAGTTTGTTGTTGCGAAGGCCCTTGCCAATAAGGACAATAAACGGATTTGTGTAGATTATCCCCAAACGGTTAATCTATATGCATAGTTGGATGCCTACCCACATGCCTCGGATTGACGATATAATAAATAGTCTGTCAAGATAGATTTTTGGCCTGGAGGGCGCCTACCATCAGAGTTTTCGATAGAATGCGATGCCTCCGATGTTACTGTGCCTGCAACTCTTAATCAAAATAGCCGTTCCGTTGCCCCCATGTCACACAGCCTAAATAAGAGGGAATTAAACTACCCTTCGGTGAAGAAGGAGGCTACAGCTATCACTGAAGCTGTTAGAAAGTAGCAACACTTACTGTTGTGCAACCGCTTTGCTCTAATTAATAACTGATTGACGTCCGTCCTGGATAAGACGATACACTACATCTGATCAGGGGGTTTCGAGGAGCGTGGAACCACCTCTTAATTGCTGTTGTTCCTAGATCCATCCTGACCCGGGGTGGTAGCACCCGTTAGGGTCCCAGATTTGGGCAAATAATTAACACCGAAACTGGGGTCAAAACACTATGAAAGTGTAAAAATAGGTTAACTTTGTTAAAAAATTATTACTAGCAATACATTAAAAAAAGAAAAAGAAAGGATATTGCCAACAATACATTTTGGGAAAAAATCTTTTTTCCAGAAATGAATTGCTGGTAATATGCTTTTTTTTTTTTTTTTTTTTTTTTTTTTTTTTTTTTACCAGCAAACACATTTTTGAGTTGAAAGAAAAAATATTACCAGCAATATATTTTTGAAAGGAAAAAATATTACCAGCAATATATTTTTGAAGGAAAATATTACCAGTAATAAAAATTGTCGGCATTGAATAACCCATTGTGGTTGATATGCCGTAAAACAATTCAAACCTGATTGATGTTCCGTTGCATTCGACATTAGGAAAGCGAGCAAAGGTTAAGAACTGCAAAATTCAAAGTTGGAGAGGGGAGATGGCGAAATTTAGTTACTCAGTTACATACAGGCGTGGACCTGACAATGTTGTCCCAGATGCCCTGACAATGTTGTCCCAGATACCCTGACAATGCTGTCCGAGGTGACCTGACAATGTTGTCCGAGATACCCTGACAATGCTGACCGAGATGCCCTGACAATGTTGTCCCATATGCCCTGACAATGCTGTCAGAGATGTCCTGATAATGCTGTCCGAGATGCCCTGACAATGCTGTCCGAGATGCCCTAACAGTTTTGTCCGAGATGCCCTGACAATACTGTTCGAGATGCCCTGACAATGTTGTCCCAGATGCCCTGACAATGCTGTCCGAGATGCCCTGACAATGTTGTCCGAGATACCCTGACAATGCTGACCGAGATGCCCAGACAATGTTGTCCCAGATGCCATGACAATGCTGTCAGAGATGTCCTGATAATGCTGTCCGAGATGCTCTGACAATGCTGTCCGAGATGCCCAAACAGTGTTGTCCCAGATGCCCTGACAATGCTGTTCGAGATGCCCCGACAATGTTGTCCCAGATGCCCTGACAATGCTGTCCGAGATGTCCTGACAATGTTGTCCGAGATACCCTGACAATGCTGACCGAGATGACCAGACAATGTTGTCCCAGATGCCCTGACAATGCTGTCAGAGATGTCCTGACAATGCTGTCCGAGATGCCCAAACAGTGTTGTCCCAGATGCCCTGACAATGCTGTTCGAGATGCCCTGACAATGTTGTCCCAGATGCCCTGACAATTCTGTTCGAGATGCCCTGACAATGTTGTCCCAAATGCCCTGACAGTGCTTTCCCAGATGCCCTGACGATGTTGTCCCAGATGCCCTGACGATGTTGTCCCAGATGCCCTGACAATGCTGTCGGAGATGCCCTGACAATGTTGTCCCAAATGCTCTCACTGTGTTTCCCAGATGACCTGACAATGTTGTCTCAGATGCGCTGACAATGTTGTCCCAGATGCCCTGACACGAGTTCACTGTCCAGCCATAAGAAGTTCATCTGTAAACGAACTTCATAGTAGTTCATGTCATCCAGGAATCGCATGGATGTAAGATTTGCAAAAGCCTTCTATATTCAACGGAAGATGGGAAAATGGTCAATGTCAAATTTGTTCTGAACTAAAGCCAAAGATCTTCAAACCTTCTGCCCCAGAGTAATTAATTAGGCAGTTGGGTCCCATGGACCAGCTAAGCTTAGATTTCAAAGGGTCCTTACCATTTAATACTCATAATAAGTATTTGTTGTCGGCTTTAGATGAATATTCTCGTTTGCGTTTTCATGTCTGGATGTCTTTTCAGCGATGGTGATAAAATGCCATGACCAAATTTTCAGCTTTTGATGGTTCCCATCTTATGTTCACTCTGAGAGAGATGTATCCTTTATTAGCCAAGAATTAAACTCCTACCTAACTCAGAAAGGAATAGACATAAGGACGTCTACTCCATACCACCCAACAGGCAATTCACAGGTTTAACGGTACAATGGACTTATTTGGAGTTAAGAAAATACAATATGGACATAAAACTTGGGCTAATTAGTTCTACCAAATGTTCTTCATTCTCTTCGTTCCCTACATCTACCAATACTACACCACACGAAAGTTTATAGGTAACATTGTTTTTAAAATGATCAGAGCTCGTTTGTCGGCACCCGGTTAAAGTGATTTCAAGTATTTCGGGTTTTATATTCTTTGGTACAGCACCGCTTTTTCTTTTTATGTGTCATGTCCTTTCAGGACGTAGGCGATCATGGCTCTCCACCTCCTTCTATCCCTTGCAGCTCTCAGCAATCTCCTTCCCTCTGCTTCCTCTTCAAGATCACGTTTTGTCATCCACCTGCTCAAGCTCGTCAGATATGTCATGTGCTGCTTTCCCTTGTCTCCCTTTCCTTCTATTCGACTCGTGAGTATCAGATTCTGTTCGACCCGTGAGTATCATATTCTGCTGGCCCTCCTTCCTCATTATGTCTCCCAGAAACTTAAGCTGCTAAGTTAAGTGTAAGCCCTCTCCTTGTTTGTAACCTCATTATTTCTCATATGCTTGGTCCATTGTATCCTTAGCATCCTTCTGTAGAACCATATCTCCGTCGCCTCGAGTTTCTTCTTCATCTTTGAGGAAATCGTCCAAATGATGCGCCAGGAATATCCAAAAAGTTACTTGGATTGACCTGTTCAAGAAGGTCCTTCAGGTTGTCGACCTGGTATCCTCTCATCAAAATCCATCTTCTATACTTATAAATCTGTTGTGGGCCGGTATATGCGTTGAGAGATAAACACGTGTGTCTCCTGAAAATGTCCACAACAAACATGGCAGACTCTGGAGTATGAGTCCACCTAAGTGAATGTAAAGAAACAACAAGAATCGATATAAAGGTGATCCAATAACTTGGACTGATTTTAAATGTGTATCGAGTTTAAGCGTCTAATGATTTTCTTTCTTTTTCTTTCAGATTTAACAACTTAAGTCTTTGGCAATTTCAAGCATGGAAAGATTAACAATCAAACAACGTGTTAAAATTATTGAGGCCTATTACGAAAATGGACGTTCAAACAGAATTTGAATGAAATGTTCACAGATCGCATCATCTCTCGAAACAGCGAAATTGGCCATCACGATCGCGCGACTTGACGCCTTTAGATTTCTTCCTTTGGGTCATCTCAAAAGTAAGGTCTATGCCAACAAGCCAACAACATTTCAACAGCTGAAGTATGAGATAATAAGGCATATTGGTGACACCGAGGAGAAACTATACAGAGACGTCATCAAAAATTTAGACCATCGATTGGAGATGTGCCGCCGAAGCCTTGGCAGACATTTAGGCAATACTATTTTTCATACATAATTGCCATGACTTAAACAACATGATGCAATAGAGAAATAAATAAATTTTCACTAATAACACTGATTTATTTACTGCTAACTTTGATCCGTCTTAATGAAACACTATTTATATGTACAAACAAATGATAATACATTAACAACAAAGGGTTACAAGTGACAAAGACAACAATGTGTGTAACAAATAAATTTGGGAACATTTTTGTCCAAAGTATGGGAAGTGAGTGAATGTGCGTACGTACGTGTGTGCGTATGTATTGTTCATGCGTTTCCCAAAAAGGGAACGCGTTATAATCGCGTTCTTCCGCGAGAAATTTACATGTTGACGTAAAAAGTAAGAAGAGAGTGATAAAAAAAATTTATCGCAGAGTGCCGGGGAGCGTCCCCTAGTAACGGTTTCGAAAATTAAGAGGGGGTAACCCGACAAATCTACCATTCGTTCGTGTATTGAATACTGCTGTCACGTCAGGTCCGGTGCTCCCGCCATTTCCCTGCCGTGTGCCGTAGAATCTCCGGCTGATATCAATTCAGTCGGGTTTCGATCCGAGCTAGAGGCAACCGGATGTCTAGCCACACTAATGAGCTGTGAAACAGCGAAACAGTCTGTCTGGATGACGTTATATTGGCTCCTGAAATAAATATTAATTTCAGTTGAGCTCTCTAGGGAGAAGGTTTGGGTTTGTAAACAGTGACTATTATAGCTTATATAGCGAGACTCTTCGCATAGCGAATTGAGTCACTGTCAGTCACTGTATTTAAAAATAAATACGCTAAAAATCCACCTACTTGCCCGACGGCTTAGTGGTAGAATCTCCGGCTGATATCAATTCAGTCGGGTTTCGATCCGAGCCACACTGATGAGCTGCGAAACAGTTTGTCTGCGGATGACGTTATATATATATTAGGTTGGTGCAAAAATAATTTCGTTTTCTAACATATATCACTATGTGAGAAAACGAAATTATTTTTGCACCAACCTAATAAAAAATATATATATATATATATATATATATATATATATATATATATATATATATATATATATATATATATATATATATATATATATATATATATATATATATATATATATACTTTACAAAATTCAGATAAGGGTCTATAATATAATCGATCCTGACCAGGCATTTCGATTTCAGTCACTTTCTCACCGACGTGATGTGGGTTCCCCTGTCTTTTTAAAAAATATTTTCATAACAATTGTTCTGATGATCTTTTCGCCTAAGTGCTTCGACTGCATGCATTTAAGCGTGCTACTAGATTGGCAATTAGGTCCCATCATTTTATTGTTGAACTAGCAAGATGCAATCTCCACTTCTATTTTAATAGTTTATTTTCTCGCCTTCAGATTTCTTCCTTCCCTGCCACCTACAATCTTCAAAACTTTAAATGCAACATCAGTCGCCATCTTCTGTCTTCCTGAACCCTGTTCCATTATTGTCTTTTTTCTCCTCACAAAAGGCTTCACTACTCGCAAACCGTTGGTGGCCCGCTGGCGGGACGCCGACGGCAACGCCAGCGGTCTCTGGTGACATCCACCGGCGCGTCACCGGTAGGCCTCTAGCGGTCCGTCAGTGGTAACATTGCCGAGACGAACACGCCCGCGGTCTGACAGCGGACCACCAGCGGTAAACAGTGGCAGATTGGTTACTTGCGTGTAGGGCTCTCATTCTCTTTCTCACCACCGTAGCCACCCCCATCTTCCTCGTGGTACTATAATCTTGCTTGGGATGAAATGATTTAAAAAAAAAAAAACTACCACATGCTTAGGCAGCAAGAATTCATTACTTACATGCGGAATATTATTCTCATCTTTGTTGTTGAACTGAACCCTTTATTTAATCTAAATGTCTCTCTCTCTCTCTCTCTCTCTGTATATATATATATATATATATATATATATATATATATATATATATAGTCGATTCCAGTCGAATCCATTACATTCACTTACGTGCTAATACCCTTGGGAAAGGTGTGAATCGTCTTCTTCTCCCTCCAGCTATGGGTAAATAGCAGAACAGACTGGGTTCTATAGCTTTGGATGGAAACTGGTCTGGGAGAAGGACAACTCTGAATTCAAAACCTGTGGAGGGTCGTTGGGGGACCTTGTGGCACTTAATGCACCAGGTCTCTGAATTCGGCAATTCAAAAAGTGTGGATGGTTCTGCACGAAATCTTCACCACTATAATCAAATCTCATGTGCTGATATCGGGCTGTCGGTTTCCTGGGAACTGATCTGCTTGACCCTCATACGTCGAATTCCACGGGAGAGTCGACTATATATATATATATATATATATATATATATATATATATATATATATATATATATATGGACAAAAACAATTTACTCACTACAAAGATGCAACCTAGTTTCGGTACATTTATTAGGTTGGTGCAAAAATAATGACGTAATAATGTCGTTTTTTGACGTATCTTTTAACGTCAAAAAACGACATTATTACATCATTATTTTTGCACCAACTTAATATTTGCACCTCGACTTTTGAGAACCAAAAATGGTTATGAACAATTCTGTTAATTCTGTTAAATTATTGCTCTACTCTTGGTATTGAGCCCTCTTTTGAATTAATGCTGTGAACGTTAAAATTTATATATTATTTTCGTTCTCATTATATATATATATATATATATATATATATATATATATATATATATATACAGTGTAACCCGGATATAAGAGACCCGGATATAAGAGAGATTTTATCTGGTCCAAAATTAGAGCCATACTTACCTAAACAAAATAGACCAAACCCGGATATAAGATAAACCCGGATATAAGAGACTTATATATATATATATATATATATATATATATGAATATTACGACGTTAAATATTTTTAGTGGCTATAGAAAACAATGTTCTTTGTTGAATAAAAGAAACAGACTCAAAAGATCTCTTTTTAAAATGTCTGTACTTTTTCTGGGTCAAACAGTATATATATATATATATATATATATGTATATATACAATGTCAAATCGTTGTTTTTTTATTGAGGTGAGAATATTGGCTTGCACACAAAATTGTTTGACTGGCTCGACAAAAAAAAAAACAATGAACGTTTAGATAGTCGCCAATTTGCATGCGAACAATTAAAAGGCAGTCAGTCGCAACAAGTACAGGAATATGACGAAACGAACTAGAAGTCGTTTCAGAGAACAAGTTAATCCTTATTTTTCCGCAAACATGACTGTTCGAGTGAAAGCTTTAAACAAAATGGCCGCTTTCATTCTTTATTGTTAATTAGGCAGACATAATCGGTGTTACGTCTCACCTATTAAATTTTATTAAGTAAACACGTTTACTTTTGGGAGCCCTCTTCAATCTTTTAATTTTTTAAATTTAATTTAATTTAATTTATTTATTTGGCACTACTTAAATAGTGGTCCACTCATAAAAATAGGAAACATTTTTCAAGGAAATAATTTTTGTACAATATCATTTTGTAGATCTTTGGTCATTTCAACCTGGTGTAATAGTTAGCAAGATTGTCTTGCCAGATTAATTATGACTAAATAGTGAGTTCGATCCTAACTTGGTGTCCCCCATACTTTCAGCCCTGTGCCACATCTGAAAATTATTTGGGCATTCGATGCGATGCAACGGTTAGCCAGCTTGTCTCGCTAGATCATTTACGGCTGAACAGTAAGTTCGATTCTCACTGGGTGTTTCATACTTTCTGCCTTGTGCCGTATCCAAGCTACGCTTAGAAAATCATTTTGAACAAAAGTAGAAGTTTATTGGTTTCCAGTTTCCTCTAAAGCCTGAATGAAAGCTCTGGAGAGAGGTGTAACAGAAGAAGTAGAAGAACAGGAAAGGCCTAAAGGTGAAGGTGGGGATTAAAATTTAAAACGTTACACCTCTCTCCAGAGCTTGCATACATTTCCCGCTCACCTTGTTTCTCACTCCCACACATACACTGTGACTAAAATTTTGTGTTTTATACCCGGAGTTATATTTTCCGATTTCTTTTTTTTAATCGTGATTACGATTCCAATGTAATAAATTATAACCTTGGAATATTAGTGTTTGAGCCTTTCATATTATATTCTTGCTCTGTCCTGGACATTGGAAATTTATATATATATATATAATAATAATATAATTTATATATATTTTCAAGAGGATAGAATCCAGGTAGAGCTCAATGTTCAGGACAGAGCAAGAATATAATATGAAAGGCTCAAACACTGTTACCCCTTCCTGTAGCTTTCATTTACTTTAACATTCGTCCCACACTCTCATACATACACTCTCAGTAAATTTTATTTTTTATTTTCGGAGTTGTTTTTTTCTGTTTTCTTTTTGAATTTGTAGGTCTGATGAATTGGATCGTATTTACGTTTCCAATGGAATAAATTATGACCATGGAATATTAGTGTTTAAGCCTTTTTATTATATATATATATATATATATATATATATTGGCCACTAATATTATATATATGTGTGTGTGTGTGTGTGGCTATTGTCTATTTGAACAACAATTTTCGTTTAAGAAAGTTTATCTCAACGAAAGTTCTTTGTGAGGGATTTTCTGTTTATTTTTCTATATTAAAGACAATTTTAATGATCTCTGGGAAAAATTCTCCTGGGTCTGAATACTACGTAGAGATGAGTTTTTTTTTTTTAAATCAATTCACCCAATGCCAATCGATAAAGCTACTAAAACGCAAGAATGATACTGGGAATGAGAGAAAATGAAAAGACTTTAGAAGGAGCCGGTAACCCAATCCTAAACAGAAAACAAAGAATAAACCTTTACGCTTTCTCAAAAGACCGAGGAGGAAAGTAAACCGGACGATAGGTGAACCTGTCTACTCCTATTGAGAAAATAAAATAAAATAAAAATAAATATTCTTTTAGGGGTACCGAAATCAATCAATGCTGAATAGAATATTGTTTATCTAGTTTAATATTCAGAAATTATTCAACCAAACAATTTGCGAGCCATTCCAACACTATATAAACCGCTATCAGTTCGACTTTGCAGGAGATGTGTCAACCGAGCTACCGCGACGATTTACCTGTCCTTTGCTCATTTTTGACAGACACTCGTCTACACACCGAAAACTTCTACAGAGATTCTAGGAGCCCGATGTTAGCAGCAACCGAGGTCACTACGCAACGAAAACCTCTATTCTTACTGTGCAATAAAGCTCGGATGTTTATATTTTTTCTCTCACTACGATGCAATATCAAATCCTATGTGTCCGGTAGTATCCCGAGGTGAACTCTCTAATCATTTCTGATAATCACCCGAGACGAAAGCTCAAATAAATCGTTCATTTCACTTTAACAACGCCTCATCTCTGTTGTTATATGTTATGTCTCGTTATTTTTTTTTTTTTTTTTTTTTTTTTAGCGTGTGTTATAGCATCCATTGCATTCGACACACCCGAACAATGGCCACTTCATATTCATAAGTACTCTAACTCCCAAAACAGACACTCTTTCTCTGTTCTATTTAATACATGTTTAAACATATGACCGCTGCCTAAATATACTAAATTTAAAATAAAAAAAATATATTTATATTCGGACTATTGTCCTTATCTTTGTTGTTATAACAATGCTTCGGGCGTTGTGCCCTCTACCCTTCCTCAATGCGTATATAGATCCGGGTAACCTACAGGGTATTCTGAACAGAACACTTTATTTAATCTACGGGTGTAGACTGTTCTCGTCCCACTGACCATGTCTCGGGACATCGTCTAATTTTTATTTTTGTTTTGTACTGTTCAGTTATTGCTCGTCCGTTTCCAGGTGTAACTTCGTTTCCGAGCGCAAATACCCGGATCGATATGCACCCGAGGAAGGCCGGTGGATACAACGGCCGAGATGAGGACAATAGTCCGAATGTAAATAGTATAAAAATGATCTCCTCAAACTAGAAATTCAGATAAAAATTATCGATTCGGTACGGACCCTATGTGATACACCAATGCAAATGGTCGGAAAGACCACATCAAAAAATATCTCGTGAAGGCCGTAGAACACACCGACCGAAACGTTGTGATAACAACCACAAAGATTAGGACAACAGTCCGAATGTAAATAGTGCAAAAAATGATCTCCTCATAGCGACTTTATCAAGGCAAATGCAAAGATTTTATTCCGTAACAAATATTTATAGACAAGAGCAAAAATGTTAAGTATTAAAATTTGTAAATTTAAGAAACGCTCATGAAGAGCGTGCTACTAGATTGGCAATTAGGTCTCGCGGTTTTACTGTTGAAACAGCTCGATGAAACCGCTATTTCTATTTTAATAGTTTCCTTTCTCGCACTTCTCACCTCCAGATGTATTGCTTTACAGTCATCTATATTCTTCAAAAATGTAAATGCAACGCCAATCGCCATCTTCTGTTTTCTTGAACTCTGCTCCTTTATTTTCCTTTCCTCTCTTTCACTCCCTGTAACCCGCCCTGCTTCCTAATGGTATTGCTACCATATCCTTAGGCAGCAAGAACTCGTTATTTACACGCGGAATAATTATCCCTTTCTTTGTTCTTATTATTAAAAGGTTTTAGTCGTTGTGCACACCAGTCTTCAGTAGGTGCTTGTCGATTCGGGTAACGTTCACTTCTACACAAACAGTTTCTTTTCTCGCCCTTCTCACCTGTAGAACTCCCTTCCGCTTTCTTGCTTCCCTGATAACTACAATCTTCAAAAATTTAAATGCAACGTCAGTCGCTGTTTTCTATCTTCCTGAACACTGTCCATTTTTATGTCCAATCCTCCCCACATTCTCAGTTTTCTCGTTCTCTTTCACTTTCACTGCCCATACCCCACCCCCTTGCGTCTTAGTGGCTTTATGGTCTTTCTTGGGGTGAAACGATTAAAAATAAAAGAAAAAAAAAGAATAATATGGAAATTTCTACCATAGCCCATGAATTGATATTAGGTTGGTGCAAAAATAATGACGTAATAATGTCGTTTTTTGACGTTGGGTCAAAAAAACGACATTATTACGTCATTATTTTTGCACCAACCTAATATAAATCGATAAGCTGGCTTTATGGTTGACTTTCTATGGTCATACTTTATACTCATTTATTTCTTTTCCCCATTTTATTTAGTTTAATTCCCTCTCCTCTTCCACATTAGGTGGCAGAGATGTCAGTTCCCTGGTAGATGCGGAGCGCTTTTCGTTTTCCGAGTGTGTATTTCGTATTTATTTTTGTGTCTGGATGAGTGTGTATTTGAGTAAGTGTTTGGTCGAATGATTGCTGTTAATTACATAGTCCCGGATTAAATTCGGCCAGTTAACTGATTTTTCTGCCACAATTAAGGACTGTGGATGGTTTTTATTACTAACATAATTTAGTTTAGTTTCTTGTATTTAAATTATATTCATTGTAAATATTCATTGGAATTTCATTTTTAAATGTTGTTTTTTATCCCCCCCCCACAGACAATTTGTACATCTGGGAACAACTTGGAACTACATAGAGATTTAGGAATTATTATGGTGGCTGTTGTTGGTTAGCTAAGTTTAAGAGATTGAAGGGCAGCCTCCTCACTTTTTCGCCTTGTGCCACACTTTTGTATTATACCAAAATAATTATTATTATTTCCGCCCTTTGAGGTATTATGGTGGCTGTTGTTGGTTAGCTAAGTTTAAGATAAGAGATTGAAGATCAGCCTCCCCACTTTTTGACCTTGTGCCACACTTTTGTATTATACCAAAATAAATATTACTTTCCTCTTTGAAGTATTATGGTGGCTGTTGTTGGTTAGCTAAAATTAAGATAAGATTAGGACAACCTTCAAAAGCTGGACGACACTTCGCAGATATCTCTCCCGAGTAAGCCCCCACAACCATAGAGGAGAACATGACTAAAGACTCTGTGTACGCCATCCCGTGCAACTGCGGAAAGAAATATAAAGGGGAGACAGATCGCCCCCTTAAGGTAATGCTTCAAGAACATCAAAAAGCTGTAACACGAGGGGAAGTGGAAAAATCAGGCGTGGCTGACTATATATGGAGAGAAAAGCGAGATAACTGCCCTCTGTGGGATCAGGTTGAAATCATAGACAAAGAATATCATTGGAAAATTCGTAAACTTAAAGAATCAGCACATATGATAGGCCACAAAAATCTCCTGAGCCGACCAAGCATAGAAATGAATACAATATAGGAACCAGTAATAAGGAGTGCCAGAGAAAAGCAATAATAACAACGAAAATTGCAATGTGAGCTCCGGTAAAAAAAACAAAAAAACATGCAATGATGAGCAAAAATTGCAATATGAGCACTGGTAAAAATGGTTGCTGAAGACATTAGGTTTATTATACCCAGAAATTCATACCCAGATGTCCTCAAGGACACATGGCACAGTGGATAAAGGCGTTGGTTAGATACATTGACAGGACCCAAAGAGTGTGAGTTCAATACCTGGTTAAGGCAGTAGAGAACTTGGAGAGGGGAATTAAAAGGAGATAACAGTCTACCCTAGCGAACGAAATAAACCACCTGAAGAAGGCCGGAGCGTACAACGGCCGAAACTTTGTGATAAATATGGCAACAAAGATGAGTATCATAGTCCGAACAATGTAAATATATATTCATCTTTATTTGCAATGACTTGCTGCCATTTTTCAATAAACATTTTGTTACAAAAAATATTTACATGCTTTGGAACATACAAAATTTTTGCATGTAAATATTTTGCTATAAAATTGTTTTCATGCATTTAGCAGGGAAATTCTTTTTTTAATGTTCTTTGAGAAAATTAACTTCTTTACGGAGACTGTTGTTATAAGTGAAATTAAAAAGAAAAGATTTATTAGGTCGAGTCATATATAATTTCCGTTTTTTCTTTATCAATTTTATTCTTTAAAAAATAAAATACAATTACATTTTATTCAATTATATATTCATCGTTATTCGCAATGACTTTTTGTCACTTAGAAAGCTGATCTTTTATAGATTTGTTGTTGATATAAAATTCAGCGTTTTCAAAAGTTTTCATAGAAGGTTTTCCAAGTGAAAGCGTTTCACAGCAATCGAAACTGTAATCACCAGTTGCTCAACTATTCCAGGTGAATCAATAAAATATGTCGAATCTTTTGCATACTAACAGAAGCGAAATAAATTCTAAAAAGGATGGGCCGCCTTGAAGATGTAATCTAAAAATCTAATTTACCAGACAGCCTCAATTTCTTTTGATATTTTAATTTTTGTTTTGTTTTTGGGGTTCATACCCTTTCCTCACTCAACACAACAGTCAACACGTATCATGTACATATTGTATACATAGAATTTTTATGGTAATTAAATTTTTATGTCATGGGGTGCGTTTTATGCGGTATTATCGTATGTAGAGGATTGAATGATAATGAATGAGATCTTGTGGTGGATGTTCAAATTTTAACGAGTGGCTGGGTCGTGAATCTGATTAGCTCGGTATAAGATAGGGAGTTATCAGTTAGTGAAGTGTATGAGTGTGGAAACAGGTTAGTTTCATTTGGCCTTGTTAGTTAGATAGCCCACCATAAGAGGGGTATAAGACAAGAAAATCAAATTGCAAAGTGAACAACAAATTTATATACATATAAAAAATAAATCAATTAAGGTCTTTACAAATAAAATTAATGTATTTTTGGTTAATACAAGGTCGTCAAAATGTTAGTAGCAGTCCTTGCAAGAATGAGTTTTTTAGTGTACGTAGGCAGGAACGTATGTGTGGATGTATGTACGAGCGTTATTCTAGGGTAGGAATGTCTTTGAAGTAAGCGCTCAGTCTTAAATGTTCCTTTAGTTTATTAATTAAAAGAGGTGACGGAGAAAGGTAGAGACAATTGAACGATCGCTTGACGTTGTCAAGGGACGTGTTAATACGCTCGTCTCCGTCTCTCTGGTGACAGGCGAACTTGCCCGTTTTTTATTTTGTTTGTGGGGCTTGAAAAAGTCATTTGGGAATTAACTCCCAGATATGATTCAGGCCTTTTCATTGAACGATGGACAAATTCGCGAAAAGATCCGTGAAAGAATTTGTTTCTGAGAATTGAAGATTATTTGAATTTTGTTTTTAAATGTTTCCTAGTTTTCTATTGGCTGAAAAACATTTCACACCAAGGTGTGAAATTTCACGAGTTTTGTTTTGGATTCGCTTTTGCGTGTGTGTTAAGCAAAATTTGTAAATTCGAGTCTTTTTAATTTCTAACAAAATCAATGAGTCAGTGCTTAGCATTTGAATTTTAGATCTTGTTTTGTTCGCTACAATAGTAAGTGATGATCAGCCACAAAACATTTCCCTCTTTTAGGCTTTGTACATCAATTGTATTTTATATGCAATAAATCTTGACAATCTCAAACGGAGATTCTTTCGAGCCACTGTAGAGGCAGTTTTAATGTATTGGTGCCACTGCTTGGACATTAACTAAAAAGTTTGGTTTGGTTTGTTTTACGACATATACAACCTCAATGGATTATTTAATGTCGACAAGATTTTTAATATTTTTTTTTTTTTTAAATGTATTGTCGGTAATATTTTTTCAAAAATTTATTGTTGGTAACATTATTTTCCAAAAATGTATTGCTGGTATTAGGTTGGTGCAAAAATAATGACGTAATAATGTCGTTTTTTGACGTCAAAAAATACGTCAAAAAACGACATTATTACGTCATTATTTTTGCACCAACCTAATAATATTTTTTTTCAAAAATGTATTGCTGGTAATATTTAAAAAAAATATATTGCTGGTATTAAAATCTATTTTTATACTTTCATAGTGTTTTGACCTCTTTTGGTGGGGTTAAGTATATGCCCATAGATCCTGACAGGTGCTACCAACCCGGGTCAGGGTGGACCTGGGAACACCAACAATTAAGAGGTGGTTCCACGCTCAAAACCTTTTGATCAGAGGCTTGTTGTTGGATGTAGCTTATCGTCTTACCCAGGAAGTGGACATTAACTAAAACCCTAGAGTGTGTAGTGAGTGTGAAATAATAAGAACTCACTTCACCCACTCCTTTCAAATTTGGAGGAAAGAAGAAGAAGAAGAAGAAGCAGGAGGAGGAGGATGATAATAATAATAATAATAATATTAATAATAATAATAATAATAATAATAATAATAATTCGCAAGCCTATGTGAGATTTTTGCCTCTCACAGAAATTAACCAGTGAGCCGAGGAATAGGAAGGAACGAAATTCACAAACTTATGTGAATTTTTTTTTTGACCAATGAAAAATTCGCGAGCCTAGGTGAAATTGTTTTTGAACAAATGAAAGCCTTGCTTTCACAGAAAGTAGCCATTTAGCCAAGAAGAAGATGGAAATTATTTTTTATATAAAATGAAGTGAAAAATTAAATTAATCGTCTGGAGTCACGTGAAAGGTTTCGTTTCTGTTCCTTGCGACCAGAGTTGAAGTTCTCGCTAGTATAAAATTACTCGCCAATCATATTATCGGCCTCTAACCACCTCTAACCAAACACGCAGCACTCAAATAATTTTCTCTCAACAATCCAAGTAAGCTAAGTATTTCAAATTATCTATTTTCGTCTACTTTTAAAAGTATGCAAATCATATATCCCTTCGGTGAGCAAAAAACTCTCTTACCTTTGCATTAAACATTTTTTAATGTTATTTTGTGTCAGATCATTTAATCTGTTATATGAACATTTCATTTTCATGAAAATTTGTTGAAAACTACGGACTTTAAAAACATCCGATTTATTTTCCGAAAACGAGCAACTGACACTAGTTCAAGGGGTGTAAATTCGTGAATAAATTCCTTATCTTGTTTTGTTAAAAACAACCTGTGAGTTCTTCGTTATAATCCTTCATTAATCTTCCTGGCGTGGGTAAACCCCACGCCACTATAAGTCTAAGAGCGGTGGGTTCATCACTGCTTGTATCACGTTACTGGCAAACAGCACTCTACATATTGACCTTTCACTGCTAAGACGTAGGTTGAGTTTCGAGTGCTTTTTTTTCAGATAAAATGCGTCTTAGCATACGTGAACTCGGGTAATTATTACTTGCTAATAATTCTTTTTCCATCGTACCAGGTTATATAATTCAACAGGCTGTGAATCAAGATGAGGAAACTATATATATATATATATAATCAGGAACACCAAAACTCAAGCTACGACACTACCTAGGTTTCGACCATAAGGTCTCCTCAGGCAGGTAGATTTCTACATACCTGAGGATACCGAACGGCTGAAATCTAGGTAGTGTGGTAGCTTGAGTTTTGGTGTTCCTGATTACATTTTGGTGTACAACTGAAATTTTGGGGAATTATGTATCGAGCGCTTTTTTTGATTGCACCTTTTAAGCGTGGCTGTTTACAGCCTCCTTTTGCAATATACTATCTTATATTTTAAATTGTATTATACATACATACATACATACATATATATATATATATATATATATATATATAAATATATATATATATATATATATATATATATATATATATATATATATATATATACAGGAATCCATCGATTAATGCGTTTTCGAATCGCGGGCTGAACTTTTTTTTACCAAAATTCGATTAGTGCACATAATAATACTCGATTAGTGCAGTAAAACATTCTTCAGTTTAACTACAGTAACTGAAAATTGTTTTTTTTTATAGTTACCGATTAATTAAACATTTTCCTAAAATTTAAAAATGGGTAACTATTTTGTTTATATTCGATTAATGCGTTCTCGATTAGTGCGTATTTCTATTTCGTAAAAAATATCCGTTCTCCGACAGGAATCGAACCTGCATCCTATGAGGAACCAATAATAATCCTGGCGTGCTATAACATTTCAGCCACAGAGAACTTCTGATTAAGCGAAACTCGGATCAAAGCTTTTAAACGCACACTTTTAAACAGAAACTATATTAAATATTTATAGTATTTAATCTATTTCCTATTATATATTGTCATTGTTTAAGTTAGAATACGGAGACAGAGCGAAAGTGTGTGTTTAAAAGCATTAATTCGAGCTTTGCTTAACCGGAAGTTCTCTGTGGCTGAAAGGTTAGAGCACGCCATACTTAATAGTGGTTCATCATTGGATGCAGATCCAATTTCTTCGAAATTTCTCGAACATTCAG
>OZ010606.1:26932953-26935453 GCA_963932145.1 Acanthosepion lycidas | reverse complement strand
TCACCGAAGTTAAGCACTGGCGAGTCTGGTAAGTATCTAGATGGGTGACCGTTTGGGAATACAAGGTGCTGTAAGCTTGTGAGGATGGTGCAAAGGTTTTGAATTGTTAATCGGAGTTGTGTTAGTTATATTCACTTAGGAAATGTATGGATCCACCTCTTTTCCCCCAGCTATGGGTTAATTAGTAAGATTTGTATCACTATAAAATATAAAATTGTGTATAAAATATTTAGATTTTGGCATTAAATAACTCATATAGATGTTGATATGCCGCTAAAAATCAAAACAACCAACCAATATTTGGAGAAGGTAAGAAGGATGTTAAGGACATCATGGACCGAGCAGGTGAGCAACGATGAGGTCTTAGGTTGCAAACAAGGGGAAAGCTTATACTTAACACTAGAAAGAGGCGACTGAAGTTTCTGGGACACATAATGTGGAAGGAGGGCCTGGAGAATCTGATACTCACGGGTCGAATAAAGGGAAAGAGAGACAAGGGAAAGCAGCGCTTGACATAGCTGACGAGCTTTAGCAGGTGGATGACAGAACGTGGTCTGGTGGAGGAAGCAGGGGGAAGGAACCTGTTGAGAGTTGGAAGGGATAGAAGGAGGTGGAGAGCCATGGTCGTCTACGCCCTGAAAGAAAAAGTAAAAGGACAACCACGACTCATCAACCAACAGCTATGGGATAATGGCTAATTTGTATCAGAAAATCTTTCTGGCTTTAAATAAACCGTAAAGGGTTGGTAAGCCGTAAAAATGAATCAAGCAGTCACTGTGCAAGGCATAATGAAATTAGACAGCAGTCGTAATTATCGTACATCATACTTATTATAAAACCCAAGTTGTGTGTGTGTGTGTGTGTGTGTGTACGTTTATATATTGGATCGGATTTCCTACATTTTTCAACCGATTTCAACAAAACTTCACAGGACTACGTAAAATTACCTTGCGGTGGTTCTGAAAGCGCCAAAAATTGGAAAAACACAATTGTTTTTGCACGAAATCAATTTGAAAACACGATTAAGAGGCATCGCGAGAATGAAAGGGGGACAACTCATATCGAGTTATATTTATTATAAAAACCAGGTTGTTTGTGTGTGTGTGTGTGTGTGTGTGTGTGTGTGTGTGTTCGTTTATATATGGGATCGGATTTCCTACATTTTTCAACCGATTTCAACAAAACTTCACTTTTTTTTTGCCAGGTAGTGTTTCTTATTATCTTGCACACTTTTTTCTTTATTTTTACATTCAGAATGCTTTAAATATTCCATTTACAAGACAATTGTTTATAATAAAATTCTATTCAATCGGTAGACTCATAACGATTGAAAACAATGTTTTTGTATTTTGTTTGAGTTTGGGTTTGACCAATTCGTAAAAAAACAAAACAAAACAAACAAAACAAAACAAAAATAATTAAGACATGTGTGTCCGTCAACCTTAAACAATAATCTTTGTCAATTTTATTTTTCAGTCTTTATGATGGTCGGTAACTTGATCTATCTCTTACTGTTACATCCCCGGGCAACGCCAGGCTCTACTGCTAGTAATTATAAAAACCAAACGTATCCTCAAAGAGGCGAAGTCTTCGTGACAAGTTTGCTTCTTGCGGTTTAGTAAGTCTCCTATCCCTCATTATATCTTAAATTAATTCTTAGTGTCTTTATTGCCTTGCTTGAGGTGAAATGATTAAAAAAAATGTCACCAGGTGTACCAACAAACACACGCACACATACACACGCCCACACACTCTCTTTCTTTTTTCTTTTTGTCTCTCTCTTGTGTATATTTTTTCTTTCTTTCTCTCTTAGATTAAAAAAAATCACGTACAGCAGCAAATGAAGGAAAATAATACCTTATACACTGAAAATTGTTTTAAACGTGTGGCCGAATTCATTTCTTAACGCTGGACCCAACCCAAGAATAAAAAAGCTGTCCCTAGGAATCTGGTCTTGTCGATATAATTTACTCCTGAATAATGAATTTTATCCACAAGCTTGTGGTAGTGGAGTTGCATTAAATAAAACTGATTACATATGAGAATAATTCTTTTTATTTTAATTTTTTTAATTTTTAATTTTTTTTATTATTATATTCTGTTGTTCGGTTGAGGACCTTTCTGCGATATAGTGGTCTAGCCAGTTTAATGCACTTGCATTCGCAACGGCGGGATGTATGTGACAGTTGCAGCAGCAGTGGGTCTCCTTCTACAAGCAACAACAAAAAGTCGGAGCCACTTTGCTTCTTTACCAAACAACGTCCTTGTCAGCCGACTGAAGGATATCGTCTGCTCTTCTTGGGTTTCTGGTAGTAGCAGCTCGAAAAGCAATTATCGTCTTCCTTGTTGGGAAAGTAGACATTTAACTACAAGTGCTCGCCGATCTTTCTGTTTAAATCGCATACACAATTACAACATTGTGATGGCCCCGAAGAAAAGAGTTTGTATTATCGGATCTGGAAATTGGTTAGTTTTTGAAATTCATTTATATTTATTTCAT
>OZ010606.1:26879429-26927753 GCA_963932145.1 Acanthosepion lycidas | reverse complement strand
AATTCTTTTCAATCTTCTCTTTGTTGGCAATGTATCGAATGTATTTCCATCTCTTAGCATCTGGTTTTACTCAATTTTTGAAATCAGCTGTTTCTTTTAGCATAACCATATATACAGGGTGCGATGGATAAATTGTCTTCTAAATTACCCCCAAAATGAAAATATCACTGCCATCTCATTTTAACAGATATATGTACCAAAATTACAAAAAATATCTTGAAATACTAAAGAGTAAATTTATTCAATAAAATCGCCATTAGCTTCAAACATGGCCTCCAAACGACTTTAGAATCTCCTGCAACTCTTCTGGATGGTCTCCTTGTTTAAGTTGGTGAATATAGCCATAATCCTTGCCTTCAGTTTATCTTTGGTCTTACAAGGAGTTCTGTTGGTCTCTCACTCAACTGCACCCCATACATAATAATCAAGAGGGTTGCAGTCTGAGGAGTTAGGTGACCATATGTAAAGGGTGTTGTGGTCACAAAAATTGTCTGACAGCCATGACTGAGTTCTCCTGCTTGTGTGGTATGGTGCAGAATCCTGTTGCCAGACATAGGGTCTTCCAGTAGTCACCCTCTAGACCCAGGACAGCACTGTCTCCTCAAGGCACTTGATGTAGGCCTCCATGTGAAGTCTGAGACCCTCACAAATTCGGGAGTTATTTTCTTATCAGAGTGAATTTTCTGAGCTGCCATACTTTTGTAATCACCATTAGACTCATCTGACTCTTTCCGAATCCTCTGAACTGTCCTCAGATTTACACCTATGCAATTTGAAGTGTTTATATTGGAGATTCCGGTGCGAATGCTAAATTTTTGGCAGCGTGAATTGTGTCCTGTAACTCTTTTTCTCATAGACAGTGGCCCAACTGACCCTACTATACTGTGCAGTTGACAAAATCAAAAACAAACAATGTACATATGGAAAATTAAAATTTAAAATGATGACAAAGTAACCATCACACCCATTATAATAGAATTTGTTTACATAAAAATAGGTACCTCTAAAGACATGCAATATTTAAAACGAATTTTTAAAAATGAAGAGTTTTTCTTGATTCTTTCATTTTAATTTAATTTCAAACTAATAGATTAAATTTAATATTTCCAATAAGCAAAATACTTTTCTGTATTTCAAAGTGAATTTAAATTGACTGGAATGATTTTTTTTATTATGGGTAAAAACGCTGAAATCATTCATATTGACAAATCTGCCAGCACAATGTAATTCTCTTTATTAAAAATCTTCCAAAAATAAAATATACTTTTCTGAAACCTTACTTGAGGAAGATTAACTGATTTAAAGTTTAATTAATATGAGTTAAAACAAATATTATTTACTTTTAGTTTTAAATATCACATAACAGCATTTATTTACATGGACAAGGGTGTTTGTTGACTGAGCTGTTGACAAATTTCTTGATAGACTTTAACTATAATAATTACTTGACGATAACATGAATTGTTTTTTATATAATTTTTTAACTACCCAGCAAACTTTAAAAAAAATTAGGAAAATATTTTATCTAATGTTTTATTGAATTTTGGGGACTTTGGCTTTTTAATCTTACTCACAAAGACACATATTGGGGAAATGTTAGAAAATTACCAATAAATTTTAAATTTACTGTAGTTAACTCTCTTATTTTGTGGTAATGGACATCCATATTTACTAAAATTGTCCCAATTTTAGTAAATATGGATGTCCATACAAAATATACAAAAAAATTCAAAATTATTTTTAAGTTACTGGGGTTCACTGAATTATAGTAAACTATTCCATTAATGATTAGTAAATTTATTTTTTTCTTAGTAACTGTATCACTTAACTGCTATAAATTAATACAAAATTTTAAAAGATTTAAAAACTATAAATTATTCTAATTAAAACAATTCTTGTAAAAATTCATTATTCGTCAGAAATGATTTTTTCTTAAGATCATAATGTCCATAATATATTTTATTCATAAAAGCAATTAAAAACTTTTCTAATTAAATAAGATCCTCTGTAACTAGGTGTCCTGTTTGAAAAAAAAAATGATGATATCTCTCCAAGGGCTTGTGCTTATAACTAATATAAACATTAAGCTCTAAAAAAATGAATTTCTCGAAATTTCATAAAATTAAATAGAGGATGTGAGGTAACAGATGTAAAAAAAAAAAAATAATTACCAAGATTTTCTAAAAAAGAAACATTTCTAAAATAATTTCATTCATTTGTGAATAATTCCTGAAAGTTTCATTGAAATCTGACAATTACCTGATTTTTGCAAGAATTTCCAAATCAATGTGTTTTTCATCGCATAAAACTACGCTAAAATTTTTCATACTAATTTATGATCATTCATTGACTCAAAAAAAAAAAAAAAAAAAAAAAAAAATTTGAAGGATCTAAAAAGGTTTAAAAAAATATAATTTAATAATTAAAAAACCCTTTGGTCTTTCTTCCTAATAATAACATGACAAATTTTGACGATAAAACTTTTTATTAAGTTTTGGGCATTTTTTCATCACGTATGCTCATTTTTTTAGCGAACCTTTGCAGGCACCTTATATGGGAAAACGATAGTAAATTTACTTTAATGTTCTTACAAAACTTCACCTTTCTTGTCAGATCGTCTACAACCACAATGTACGATATTTAATAACAAAAGAAATGAAAAAAATAGACATGAACGTAAAGATAGTCTGATAAAGACCTACAGGACGACGAAACGCGTCACACGAAAACAAAACTCTTTTCACGTTGTCACCCTAAATTCGTAAAATGAAAATCAATACAGACATCAACAGTGGTATTTTAAGACGTAGGTTATTAGGTGTTTCGTGCCTTGCAACATCATACCCCTTCTCAGGGGCGGCTCAATCGATACTATTCAAATATCATGGGACGCAAATCACTGTGGAATCTTCTTTTGTTAATTCACACCAAATAATGTAAAATTATTTATCGCAAATATTAATTCACCCCAAGAAAATATAAATTTTAAATCAAAGTTTGTTTTTTTTTATTAAATTTTTGAAACTCTCTTGAAATTATAATTTTAAAATCAAAATTTGTTTAGCTTGCTATTAAGTTGCTGGAGTTAATCTAAGAACATAGCAACAAGGAGTGTGGTGTTCGTTTATGACAGAGAGTAAATATTCTTCCTATGTCGATGAAATGCTCTGGAGATGATTAAAGTTCTAGTGGAGTTAATGTCACCAATCTGTAAAGGGTTGATGAAAAAGCGATGAACTCGCTACTTTTTTTCATTTCACAAATGTAACAAAAAGCAAGCAAACAATAAGAGAAATAACGATATGAAACAATACTTTGGTTCAACAATAAGTATTTTTTTTATATATAACCAATAGAAGGTACAAAATTGTATGTTGAAAGTTGTTTAAATTGCTTCAAAGTTTTTTTTCTTGTGTGGATTGAAGTGTTTATGAAGATATATGAAAGATTAAGAGTTGAGAAATTGTGTGTATAAAAATGGATAATTTTGATAAGGAATTTTTGTGTTTGTAGGAAAATTAAAAAAATTGTTTTTGGTGTTGAATTTTGTAATATTGTACTCGACTTACTGTTCTGTGTATGAAGTTGTCTCCCTTTGATTGAATGTGTCACTTGATGTTTTCTGTTGAATTTATGTTGTTGAGTGCGTGTACTTCTATAGAAATGTTAAGTAAATTTAACTTTAAGCCTGGTAAGATATCTGACCTGGATTCATGTGTCGAGCTGAGAAAATTCGTAAGACTCACTCTCGAAGTCGAATGATATTTCGTATTCATTGATGCTTCAAGTCACGTGAGAGGCTCCAAGAATTTTGGCGCAAATTTTGTATCTGCTTAGGATACACACTAAACCGATTATGATGAGTACGTAGTTAAGAACGTATGAAATGATTTTTGTTTATTAGCCAATCAGAAATCGTTTTTAGTTACTTCTCGTCTGGAGCCAATTTTAATGTGTCGTTGGGCTATTTGGATTGATGTGAGATAAGTTTCGCTCTGAGCCACTTTTAATTGGTTTTTAAACACATGTAGAAGTCTGACTCTACAAAGCTGACTGGAGTCCCCGGAACTATTGTAGAGATAGATGAGAACTGTTTCTCCATTCGAAAGAACCATGTTGAACGCCAATTGCCAAACCAATGAATAGGTATTTGGGAGCATATGATGTGAAACAAAAGAATGTTTCATGTACTGTGTGTCAGATAGAACAGCCTCTCCACATTATTTTTTTTAATAAAATCTGAAGCTGTATTTTACTTGGGACTACGATCATTTCTGATTGTTGGAAAGGATATCCATCTTTTGAAGGAACGTCCTGGGTATGACGGTAAACTACATCCGCGTCCTGGGTATGGCGATAAACTGTATCCAACAGCAAGGTCTCAGATAATGTTTTCAACGTCCTGGGTATGACGGTAAACTGCATCCAACAGCAAGGTCTCAGATAATGTTTTCAGAAAAATAATGTTGCCAGTTCTAAGTTTTTGAAACAATAATGTTGCCAGCTCTATGTTTTTGAAACAATAATGTTGCCAGCTCTGTTTTTGAAACAGTAATGTTGCCAGCTCTAAGTTTTTTTTTTGTAAAAAAGTAATGTTGCCAGCTATACTTTTTTTTTGTAAAAAATGTAATGTTGCCAGCTATACGTTTTTTTGTAAAAAAAAGTAATGTTGCCAGCTATACGTTTTTTTTGTAAAAAAGTAATGTTGACAGCTATACGTTTTTTTGTAAAAAAGTAATGTTGCTAGATATACGTTTTTTTTTGTAAAAAAGTAATGTTGCCAGCTATACGTTTTTTTGTAAAGAAGTAATGTTGCCAGCTATACGTTTTTTTGTAAAGAAGTAATGTTGCCAGCTATACGTTTTTTCGTAAAGGAATAATGTTGCCAACTATACGTTTTTTTTTTTTTTTTTTTTTTTTTTGAAACAATAATGTTGCCAGCTATACATTTTTTTTTCCATACAAAATAGGCATTTAAAATTCATATAAACTGGATTTGGCATTAAATAACCCACATTGTTTGGGTTTTATGGCATATCAACCAAACAAAGAAAATCTTTTGAAGGATGATCCCATTTATATTCATCTAAGTGTAAAGCACAGCATGAATTTCACTGACCAGAAAACATCAGCTCAGACGCAAACAATCGAAAGTAGCTGGCGGAACGCCAAAATGAAGAATAAATCTATGTTCGGGAATCATCGCAGCATGATAGACTCTTATTTCTGTTAGTTCCTTTGGAGACGTAACCCCCAAAATAACAATGAATGCATTTTTGAATAAATTTTAAAGGGCCTTTTTTGAATTTTGGTGTAAATTTTAGTAAATATAAATTCTTTTTATTTTTGGGTGAATTAATATTTGGGTTGAATTAACAGAAAAGATCCTCACTGTGTTCCACTGCAACACAACACGTTCGAAGTGTGGTGTGCATGCAAAAAAATAAGAAAAAACTTTTTCTCATAGCGTAAAAGCGTAAGCAATCCTGATATTTTTATGGGTAGTGTGCTAATCTAAAAAAAAAAAACATTGAAAGTTAACATGTTCAAAAATTAAATAGCACAAAAATATATAAATAAATAAAAACCATTGTTTACTAAAAAAAACAACTTTTTTTCGTAATCTTATTTGTACGTGTATAAGAACATTCAAAAAATGAGTAAATAAAATAAACTTATACAATATATATATATATATATATATATATATATATATATATATATATATATATATATATATATACAAATGATAAATCGGTTTAAATTTTGAAAGAAAAGAAAAAAAGCGCGCATTCATCAGTTTTAAAAAGTAAATAATTCGCATCTCACCCAAACAAGAGAAAATTTTAAATCCTGTGTAGGTCAAAGGTCGATATTTTTCATCCATAATAGGTCATCACGCTACTCAACTCGTAGTCCAGTGTTTAGTTCTGATTTTTTAAAAGTTATCAATCGATCAGTGACGCGTGCACCTTAAAAGAAGAAAAAGAAAAAAACAAAGAATACATTTTAAAAGTGTCTACTGAAAAATATATATATATATATAAATTCGTGATAACGCCTTCATTTTCACCCACTAAAAGGAATTTTAAAAAAATCACATGATCACCTAAACTCAACAAATTTGCGCCAACCTCCCATGGATAGTATTCTCATTCATTGTGATGATTATAATCATTTATGCTAGCTTATGGGCTGATAAACCAAACACAAGCATGTAACTCAGTAAATACTGCATTAATCACGTGACCACCCGCCCAAATTGAATTGCGCAGTAAATGTTATTTTTTGGCTTGAACTTATATGACAAAAAAGTTTTGCTATATATTGGAGACTATGCCTAATTTACCGATAGGCTTAGCAGACTGAAGCCTAGGGCCTCAAAAATCTAGGGGGCCTCCAGCCAAGGTGTATATTTTTAATTTGAACACTATCATAGTCCTTTTTTATATATGCATTGCGGACTCTTCAGTAATTTTAAACATTCATAATCATAGCCGACTTTACTCAAATCATTTAATTTAACACTCTTACATTTTCCTCTACTCGTAAGAATGCAGGATTTGGAGGGGGTCTCACAAGTGAAATAGCCTAGGGTCTCTTCATCTAAATCCGACCCTAATTGTGGGGGAGGGGGTCTCAAAAGGATACAAAAGGGTCATTTCGTGCCGAAGGAAAGGTGCAGCGGTTCAGAAGCAAGCCCGTCGCCAGGGTATTATCAATAGGGATAACATCAACTTCTCAATCAGGGGGCCCGCAGATCCATTCGACGTGTTCCCAACTATGCGGACAGCGGTCTTCGTTAGAGACAGGTTCCACGGAACCATGAAGGATAAATTAAATCATTTCGGTATTTTTGTACGATAGTAATTGTGAAAGTAACAGAAAGAGAGAGGGACGAGAAAGGAAGAGGAAGGCAGACAAGATTTCGCACATAATCCAGCCGTTCGTTTTTATTCAGTACTTTTTTGTTTTAAAGTAAAATTTACGCGTAATTTTTTAAAGAGAATCATCAATTATCCAAAAATCTTAAACATTAACTGATGCGGTACACGTCCTTCAGCATTGAAATCGAGTTTTCTTGCCTCCCTCGAAGGGGAACTCGAACAGACCTGTCCTTAAAACTGATGCATTGTCTGTAGGCCCCTCAATACTGTCACTGCAAAAGTATGGAATGGCAGAGGAACAAATTTATTGAGCTTATTAAATTTTGAGGAAAATATGGGCCACGAAAATGGTTCCTGCGGCGCGCAAAAAGATAGTCCACGGGCCGTGTGTTCGAGGCTTCTGATCTAGTCCAGACTAAAAAGTTCATCTTGTAGAGCATTATGACTGCAGTCAAGGCAATCCTTACTGGGTGATGCACAAAAGTAGATTTCACCCAGACTAAACGATGTAAAGAAACTCTAATTACAACTTTTGTGAATTTGATGCTCATTGAGTGAACCATATTACTGGCCTTGTGCCAGACTAAATAAACATGAGAGATTTTCTGTCATGAAGCAGTGGTTAAAGATCTCATCCTGTAGAACGTTAAAACTAAAGATAATTCGATCTTCGTAAGGTGACCGACATTGTAGAGCCTTGTGCCTGACTAAGTAAATAAACTAATGAGACACTTTCTGTCATTACAGATGTAACGAATTCGATCCTCATAGAGGACCCATATTATGGACGTTTTTGCCAGACAAAGTAAAAAACTAATGAGACGCTTTCTGTCCTGAATCATCAGTTAAAGAGCACATTACAAATGTAGCGAATTTGATCCTCATAGGGGATCAAGATTGTTGGTCTTGTGGCAGAACT
Source organism: Acanthosepion lycidas (assembly GCA_963932145.1). Taxonomy (NCBI): domain Eukaryota; kingdom Metazoa; phylum Mollusca; class Cephalopoda; order Sepiida; family Sepiidae; genus Acanthosepion; species Acanthosepion lycidas. Next base: position 26,919,947 of record OZ010606.1, on the reverse strand, counting down.
TAGAAAAAGAAACTATAATGAGATTCCTTTCTGTTATGGCGCAATTGTTAAAATCACCTCTTGTTGAATATTACTACTGCAGTATATTTAGATATGCTGACCTCACGAAGAAAATATGTGACTTTTCAAAAGCGACAGGAAATCCTGTCTGAGGTCATTAATCTGGTTTTGTTAAATAATAGTTTAGCAGACTATTATTTTTAGAGAAAGTGTATCTGCACGGACTTCCTGAGGTTGACCTTTGAGGTCAGATGGAAGACAAATGAAGGAAGTTAAATTTTGATTGGCTGAATGAGTGTGAGACGGATAGATAGAGAAAGGTTTTTCAGTGAGTTGTTTCTGAGCCGTCAAGCAATGTAGACGTGGTCGCTTTTGTGTCTGAAACGGCTCCTCAGTGTACGGAGAGCGACCCCATTGGATAGTTATAAAATGTAGACGTCGACGTGATTAATAAAACTAGATAAGTTTCAAATTATCTTCGTGGATGTCCTTTACCTCCAGACCCCAAAACATCCGTCCGGGAGAAAACGAGAGAATGGAGATGTACATCATTATTATCGAATTGGTGTCGCTGACTCCCACATATACAACACTTTTACACTATTTTTTTTTTTTACAGTTAAAGATATTGACAACCAGTCAGCTTTCAGTGATGTAACGCGTAATTTTAATCACTCCAATATCTGACCAAAAGCTACATTTATTTTGAATATCTCTTTTTCTTAGTTCCACCTACTTAATCTGGAAGTTAAGGCATTACAATTATGTTGTCCTTCTTTTTCTATGTGTCATGTTCCTTCAGAACGTTGGCGATCATGAGCCTCCATAATTTCTGGTCCTTTGGAGCTCTTAAGAAATCTTGTCTTTTTGTTCCTCAACCTTGTTCCGCTAACCATTTACTCAAGCTTGGCAGATATGCGTTGTTTTCTCTTATCCGCTTTCCTTCAATCTGTCCTGTAAGTATCAAAATTTCCAAGCCCTCTTTCCTCATTATGTACCCTAGCAATTTCAACTGTCTCTTTCTGATGTTTAATATAAACGATACTTACGAAACGACGCATTATATGACACAAGAAGGCAATAATCTGCGTTTTATATGCATGTGTGTGCACCAGCAATTAAATTCTTCTTCTTCTTTATGTTCTGTGTCCCTTCAGGACGTTGGCGATCATGGTTCTCCACAATTTCCCACTCTTTGTAGCTCTTAATAAATGTCATTTCTGTTATCTCTCTTAAACCTTGTTCCTCTATCCATTTACTCAAGCTCGTTCTTCTTCTTTGTGCCATGTCTCTTCAGGACGTTGGTGATCATGGTTCTCCACAATTTCCCACTCTTTGTAGCTCTTAATTAATGTTGTCATTTTTGTTATCTCTCTTAAACCTTGTTCCTCTATCCATTTACTCAAGCTCGTTCTTCTTCTATGTGCCATGTCACTTCAGGACGTTGGCGATCCTGGCTCTCCACAATTTCCCGTCTTTTGTAGCTCTTAATAAAATTTGTCTTTTTTGGTATCTCCCCTAAACCTTGTTTCGCTATCCATTTACTCGAGCTTGTTCCCCTTCTGCTCGTGTCCCTTCAAAATGCTGGTGATCATGGCTCTCCACAATTTCCTGCAGCTCTTAATAAAATTTCTTTTTTGTTATCTCTCCTAAACCTTGTTCTGCCGGCCATTTACTCAAGCTCGTTCTTCTTCTGCTTCTATGTTCCATGTTTCTTCAGGACGTTGGCGATCATGGCTCTCCACAGTTTCCCGTCATTTTTGTTATCTCTCCTAAACCTTGTTCCACTCTCCATTTATTCAGGCTTCTTCTTCTTCGTACCACGTCCCTTCAGGACGTTGACGATTATAGTACTGTACAATTTTCTGTCCCTTTTAAAATTGAATCTTTTTATTACCTTCTTGATTTACCAGCGTCCATTTACTCAAGCTCTCTAGGTAGGTTACGTGTTGGTTTCCTCTGTCCCCTTTACCTTGATCAATGATCTTACTAAATTTTCAAACTTGATGTGTGTAAATAACTTCTAGATTATAAATAACTCTAGATTAACATTTTTTGTAAAAAGTCAGGGATCGATTTTACACTATATCGATATTATAAACAGGACCCCCTCTTCTAAAATGGTAATAAATTAATATTTTTCGATTCTGACAAATTTTGCAGCCCAAAGAAGTTCTAAAGAATCCTAATGTACAAACATCCCCCCACCCCAAAATGTTTTCCCTATTTTTCACAAGTTGGCTCTCTGTGCCGCGCCTGGAAATTTTTCTCCCCGGAATCGATACTTCAAATATACAACTCAACCATTCGCCCTTGCATGGAGTATTGCTGCCATATATGGTCTGGTGCACCTTCTGTTTACTTCGGAGTTCTTGACAAGATCCAGAGACGGATGTGTAATATAATTGGCCCTGATCTGGCGTCTCGTGTACAGTCACTCCCTCACAGACGCGCCGTCGCTTCTCTCTGTCTTTTCTACAAATACTTTCATGGTAATTGCTCCGATGAGCTCCTTTCACTGGTTCCCAGACTCCATGAATTCAAGCACCCTACGAGGCTGGCATTCCGCTCTCACCCTTTCACTGTAGAAACTTTTAAATGTAGCCGTCTCTTCTACTCCAATAGCTTCATGTCTCGCACCTCTCACCTGTGGAACACCCTTCCCAATTACTGTTTCCCTGAGAGCTATAATCTCCAACTATTCAAATGTAATGTCAATCGACATCTCCAGTTGCCTTGATCTATCCACTATCATTCTCCTCATCCTTTCTTCTATCACTCCTATCTGCTCTTGCTCCAAATTTTCTGCACCCCCCCTGCATCCTAGTGGCTTCACGCCTTGCTCGGGGCGTAATGCTTAAAAAAAAAAGGAAAAAAAGTCTGTTGTAGTGGTGTCATTTATTTTATTAACTTCTTTTTATTCATCTTCTTCGATGTACAGTGCCCCCGTAGGCGATTGCGGCTCTCCACAATTTCCTGTCCTTTATAATACTTAATAAATTTTGTCTTTTTATTATCTTTCCTAAACCTTGCTTCGCCATCCATTTACTCAAGCTCGCTAGGTAGGTTATGCGTTGTTTTCTTCTGTCCTATGAGTATCAAATTTTCCAAGCCCTCTTTCCTCATTATATGGCCTAGAAATTTTAAATGTCTCTTCCTGGTCTTAAATATCAGTGTTCTTTTTGCTTCCGTTTTCTCTAAAACTTTATCGTTGTTCACATGTTCAGTCTATTTTATTCTCAGTATCCTTCTGTAGAACCACAGTTTTGTTTCAAGTTACTTCATCCGTGAGGAGATGGTCTAGTATTCACTGCCATATTGGAGGAAGGATATTGCATAACAGTTCAGTAATTTTTTCTTTGTTTCTAACAATTTTTTTTTCTGTTTCTTAATACTTTGCTTAGCTTTTGGAAGTCTTCTTTCGCCATCCGAATGTCCCTTCGTATTTCAGTTTCGCATTTTTCATCCTTCCCATGTTATAATGAGTAACTTAGTTCCTCGCAAGCTAAAGTAACTTTATCTCTACTTCCGACTTGTGGGAATTTTACAAAAATCCGATGACCTTCCTCGCCCACTCAGATAAGTTAAAAATTGTAATCACAATTAGAGCAGACAGGCCTTCCCCATTATATGTAAGCTTAGTGTGACACAAAACTTCATATGTTCATTTCACGCCATTTAGATTTGAACAAGGCCAAGCTAAACCCAGATCTGCCTTTTCTTCTATGTGCCATGTCCCTCCAGGTCTTGGCGATCATGTCTCTCCACAAGTTCCTCTCCTTTGTAGTTCTTCATAAATTTTATCTTTTTGTTATCTTTCTTAAACCTTGTTCCATCACCCGTTTACTCATGCGCGCTAGGTAGGTTATTCACTGCTTTCCTCTGCCCCGCTTCTCTTCAATCTGCCCTGTGAGTATCAAATTTCCCAAGCACTCTTTCTTCGTTATGTGCGCTAGAAACTTAAACTCTCTCTTCCTGATGTAAAGTATAAGCGTCCTTTATATATATATATATATATATATATATATATAAAGAAAGAAAGAAAGAAAGAAAGAAAGAACAGTAAGATATATAATCCGGTGTTCTTATTTTTATTTTTACAAAATAGTGCTCAATGTAAATTTACAGAGCATTAATATTATAAATTAATTGATTTAAAATATGTTTTTTTTCGCTACACAGTTCGAACCATGTTTCAAAAATGGAAGCTGAAAGCTGCGAATTTAATTTTGTAATTAAATTAAAGACATTAGTTCCATTTCATCCTCAAGCGAATTTTGGAGTAACTTTTAAAATTACTGGGTTTTAAAGACACAGCAAAAATCATAATTTACGTTTCCAAGGATACATATATATATGTTTATCGAAAAGCAACGTTTACTGGTTTGTATAAAAATCAATTTAATTAAGGCCCTTATTCATAGGGCCTTAATGATCGGCTCTAAAACCAAGCTAGATGATGTATGTATGTATAGCTGGCCACTCGTATTCGAGTGGCCATCTACAAGGGCGGCTAGCCAATCCCTATTGCAGACGTCTGCTCAGGCGCATTTGTGTTTGCTGAACACCCACAAAGCCCGCCTGTGGTTTATACTGCAACCTTAGTTATAGTTTCTGGGAAATAGCAGTTTATACTGCAACCTTAGTTATAGTTTCTGGGAAATAGCAGTTTGAACAAGCCCAGCACGCACAAGCCCTCAGCCACGATGACTTGCAATAGAACAGCTAACGACGGCCCCCAGAGGTTCCGTATACCTAATTTCACTCGCAACATTTGAGTCAACCTGTGATATGGTTTTCATGCACTTTCTATAGGTGCCGCACGCTAGGATCGACCCCCCCCACCAGTCCGATAACATCAGAAAGTCTCCTTCCTGACAAATCGAACATGGTGAGATTCGAACCCGGGTTTCATGTTCAGAATACGAACCACTCGGTCACGTGCCTATAAATAATGAACTCAAATTTATTACCATCACTCCCTGTAACAATTCCTATCCGTTGGGCGTTGTTCAATCAATAATTAAGAATGAAATTGCTGAATTCAATAAAGTTAAACCTGCTATAGTACAAAGTTGTCCTATATACCTGCGCCTTCCTTGGCTGGTGGGTAGTATCAGTGATAGATATGCTAGACAAATTTCCATAGCAGTTCGACATTGTTACTAACACTCGTGTAGACTTTTCTGCCAAGCTTGTCCTTCCATCCATACTGAAAGATGCGTTTCCCCTCCACATAATAATAGTTCCTTCAGACTTCAACTTCGACTACAGAATCAATATAATTGCTATATATATATATATATATTTTTTTTTTAACGAATTGATCAAACTCAAACAAAAACATTGTTTTCAATCGTTATGAGTCTACCGATTGAATAGAATTTTATTATAAACAACTGTCTTGTAAATGGAATTTTTAAAGCATTCTGAATGTAAAAATAAAGAAAAAAGTGTGCAGGACAATAGGAAACACTACCTACCAAAAAAAAAGTGAAGTTTTGTTGAAATCGGTTGAAAAATGTAGGAAATCCGATCCCATATATAAACGAACACGCACACACGCACACACACAAACAACCTGGGTTTTATAATAAGTATAACTCGATATGAGTTGTCCCCCTTTCATTCTCGTGACAGCGATGCCTCTTAATCGTGTTTTCAAATTGATTTCGTGCAAAAACAATTGTGTTTTTCCGATTTTTGCCGTTGTCAGAACCACCGCAAGGTAATTTTACGTAGTCCTGTGAAGTTTTGTTGAAATCGGTTGAAAAATGTAGGAAATCCGATCCAATATATAAACGAACAAACACACACACACACACAACCTGGGTTTTATAATAAGTATGATATCCTGTGTACCTGCACCTTCCTTGGCTGGGTAATATCAGCGGGTTTCTTTGGCAGTTCGACATTGTTACTTTGCCGCTAATAATCGTGTAATTTTTTTCTGCCACATCTGCCCTTCCATCCACGCGGAAAGACGTTCTTCCTCCTCATCATAATAGGTTTTGATTTATTCATTTAAATGTAGTTGTAGATCACACTACATAGGGAGAACGACTCAAAGGCTGAATGTCAGAATAAAGAACATGTGCCGACAGAATTCCGAAAAATTAAGTATTCTCCGTCAGAAATTCTGATAAACACATGTGGGTCTTCCATCGCAGATTACCTAATAAATAACCACAATTGTGTCGCTAATATCAGTGTGGACCCGTTTATCATCCTTAGTAACACCCACTCGAATTATCACTTGAAAATATTGGAGGTCATATACATTTTGTCCATGAGACCTTCGTTATGCAAACAGAAGGATTTTGTACTAGACTCCGAATTAATTTCCATTTAAGTAATTTTTCTTTAATTACATATTGTCCATCTTTTTATAGATAATTATTTATTAACCTCGATTTAGCTCTGATGAGCGAGGTTCGAATCCGGTTAGCTAGCTCGTTTTTCATTTTTACTTTTTAATTGTTATCATGAATGGAAATAAATAAAAATTTTGTCTATTCATGGCGGTCATATATATATATATATATATATATATATATATATATATATATGTGTGTGTGTGTGTGTGTGTGTGTGTGTGTGTGTGTGTGTGTTGTAACATAGAAAAGGTTACTGAATGAGGAATAACCAAATAATAACCAGGTGGAAATGAAATGGTAATCTTTATAACATCAACAAAATACAATACTCGCCAGCGGCGTAAAGTACGTAAACCACTGATAGTGGTAGACTACTTAGACAGCATATTACCCCGACTTAGAGTAGCCATAAATGTACACGAATGACAAATGTAACCTAGTCTACATGGAAACACAGCGACATCTTCCTTAAACTTTCTTTAAACCTAATAATTCAAAAACGAAGGATTTACGGATATATTATTATATGGACTTTTGTCCTAGTTTGGTGTGTGGAAACCGCCCCAAAGTTTTTAAAAGTATTTTTGATTGATCTTATATATATATATATATATATATATATATATATATATAGTTTTAATAACCTACAAAAATTGATAACCCTTTATGAAGTCGTCAAATAACAAACGTTACGGCCTTCTCATATACACAAATCCCCTTCATAAAGAGATATAATAAAAGAATAAAATAAAAATAAATAAATAAATCTCCGTAGACGCTCAAGCCAGACTATGCGAAAACTTCCTCCGTCGTAAATTTAGCCACCCCCACCTTACCGTGACCCGGCATCAATGAAAGTAACTCTATACTGATATAAATTATTAACACCCCACCCCTGCCGATTCTAAACAATCCGCCCTTGATGTTACCATGGAAATTTTTGATTTCAATTCTGACCATACTATTAAAACTCGTAAATTTCAGAAATAAGTCATTCCCAAAAAATTTCGCTTGAAGATGGAACAGAGCCTACTTTAACTCAAGTTAATTCAAATATTATTTTGAAGTTTTCGGCTCTTGTTTTGAAACATGAGACCTCTTATGTAGCGTGTTGGAATCATATTTTTAAATAAATAATTATAGATATATATATATATATATATATATATATATATATATATATATATATATATATATATACCCAAGTATAGGATTGGTGTATATTTTCCTCAGTTTCTTCTTTAAATAATTTTATAATATTTTAAACTTAATATAGGTCAAATTTAAAATTGGTAAATGTTATTTTTATAGTAAAATTTAAAATTAATCAATTAGAATGATTTCTATTTTAGTCTAACCCTAACATTAAGACATTAATAATTATAACCAAGGTTCATTGTCAAGTTTTTTGAATTCTCATATACTTGTATTTTTATTGGTCATTGCAGCTTATGTAACAGTGTTTTCCCTATCGAGGGGTGTTTGGTCGATTTGAACCTTTTTAAAACTCTTTATTCTACATTCAACACCATCACTTGATAAGACACCGGGAGTGTTGAAACAAAATGGTTATTTTTGTAGTCATTTTATAACATGCTTATGTCATAATTTTTGAAAATATATATATATATATATATATATATATATATATATATATAAGCAAATAAGTGGATATAGATACGACAGTATGAAGAAAAATATGGAAAAACATTATTGAAACAACATTAAAACAGCATACTTGCATATTCGGATTTATGTTTTTCCATATTTTTCTTCACACACACACACACACACAATGTATATATATATATATATATATATATATATATATATATATATATATATATACAAAAGCCGATCCATGTTACGTTTATAAGTTAATACGTCTCTGTGAGGAAGGCATTTTATTACCTAAGTGCAGTAGGAAAACACTTAATATAGTAATACGTTTTGAAATGATTCACAACTCAACATAGATTATGATGGTATAATGAGCAAGCACGTGTGTGTGTGTGTGTGTGTGTGTGTGTAGGAATGTTCAGCTAATTGGAGGGAGTGTCAAGTCAATGAATGTAATGTAATAAAAAAAAACCCAAGAAACGTGTATTTATGTAAATAAATTTAGCTGGACGTGTTTATTAATTAGTGTCAAACTCCGACTATGCGCGATTGGCGTAACGGTCATCGTCGCGGGATGTGGAATGAGCGAGACGCGAGTTCAAGTTCCGCCCGAATCTATTGTATACATTTTCACACCTCTTCTTTCTCTTGCTATGGATTAAATAGCACAGTAGAGTGGGCTGTTTAGCCTTGTGTGGCAGCTAGTATAGGAGAAAAGCAAACATTCTGAAGTCAAAACCATGGGAAAGGCATCGAGCAACCACTACGCTATCTTTCACAGATAATAAAGAAAAAGTATCTGTGGAAGCGGATCTATTAATAGAAAACATCGTTCCTGCTTTCCCTCCAGAGTCCAATGTATTGGTGGTAGAGAGGGGGGGGGGGCTATGCCGATGACATAGGTATTCATAGGTGAGCTAAAAACCAATATCGTCTACCAAATGTTCCTGTAAATAAGCCTCACGATAAACATGGAATTGGCTGCGTAAGGGGGTAGGGTTCGTCCAACACCTCAAAGTAATCCAAAAGCAAGATATTAACCAAAAACTCGTCAAGTTCTTAAATACTCTCGTCTGATCACGGCTTTCCTCCTATGGCTACCATGCACGCCACCAAATCCATTCAGAAATATCTAAACTGTCAGCTGTATACAACCGCTTTCTAAGATCAATGGTTAAAATATCTTGTAGCGAGGGAATCCTGTAAGTCTTAGCGAAAACCACTCTTGTTAGAACCTTGTGGACTGGCGCTACAGAATCACAAAGAACTGTACCAATATCTGTCTATATCTCTGAGATGAGGTATTATGATTACTTGTATTATTTAAATTACTTGGGCCGTTATCCTCATCTTCATTGCCATATTCACAACATTTTGGCCGTTGTACGCGCCGGCCTTTATGTCTATGTCTCTCTATATATCTGTCTATATCTCTGAGACGAGGTATTACTTGCATTATTTAAATTACTAGGTCCGTTATCCTCATCTTCATTGTCATATTCACAACATTTCGGCCGTTGTACGCTCCGACCTTTATGTCTATGTCTCTCTATATATCTGTCTATATCTCTGAGACGAGGTATTACTTGCATTATTTAAATTACTAGGTCCGTTATCCTCATCTTCATTGTCATTGAAAAAGCTCTGGCTTACGTTGACAGTGGAGTAATGGATAGCGGTTCAAATTGAGGATTCGGTGAGACGTGTTCGAATTCCAGTGGAATCCATTACCTTCACTTACGTGCTAATACCCTTGAGAAAGGTATGAATCCTCTTATTCTCTCTCCCCCAGCTATAGGTAAATAACAGAACAGTCCGGGTTCTCTAGCCTTGGATAGCAACTGGAAAAATATCTGCCTCGTCAGTCATGTATCAAAGGATACATGATCGGCTATGCGTGTATCACGCATGGCACATAACTGACTGAAATTAAGCCTGGTCACTACCTAGATGGGTGACTGCTTGGGAATACCAGGTGTTGTAAGCTTGGATGTGCGGGTGGTATAATGGATAATTGCTCGGAAATTGTTAATTGGAGAGCTAGGTTCTAATTCACGTTGGGTTCGTTATAATCACTTATGAGCAAATACCCTTAAGAAAGGGTATAAATCCACCTCTTCTCTCTCCAGCTATAGGTTAATTAGTAAGCATTGTATCACTAAACCATTGTATCACAAAAATTCTTACAATCTAATATTTTTCCTGGTTTTAAATAATCTGAAAAGGGTTGATAAGCTGTAAAAAAAATGAATGAATCGATCAACCAATCTAATAACATCTACGGTAAAAACGAATCTTCGATGCCAATATAGTATGCGGTCTACCACTATAGCGTATCTAGCAGATTGTTCTCTCGTCAAAATGTGACTGCTGTCACCTCAGTCAAGATGAAACGTCTATAAAAAGTTTAATCTGAAGGAGGTTATCTAGCTGGTATTAACGGTTTAAAACCTAGTGGGATTCTGATGTGGGAGTTCTATTTCCTTCCTTTTATGTGGATAGGACACATAAGAGTTGAAGTGAGGTGATGGTAGAATTCATCATGGTAGACCGCAGGTGGACGGCACGAGAGGTGAGGTCATTTTATAATTCATAGCACTGTAGACCGCATACTATAGTAGTAAGTCGCATACTATAGGAGCATATATATGATGAAAAACTTTGACATCCGATTATTTGCATCTCTACTATTGTCCTCATCTTTGTTGTTGTTATCATGTCTTGGTAGTCATGACCTCTTGTTAATCCATGTGACCTTCAGGAAATTTTGATCTGAACACTTTATTTTTAAATTGGTTTCTTTTACGAACGGAACGTGAAGTTTGACACCTCTTTTGAGGACAACGAAGTACAGGCCTGAATTGTCTACCTCCGTCGTTTTTCCTGCATGACCACATCGCATCGATGACAGTGATCTGCTTATTGTTGCGTATCTAGTGGATTGTTCTCTCGACAAAATGCGACTGCTGTTTCCTCGGTCACGATGACACGACATTTTAAGCTGAAGGCGGTTATCCAGCTGATTTTAACGGTTTCAGACCTAGGGGGATTCTGATGTGGGAGATCCATTTTCCTTCCTTTCATATGGACAGGATACCCAAGAGGTGAGGTGAGACGATTGTAGAATTCATCATGGTAGACCGCAGGTGGACGGCACGAATGATGAGATCACAGTATAATTCAAAGCACGGTAGACCTGATACTATAGTAGCACCAAAAGTAATATAATGATTTTCCAAGCGTAGTTTAGATGTGGCACAAGGCCGAAAGTATGGGGCACCCAGTGAGGATCGAACTCACTACTCAGTCCTAATTGTTCTAGCAAGACAACCTTGCTAAACATTACACCGCCTCGGGTTACCCCACCAAAAGTAATATATGATGAAAAACTTTGAAATTCAAGGATAAAGAGTTATCATTATTTACATGCCTACTATTGTCCTCATCTTTGTTGTTGTTATCATGTCTTGGTAGATCATGATCTCTTGTTAATCCATGACCTTCAGAAAATTTTGAACTGAACACTTTATTTAATCTATAGAGGAAGATTGTTCTTATTCTCTTCCTTTTCTTATTTTAGTACTGCTCAGTAATTGCTCATTCTGTTTCCACTGAGTCTAAGTCTGTACTACCTAACCCAGGGATTGAACTCACAATTACAAACATGTCTTAATTCATTACTCTGTTGTCCTGAATGTAAATAATATAACATTAAAAACTTGTATAAAATTTAATTTTCTTGCCATAATTTTGCTAATATTTGTAAGAACAAAACACACCAGAATTACTATAACAAAAATTTCAGCAATATTTTAATCTGAAGGAGGTTACCCAGCTGATGTTTCAAACCTAGGGTGATTCTGATGTAGGTGCTTCATTTCTTTCCTTTCATGTGGACAGGATACGCGAGAGGTGAGGCGAGGTGATAGAATTCATCGTGGTAGACCGCAGGTGGACAGCACGAGAGGTGAGTTAACGGTATTATTCATAGCGCGGCAGGCCGCATGGTGGACTCTCCCGTCGTATTCGACATATGATGGCTAGCATCTCGGTTTCTAGGAACCGACAGCCAGACACCAGCACATATGATTTGATTATAGTGGTGAAGGCTTTGTGGAAAAGCAACCACACTTTTTGAAGGGCTGAATTCAGAGACGTGGTGCACAACATGCCACAAGGTTCCCAAACAACCTTCCGCAGGTTTTGAATTCTTTCTCCTAGATCAGTTGCCATCCAAGGCTATAGAACCCAGTCTGTCCTGCTACCCGCTACTTCACCGTGCCTCATAAAGTTTAGTATGGTTGCCTTACAGGCCGCATACTATAGTAGTAAATGAGGTAGACTGCATACTAGTAGAACGAAATCTTCTGTCCGTCACATAACTTTTAGTTTTATTGCAGTATTCTATATGTATAATACGCCTCCCCATATATATATATATATATATATATATATATATATATATATATACGTTTTTTGTGTGTGTGTGTGTGTGTGTGTAATAATTGAGGGACAGTGTGCAAAATAACGATGACTCACTCGATGCCGTGCTAACTTGATCCCGTTGACGTGTACTGATGTCGTTATCGAAGAGGGTTCGTATAATACGCCACATATATATTCAAGAACGCTGTGTTCATTTTTAGAAATTCATTTTAAAGTTTAAAAATTAAAATTAAAAAGAAAAGAGGGCGGGGAATAAAATGAAAAAATTTTTTCTAAAAATCTGATGATACGTTTCTTTTGAGTAGGACGAGAAATAAGCAGACTCTGAAATTAAAGATTGAATCTACGGACTGTCAAGGATTAGTCAGGCCTTCTAAAGTTTACTCTAAAATATTGTGCTTTGGTTAACTTTTGCAGTGAACATAATTTTGGCTGTATCTGTTTAACATTTATGGGACGAATATCCTTTTCTTAGGTGTTTATAAATTATATACTGTTCAATTATTTACGTTAACGAAGAACTATTTTAAATTACAAAATTTTACTTGGATTAAACGAAAATGACTGATAATTACCTATAATATATTCCTTCTTGCCTTCAATTTTGACAGCACGGGTACACTAGAAATGATATAATTGTTCTATTTTATTATTAGATATTTTTGTTAATCTCTGATTGTACCTAATAAGATCTACATTATGATTGAATCTTCTATCCGTCACATAACTTTTATATTGTTATATAGTAGTCGACCGTAGTGATGATCATCGTGTCAATGCGAACAAGTCTTTCCTTAACTGCATAGTATGTGGTTCGACAGGGTTACATACAGTTTTGAATTCAGAGTTTTCCTTCTCCTAGTCCTGTTGCCATTGAAAGCTACAGGACACAAGGAGTCGACAAGTCGGGATCATCGAATCAATGCGAACGAGTCTTTCCTTAACTGCATAGTATGTGGTTCGACAGGGTTGCATACACTTTTGAATTCAGAGTTTTCCTTCTCCTAGACCTGTTGCCATCCAAGGCTACAGGGCACAAGGAGTCGACTAGTCGGGATCATCGAATCAATGCGAACGAGTCTTTCCTTAACTGCATAGTATGTGGTTCGACAGGGTTACATACACTTTTGAAATCAGAGTTTTCCTTCTCCTAGACCTGTTGCCATCCAAGGCTATAGGACACAAGGATTCGACCGTAGTCGGGACCATCGAATCAATGCGAGCGAGTCTTTCCTTAACTCATAGTATGTGGTTCGACAGGGTTACATACAGTTTTGAATTCAGAGTTTTCCTTCTCCTAGACCTGTTGCCATCCAAGGCTATAGAACACAAGGAGTCGACCGTAGTGGGGGTCATCGAATCAATACGAGCGAGTCTTTCCTTAAATGCATAGTATGTGGTTCGACAGGGTTACATACAGTTTTGAATTCAGAGTTTTCCTTCTCCTAGACCTGTTGTCATCCAAGGCTATATGAGCCACTTTCTCCTACTATTTACCCATAACTTGGGGATGGGCGTTTTGGATTTCCTTTAGAACGTAAGTGATTGTAATGAATTCGACTGGAATTCGAACTCGGCTCACCGCTTCGTCAATCCGAGTCGCAATGCTCTACCGTACCTCATTATATTGTTATAACTGTTCTGTCATTAGTTATTATTGTTATTAATCTCTTATTGTGTTTAATAAGATATACAGTAAAACGAATCTTCTATCTCTAGTGGACCGTGGCGGTGAAGATGTGAAGAACACACGTGGGTTAAAATTTCCTGCTAGCCGGTCCAGCTACATGAGAATGTTGGAGTTTAATTAAGTCCAAAGAAGACAAAGAAAACAAACAAGATCGATAATTATATATAAATAAATATATGTATTAACAGCAAGTTACAAGCATATGGACAGTTACAGTTGAGTTTGTGTGGTGAATATGATGTTTGTGTATTGTGGTGAGTGTTCGTACGTACGTGTATTGGTATTGTTCTTAGCGTGTTCCCAGAATTTGGGAAACACTGTATTGGTGAGAGCTCACATATTGCTATTAGCTGAAATGAAGGGAAAAGAATTACCCCACCTCATCAACGCGAGGTGGTATAAAGTCCAAGGCCTGAGGGAACAGAGATAGATCGAGGCAAAGGGTCACCCAGTATTTATAGCCAGGGGAGAGAGACCCCTGGTGAAGGATTAAGGAACTGACAAGGAGCTAACTCCGACATATCCGTCACATAACTTTTATTACAGTCGATTGTTATAATTGTTCTATTTTATTATTAGTTATTGTTGTTAATCTCTTATTGTGCCTAATAAGATCTACGGGAAGAAAGAATCTTCTATCCGTCACATAATGTTTATTACACTATATTGTTATAATTGTTCTATTTTATTATTAGTTATTGTTGTTAATCTCTTATTGTGCCTAATAAGATCTACGGGAAGAAAGAATCTTCTATCCGTCACATAATGTTTATTACACTATATTGTTATAATTGTTCTATTTTATTATTAGTTATTGTTAATCTGTAATCGAGTCTAATAAGATCTACGTAAGAACGAGTCTTCTATTACATCACTTTTTACAGTATTGTTATACTTTTATATAATTGTTCTAGTCTATTATTAATCTCTGACATTGACATAATTGTGTGAATTAACAAATATAGGGCTGTAATTGTCAAAGAAGAAGCATTCTGGTGGAAGTACATGTGAAAATAATTTCACTTTCGGAAACTCTTCATTTTTGCTACTTTTTTCGTTGGTCGGTGAGAAAGAATGAGTCACGTTACGCACACGAAAGAAATTTGAAAGTTATCAAATTCCAACAGTAGAGTGTTGCCAAGTTGTTAATGTCCTATTCGAAGTGGGAAAAGACAACAATTCGCTCATGAACGGGGTGAGGTCGCTATGCAAGCGAGCTCCTGACTTAGTTTCCTTTCACACACATCTGGGTTGGAAGCCGGCGAGCTATTCAAACATGCGTAGCGTGTCCTGGGCAATTACACCTGACGGAATCCGTCCTTCACTCCCAGGTCAAACTCTAGCCGATGTCTTCCGACTTGAAGGCTCGTCTTGGTCACGGACACGCTGCTGTTGATCCCATCGTAGACACCCACCGCCATGTCCGTCGACTCCAGTCTAGGAAGGCCCTCCGCTACATCGATGCCGTGTTATTATCACCCTGGCTGCATACATAGCTATGGAGCCTAGTCTACTCCAATGTGCTAGATGGCGTACAAAAACGTTCGTCCGCATTTTTGAAGGTTTTGTTTTTAATCCAATTCGGTTCTAGCCAACCTCCTCATTAGAAGAAGCTTGGTAGTGATGGTGTTGGGGGGGGGGGGCGATTTATTTGTTAATGACCCGACCGTCTGATAGGTAGTACTGTGTTACACGATACAGGTAGCCCTCGTAGAATTGACCTGACATACAATAGGACTAAATTGACCAACTTCGATTTCCATTGAAAGTTATAAACTTCTTGGCCCCCAAATAGCACCAACCTGTTCTACCTAAAAGAGATGGCTTGCACCTTCTATTATGCCAGTAATTCTCTAATATTTTCGCGTTTTTTTTTTTTTAAGAAAATCTCTTCTATCATATACATAAGTGGCCTCCTACAATCCGAAATATATTTAATCTTTAAATATCCCACAAATAGTAGATAAGCGACAAATAAATAAATAAATCTATCATATAACAAAAATATGTGTTTATGCATTTATTGGTTACGCATCTTTATCTCCCCTATTTGAGATAAGGAAATATTCAGTTACAAAATAAAGCATTACTTGAAACGAAAATTATTTGTATTAACAACATAACGCCCAATATGACCGTTTACACTATTTATATTCAGACTAATGTTCTCATCTTTGTTGTTATTATCGCAACGTTTCGGCCGTTGTGCTCTCCGGTCATCTTCGGTTGTCTTTAGGGAATTTCGAACTGAACCCTTTCTTTAATCTATACTGTAATATTGTTCCCGTTCCCTTGGTCTCTTTTTTAGTACTGTTCGACAATTGTTCGCGCTGTTTCCATTGAGTCCGAGTCTATACTGCCTAACCCAGAGAATAAACTCAACTACAATGCTACCAAATTCACAAATCAAAGAGTATTTAGGCCATTAATAGTAATAGTGAAATTCCTGGACAGAGTTACACACTTAGACTCAGTGGAAATGTAGCTACCAATAACTGGACATTACTGAATGATAGACTAAGAGATTTAACAGAAACAGCTGATTTCTCAGTTATAATTTTTAATGATGAATATAGAGTTACATCGGATGGACCTGACTACTGACCGACTTACAACCCCCCACGCTCAAAAAATAAAACAAAAACAGATTTCAAAGATAGTAAATTAATTGAATGAATCCCAGCCAAGTGAGATATTTTCTGTTTATCAATACGAGAGATATGTATAAGAGTGGAAAAGAATATCCAAGCAGAGAAGATGCCGGGCAAGCAATTATTCTGCTGCATAATACGAGAAATTTTGAACGAAAATTAAAGCCCAAAATGATGAGGGGGGGTCGTATTATACACAAGTACACCGTTTTCAAAAATGTTTCTCAGCTTAAAAAAAAAAAATCTTATTTGAAACAGCGTGACTGCAAATGCATTCGGCACAATCTTCTATATAAAGAAAGCGCAGTGTACGTGTGTCTGTCTGTCCGTCCGTATTTCGATCTTGGTGAATAAGAAACAGGTAGTAACTACTGTAGTTACACACAATTAAAAATTAAATAAAGTTGAATTTAAATATCGAACAGAGTGAAAGATTAAAAAAAATTCTTTTTAAAGGTTTAACTTTAAGTTCGCTTTTCGTCGCAGTTGCAATTGATATCGTCTAAGTAAACCATAATTAAAACTTTAGCTTGGTACGGTACGTTGCTAATATGTTTTTTTTTTCTATTTCTAGCACACATAAATTTCCAGTTCCCTAATGTCTTTTAAGTGTGACTTTATGTGAAAGAATCATAAATAATAATGATTTTGAAATAAAATAACAAATTGCGCGCAAAACCACGGAGATCGGTTGCGTATACGAAGAAAGATTATACCGAATTAAGGTGTCGAATAAAGATAAAAAATTTTTATTATTTTTAAATTCTTATAACTTTTACGTACATAGGACACTGAAGGTAAAAGGCCGAAGGTCCAAAAGCCCTCTACAGGAGCTAGCCTAAAGTCCGCCCAAATGGTGGCTAGTAGATAATAAAATTAAAACACAAAGTAAGCAGATGTTGATGACATTTTTTTTTACAAAAGGTATTTGATATGTCGGTAATATTTGTTTCTTAATGAAAGACAATATCTTTTAATATCATAGTTAAATATCTAGAAATATAATAGAATCATATCAAATAAAATATAATAGATTAATTAACACTTTAAAATAGGTACCTCCATGAGAACTAGTAAAATAACAAATTTTCAGCACGTTTTTTTTTTGTATGACACACATTAATTTGGAAAATCTTGCAAAAATAAAAATAATTGTCGGATGTTAATGAAACTTTCAGAAACTATACACAAATGATGGAAAGTATTATAAATATGTTTTCTTTTTTAAAGTCATAGCAAAAATATTTTTCTTTTATATTTATTACTCCCCGCCACACACACACCACTACCCATAACTAATTTTATGAAAACTCTAGAAATTCAGTCGCATTCAGTTTAGTGATTATATTAGTTAAAAGCACAAGGTTTTGAGGAAAGCAAATCATGTATTTTTTAAAATTGGACCCCCCACCCCCAAGCACACACCTGAAAATCAGCTCTGAATTGTAACTCAATAAAACTCAGTAAATAATATCTTTGTTTTATTTTCAAATGCTTTTATTTGCTTTTACTTGTTTTTATGAATATGGACAATATTTTCTGAAAGCAAAAAATTTTTTCGATGAAAAATGAATTTTTAATACAATTATTTGTTATTTATTTAATTATAATAGATTTTTACATTTAAGTTGTTAAAATATTATAAAATTAGTTAAAAGCCACATTCAGTTTCGTAAATGTCCTTATGAGATAGATCTTTTTTAGCGCGTTGTAAATTGTATCGTTTTGACTAATCAGAAGACCCGCAGTAATTAAGAAATGTAATTTTGTGTTTATAATCGGGCTGCAATTATAAAGTACGGATGACCAACCAGAATACGTTACGTTATTTGAGTTAAACATTGTTCTCCGCTGTTAAGTCATTTACTTTTGCGAAACACGTGTGGAGAAGTTAATTAGATTTTTCAATTTCAACTGAGAAGGGTACCTACAAGTATCAGTATCATCTTATGAAATTTATATGATCTTATTTTTATATTAATCTCAGTTATGACATTTTTCCATAAATGAAATATCAAAATTAATAATAAAATGAATGGAAATACAAATAACACAGTAAAATGTAATAAATGTACATACGATTATAGTATTTTGTGTACACTTCTGATAAAATTTCATAAGGTACCTATAAATTAATTAGATACCTTTCTTATGAAATTTAATCTCACTCTTAACAGTCTTATTTTAATTTCTTTATAATATATTTTCCATAAAGCATCGTAAACGTAAAGGTGAAAGCTAAGTACAAAAAAATTAGAGCGCTGAAAGTTTTCCTTAAAAATAACGAGGTAAATAATTTGTTCACTTAAATCTAAATAATTTCACTTCTCTCCTTCCGTAGAACAAATTATCCTCACGTAATCCGTTAATACGTCATTCATCACCTATCAAGTGACGCGAAATGTTATGACCTGCTTTGTTTAATTTTCAAACTACACATTTTCGGCGCAGAAACTAAATAATGCTGGTTTCAAAATATTTTAAATAAACATTATGATTTCTGATTTTCTTAAAATAAGTTTTGAAAAAATTATAATTGATTTTTAAAAGAAATTCAAACTGAGATTTTCATTTTTTTTATAAAATGGTTGACATGATTGATTATCTGTCAATTTTGTTGACTAAAGAAAAAAAAAATTTTTTTTAACGAAAATTTCAGACGTACTAGGAACGATTAAAAATGTAAAAAAATACCCCCCAAAAAACTTTGATCTTTCTTCTTAATAATAACATAAACATTTAGACGATAAAATTTTGTTTTCGTCAAGTTTGGCGTCTTTTTCATCATGCTATGCTCTTTTTTTTTTTTTTTTTTTTTTTAAAGCGATCTCATGGAGGTACCTACCTTAAAATATATTACTGGGTAGTTCTAGCTAACACCTTCCTCGCCCAAGTAAGTTTTGAAATGGAAATTAGAAGAAACACCTGGCTAAAAGAAATGGCTAAACATCCGGTTCATTTCTATTCTTTAATATCATGAAAAATTAAATAGTTTAATCAATTATATGTATGACATTGAGAATTTGCTGGATAATATGCAAACTAATACTATGTGCCATGGTCAATTTGTCAGAAAGGAGACTTCTTCATGACATCGGACTGGAGGGGTCGATCCCAGCGTGCGGCGTCTTTGGAAAGTATCTGAAAACCATACCACGGGTTGACCTAAGCCTTGTGAGTGAAATTGGGTAGACGGAACTCATGGGGTTCGTCGATAGCTGTGCTAGCACGACGTAACAGGTCATCGTGGCCGAGGGTTTGAGTGTGCTGGTGTTGTTCAGATTGTTAATCACGCGAGATAGTTACAGTTTCTGGGCGAGAGTGTGCTAAGTTCTGCTCAGTATAGTTGCAGTATAAACCACAGGTGGGCTTTGTGGGTGTTGAGCAAGCGTCTGCAATAGAGATTGGCTACCCGCCCTAGTAGACTGGTATCCTCGAATACGAGTGTCCAGTTATATTATACTGTGTGCTTAATACCAACTTTTCAACAATCAAATACAAGAGAAAATTACATAGACGGCTGAACTACGGGTGTCGTATTATACTGAAGGATGTTATTTATTCCCTGTTTTTAGTTTCAGAAACACAAAGTCGTATTATACTCAAGTTATATTATACACAAGAAAATACGCAAAATCGAAACTTTAGAAAAGTTATCAAAAGCAATGCTTAAAAGATGGATGAATGTTTTAGAATCTCAAAAAAAAAAACAAAAAAAAAACCAATGTAAAATAACAATTTATTCAGTTGTAACGATTATTGTATTAAACAAATATGTTTCCATGACCTATATCTGTTTTAATTTTTCTTAATAAAAATTTATTTTGCACTTAATTTGATCTGACACACCAGTAAATAAGTTACTGCCTATATTGTTCATAAGAAAATATATTATAGCTGAAAGTCATGAGACATTATGTAAATATAAATGTATCCTGAACATTTTCACTAATACTGGGTGCTTAATGCAACATTTTTAATGAAAACATCTAAGTTTGTTCTATCTAAGTCTGTTCCTATCTATCTATCTATCTATCTAAGTCTGTTATATCTATCTATCTATCTCTGTTCCTATCTATCTATCTAAGTCTGTTCCTATCTATCTATCTATCTATCTAAGTCTGTTATATCTATCTATCTATCTCTGTTCCTATCTATCTATCTATCTATCTAAGTCTGTTCCTATCTATCTATCTATCTAAGTCTGTTCCTATCTATCTATCTATCTATCTAGTCGACAAAATAGAAGGACGATGAGAAAAATGTTTAAGATCTTTTGTGACATGCCGGTGTCCTGTCTCAACACAATAATAAACTGAGGATGTACTTTTAAAAAAATTGTTTCAAGAATGGTTGCACATGTGTTACCGCTGCGACTCTGAAAAGAGTAACAGGACTCGTGATCTTGAGCAATCGAAATATTATATATATATATATATATATATATATATATATATATATATATATGAATTGGATCTTAATTACGATTCCAATGTAATAAATTAATTATAACCATGGACTATTAGTGTTTAAGCCTTTTTATTATGTGTGTGTGTTATTTTTTAATTTATTTTGTTTAAACGTTATTTTTTGATGGATACTCCCATTCGAGAAGAAGCTCTGTTTTTAATTTAACAGTATTTTTTATCCAAATAATTTTACCGGCCTGAATATGCGAGAAATCTTAATAAAAATTAATCCAAATAAATGAACAAATAAACAAATCGCCCCGCTAAAATAACCGTTAGAACTAATATGAATAAGCAAAAACAAGTCAAAATAATCCAAATAAATAAATTAAAAACTGTCCACCCACTAAAATAACAGAATAGACTACAGTAAGCAATTAAACATTGAATGAATGAATAGCCGTAATTATCTTCCCAGACCAAGACTGTTAATATTAAATAAGCGACCTAAATAAATCCCCACAAATTGTTTTTTACTGCGTTAATAAAACATCAAAAACCAAAAAGAATAAATAATACAAAATGAAAATGAAAAACAAATACATTAACCCAAACAAATAAATAAACAAACAAGCCACTCCCGCAAAAATAACCGTCAGAATAGATTACCCACAATGCGCCACTGACCCATATATAAAAATAGTCGAGGAAAAACCCAACATTCGCGGCGTGACGATTGCGCCTAGCATGAAACAGCCTGTCGCGTCTAAGTGTTGACTTCAATGTTCACTTTTATATTTATATTTTCATACGCTCTATCTCGGATATTGAGCAATTTATCCCATAAATATAGCACACCTTAAAACTATATTTCTTTATATATATATATATATATATATATATACTATGGAGTATCCCTGCCTAACTTCCCAATTAGAACCGTCCCTGTTAAGTGATATGCATATGACCCCTTCTATGATTTTGCTACCATCTCTAATTTACCACCCAAAGTATGTTGACGTGATCATGGCTCTCCATAACTTCCTGTTCCTTATAGATCTCTTAAATTTTGTCTTTCTGTTATTTTTCCTAAGCCCTATTCCGCCAACAAGCTCAAGCTCACCAATGATGTTATGCCTTATTTTCCTCTATCGCTCTTACCCTCTATATGTCCCGTGAGTATCAGATTTTCCAAGCCCCCTTTCCTCATTATGTGCCCTAGAAACCTCAACTGTCTTTTCCTGGTGTTAAGTATTAGTTTCTTTTTTGTTTCCATTTTCTCCAAAACTTCATCGTTGCTCACATGTCCGGTGTCCTCAGCATCCTTCTGTAGAACCACATTTCTGTTGTTTCAAATCTCCTCTTCATCTTTGAGGAGATCGTCCAGCACTCATTGCTGGTGTCCCTGTAATAATACTCGCGCTCCCGATTTGGCCCCATGTTCTCTCAAAACTGTATAATAAATGCCCCGCTTTCCTGCCTAATGGAAAACCTCATCTGTTGTTCTAGTTTGTAAGAATTCGGTTGAACAACCGGCTCTTACAACTATCTGCCTATTAGCCGTCTACCTTTTTTTTTAATTACTCAAGGCTCTAATCAATGTTGAATTGATTAAGCATCTCACATCACAAGGCCTTCTTTCTCTAGGTTGTCTGCTGATGTACAGATGATAATTGCGTAAATGGTCTTATGTTAACTGGGGCAAAGGATGGCTTGTTACCTTTGACGCTTAAACTGCTCTCTACTAATCATATGAAAGACCCCTTCTGCCTTCCATCAGCATGGGTAATGCTAACCTTCCGGAGAGTGACTTATTGCGTCTTCTCGGCTGGCATGAAGTGGAAAGACCATATTGCATCCATTGCTAGTTCTGCTGCTAAGAAAGCTGTTTCACTGTGTCCTCCTGATTACTCTCTTCTCTTTTTGCTCATCATTAATGTTTCTGTTCCTAATTCTTCCACTCTGTGTCTTAGTGGCTTTACTCTCTATGAACTCTCTATTATATATATATATATATATATATATATATATATATAAATGATCGACTCTCCCGTCGAGATTCGACGTATGAGGGTCAAGCAGATCAGTTTCCAGGAAACCGACAGCGGCACATGAGATTTGATTATAGTGGTGAAGGCCTCGCAGGACCATCCACACTTTTTGGAGGGACGAATACAGAGACCTGGTGCACCGAATGCCGCAAGGTTCCCAAACGACCCTCCGCAGGTTTTGAATTCAGAGTTGTCCTTCTCCTAGACCAGTTGCCATCCAAGGCTATAGAACCCAGTATGTCCTGCTATTTTACCCATAGCTGGAGGGAGAAGAGGATTCATACCTTTCCCAAGGGTATTAGCACGTAAGTGAATGTAATGGATTCGACTGGAATTCGAACTCGGCTCTCCGATTCCTCAATCCAAGCCGATATCCATTACTCTACCGTGCCTTTTATTTATATATATATATATATATATATATATATATATATATATATATATATATATATATATATATATATATATATATATATATATATATATATATATATATATGATTCCAACGCTACATAAGAGTTCTCATGTTTCAAAACAAGAGCAGAAAACTTCAATATAATTATTTGAATTAAAGTACCAAGCTCTGTTCCATCTTCAAGCGAATTTTTTTTGGAATAACTAATTCCTGAAATTTACGCGTTTTTATAAGCATATTCATTATTAAAATTAAAATTACTATGGTAACGGCTAGAGCAATTATTTTTTTTTAAAAAAAAAGTGGGGGGGGCGTAAAGGTTAATAATTTGTATCAATATCTCAGTTACATTCAAAGATGTCAAGTCAGGGTAAGGTTGGGGTGTCTAAATTTAAAGCGGAAGATGACATCGTCTAGTCTATGGAGATTTATTTATTTTATTTACCTAACAAGTTCTTTCCTATTAGCTTGATGCAAAAATAATGTCGTTTTCTCACATAGTAACATATGTGAGAAAACGACATTATTTTTGCACCAACCTAATATTTTCCACACACATATATATAAATATATATATATATAATCTTTTTTATATTCCATTAACTGAAGTGTACGCTACCAATTAGGCAAAAATAAAGCCAGCAGATATAGACCTCATTGGTTGCGTTCAGGCATGAAACAGACAGTCGGCACTCGGTGTTAACCTCAGTCTTCACTTTTATATTCGCATACGCTCTATTCTTGATATTGATCATTTTTATCCATAAGTATAGCATACCTCAAAACTAAATTTGATAAGCGTGTGTGTAGGTGTGTGCGTGTCCTATCAAGGTAAACTCTGAATCTTTTAAATGAAATAGTGTGTCTATGTCCTTGACTTACAGTTTTCACCTAAACAGGCTTTTGTCCTTGGTTTGCCAAAGTCAAGGAGAAGCCAGTTTTTTCGTTTAGTCAGGAACTGGGATGTTCTCTGTTACCAAAAATACTGCAAGTTATTCTAAGAGAATTCCTGTGTGAATTAGGAATGTTTCCGTTCTCGAGTTCTCACAAAATCTGAGAAAAAAAAAAACCCTCAGATTCTCAGCTGGCGAATGTAGGTTGGATTGGTAAAAATTTTCACCAATTAGGCGGTTGGTGGGCCGCGTTGTAGAATCAGCATCATATTAAAAAAGAAATTGTTATTCATAGTGTAAGCTATAAACTATCAGACAAGTATGCAAAATGTAAATCACATACCACCAGTTAAATAATCTCAAATGTAGATTTCAAATAAAAACCATATAAGTATTTTTGTGAATGATACGACGCTCTTTATTTATGTTTACTGTGATGATGGGCCAGGAATATACAAACGGCATCCATTTCAGACAGGTAATAATTACACATTTTAAAAACATATATTTGAGTCTATAGTCATTTACTGTTTAGTTTACTCATTATCGATAATGAGTAAACTAAGCAGTAAATGATTATAGACTCAAATATATATTTTTAAAATGTGTAATTAACTGAATCTATATCTATAATTCTGAAAATGTGTGTCTGGCTGTCTGTGTGATCGGGTGTTGTTTATGCATTTCCACAGTTTTCATCCGATTTCGATTAATTTTCTTTTTGTTTGATAGATAATTCTTCAGTGCCGGTTTTGAGTCCAAATTGTTGGCGACAATAGCTCTCCACTACTTCCTGTCCATTATAACTCTTAGCAACTAATTACTGTTTATAAAATTATAAAATTGTTTTATTAAAGTGTATCTGTAAAAATAACGTATATAGAGAAAATATATTAAATAATTGTCTGACTTAATCCATTTAATAATATGTTGTCATTGTTTACGTTAAGATACATTCTGTGAGCAAATATAATCGATCAAGAAAAATTGTCGAAGATTGTGTGATTTTAAATAGTAATTTGGATTTTGCTAACCACACGCTTCTCAGTAGCTAAATGGCATAGCACGTCAGATCAAATGACGGTTTCCGTATAGGAATATAGGTTCGATTCGAGTCGGAGAACGCATATTTTCTACGAAATTCCTTGAACATTCTGGCCGGTAAATGTAATTAATATGGTTTAATTAAAAATATTTACTATCTGTTCTTGGATATATATCTTTCATAATAAAAAAACTTTAATAAAAATAGTTTAAAGTTATACAATAATATTATTTATTATTATACAGTTCCCTTTTCAGGGCCCACCCATTCAAATTGTTACCCCCCCCCCTCATTTGGGGATATGCCTCAGTTGCACCCAAATGTTGTTACTAATATTGACTTTCGGGTGGGCTGACTTTAAACTTAAACTGCTCCAATTGAACGGCAAAAATTCCAGTAATGAAAGACCCGGTCAAAGACGGGTTATATTGCAAGTGTACCAATAGTTGAGTGTCCCCGAGACAATTATAAACATATAAGTCATTCAGGCTTAAACAGAAACGATTAATATTTACTTATACTCGAACCAAGTAAAAGTTTACTGATTCAAATACTTTTGTGGCGTACAGTGGCCGTTAATGATTAAGTATAACTCAAGACTTCAATGTTAAGATAAAACAGTATTTAATTACAACTTCAAATAAATACTTAACAAAAACTAAGAAGTAAAAATCAATCAAAGATAATTAATCATTTCAGTGAATACCTTGTTAGTAACGCGGCTCGGCTTAACGTCCGGTAAACCTTAAATCAAAACCCAAATCATCGCCGCACAATAATTCACACTAATTCGACTGGATAGTTCCACTCAATAGTCACTGAATAATCACTTCAGTCAGTAGCCTGACAACCCTATTTATACACCTGACGAAAAACATATATCCATAAGTCCAGAGTGTCACGCTCAAACCTCGGTGTTGGTAGTTACTCATAATCTTCCTATATGACAAATATAAACTACAAATATTTACCTATCAGGTCAAGTAAATACTTATAGACTGAAATATAAACGACTAATATTCACCTATCCCCAAGACATGGAAGTGCTTATAGACTCAAATATATACGAGCAATATTCACCTATCCCCAAGACAAGCAAATGATTATAGACTCAAATATATACGAGCAATATTCACCTATATCCAAGACAAGTAAATGCTTATAGACCCAAATATAAACGACCAATATTTAAATATACCCAAACTAAGTAAATGTTCACAGACTCATATATAAATGTACTACATTCATTCACCTATACCCAAACCGAGTAAATAGACTCAAACATAAGCGACCAATATTTCCTATCCTCAAACCAAGTAAATGCTTACAGACTATACAGTGTCACATATCAGTATAGGTTGAAATATAATAAAACTCGTTGATTTTGATATTAAATCGTTAAATCTACCAAGCCTCAAATATTTCTATGTTTTGAGCTGTAGTCACCCTCACGGATATTTTAATTTCAAGAACAGAAATACAAATATAAAAAAACCAGCCTCTACTCAAGTAGATACATGCTTTCCACGGGAAAACAATATCTAATTAAACAATGATAGACTAAACATAGATTTTTTTGTTTTTTTTTCTGTCAAGTTGACCGTTTTGGTCCAGCGATTTTCTTTAGAACACGAATGCTGCAATCAGTAATCAAGACAACCAGAAACTGACTCATACACACACACAATCCACTCATGCTTACACACCTGGCTGGCACAGGTGGTATCACGGATGTGACTAGCTTAGACGAGTTCTGACTCGGCTTAGACGAGCGACCTGATTCAGTTGGGGGTCAAGTAAATTTCCATGCGTTGACATAAATTTGATCAACTGATGAACTATCTAAAAGTTCGTTCCCTGAATATTGGAGAACTTTAATTGTTTATATATCTGTGGTAAGACAACCCGATTACCTCCCCTGTCTCATTATTTGTCACGCCGTTTTAGTGAAAACGGCAAGTTACGTTCAATAAAGGCACATTAAGTCGAACTAGACTCCGAGTTTTCATTAGAAATTTATTGAATGTAATTATGGTCAAATACCTTAAACCAGAACGTCTCGATTTGGACTCTGGAGACTCGTCTTTTACTGACGCCGGGCAATATTGGAAACGGTTATTCAAAAGGATTCTTCCTTGCACTGGGAAACGGTTCATCCACTTCTATCACTGATACGGATAGACTTAACCAGCTAATGCACCACGTTTCCACATGTGTATATACCAATATTTCTCACTGTAAAACTTACCAGAGTGCCATAGACGTGTTCGATGGAATTTTTGTGAAGGGCCGAAATATAATCTTTTCCCGACATGTATTTTAGCATCTACTCGCCAATCCTCTGAAGACGGTTTAGAAAGGTATCTTCAGCGCTTAAAAATCTTAAGTCGTGACTGCGACATTCAAGCGACGATAGCAAGTCAAGCAAAGGACGACTTTATCAGCGACTCCTTTTATAAATGGATTAGAATCGAACTGTATCCGTCAAAGATTACTGGAAGTTAAACAACTAGATTTAGCTACTGCTTGCGCGTAGGGACTTACTTTGGAGGTGGCAGAAAAGCAATACTGTTCATACCTACAAACAAGTGTTGCAGATGCTGCACTATGTACTCACACTCCTACTAGTCTACCAGTTCAAACGACCCAAACAAGGAAAAAAAGACAGTCCACATTCAGTTAAGTACATAACGGTCTCTGCCATGCAGGCATCACAAGGATGATGCACATGTGGCTCAGAACCGGAATTTGTCTTTTTCAGTTGAGGACGTGAAACGAATAACAAACGGTTGTCAGATTTGCGCTCGAATAAAACCAAAGTTCTACAAACCCGAATCGGGGACCCTAGTTAAAGCTACACTGCCATTTGAGAGGCTAAACGTGGACATTAAGGGGTCTCTTCCCCAAACAAATATCTAGTAACTGTCGTTGACGAGTATTCGCGACACCCTTTTGCCTTTTCCTGTCCACATGTAGGTGAAACAACGGTCATACCCCTACATGCAAGCCAACAATCTACCACTGGGTGGCATGACACTAGCGTTTACCGCTGGTGGCCCGCTATCGGTTGTTCGTATCGGCTATGTTACCACTGGCGGACCGCCGGTGGCTGCCCCCAGAGGACCGCTGGCGTTGCCATCAGCGGCCCACTAGCGGCTTGCGTGTAGGAACGCTTTTTTTGTTCCTTGTTCTCAATATTCGGAGCGCCAGCTTGTATTCATACAGATCGCGGGACCTCTCTTATGTCCCTATTGGTACAGAGAGTGGCCGTAAAACAAATCACCCCATACAACCCTCAAGGGAACGGATATTGCGAGAGATGCAATTGCATAATATGGGAGACCGTACAGTTAGCACTTGAAAACCAAAACCTTTGTAGGTGAATCTTTTTGTATTCATTTTGTCCACATGTCAGGCAATATCAGCTTTTGTCTACGGGATTTTTCTCTTTTTACTTATTATTATACCGTGTAACCCGGATATAAGAGAGTTGTCGGGACCGGAGAAGAAGTCTCTTATATTCGGGTTTCTCTTATATCCGGGTTAGGTTTAATATATATACATTAACACAGGCTCTAATTTGGAACCGGAGAAAATCTCTCTTATATCCGGGTTACACTGTACTAAGTTAAGATTTATCGTTTAGTGTAATGACAAAAGTACGCAGGTATAGACTTTAAGAAAGCTTTTTTTCAACTGAGAATACAAGTCACAGTAAACAGAAATAGTTCTCTCAAAGAGGAGAGTAACAAAACAAGGGGAGACCACTCTTGATTATTCATAACAATTAGTATTAGTTTTTTTGTTTTTTTTCTCATTGTGTGTTTGTGTATTTCAGTACGCGTACGTATACGATGATGATTATTTCTCTTTTTCATCATTTTCTTGTCACCTTATTTTCTTTCCCTGGACTCTCCCTTCGATTTCAACATATGACATTCAAGTGGCTTTGTTCTTTGGATCGAACAGGCAGACTACTTGTACAGTGTAACCCGGATATAAGAGAAATTTTATCTCGTCCCAAATTAGAGCCATACTTACCTAAACAAAATAGACCAAACCCGGATATAAGAGCGATTTTATCCGGGCCCAAATTAGAGCCATACGTCCCCAAACAATATAGACCAAACCCGGATATAAGAGAGATTTTCTCTGGCCACAAATTAGTCATACCTAAACAAAAAATGCCAAACCCTGATATAAGAGAAACCCGGATATAAGAGAGATTTTCTCTGGCCCAAAATTAGAGCCATACTTACCCAAACAAAATAGACCAAACTCGGATATAAGAGAAACTTTATCTGGTCCCAAATTAGAGTCATACTTACCTAAACAAAATAGCCCAAACCCGGATATAAGAGAGATTTTCTCCGGTCCCAAATTAGAGCCATACTTACCTAAACAAAACAGACCAAACCCGGATATAAGAGACTTCTTCTCCAGTCCCGGCAACTCTCTTATATCCGGGTTAACTGTATATATGACTTGATTATACTAGTGAAGGCTTGTGCAAAACTAACTACACTTTTTGGAAGAGCCAAATACAGAGGAACTGGTGGACATAATATGCCACAAGGTCTCCAAATGACCCTCCTCAGGTTTTGAACAAGGAATCACAAATAATTGATCTCTGAAGAATGGTTGGACAAATGGTCCCTTAGATATTTGCCTTTCTTTTAGTATTAATATGCTTACATCAGTGCTATTAAGGCTATATATATATATATATATATATATATATATATATATATATATATATATATATATATATATCAAATCCCATGCAAGGTAGTAAAGCTACTAAGATAGAGATTACTTAGTGTGGAAGCATAGGAAAAATGAGAAGCATTATTAAGGAAAGTGAACAATAGAAGAGTAATCAGGAAGATAGCAGATAACAATTGGCATTGCATTTAAATTTTTGAAGATCAAATTTGGCTGGAAAGCATAGAGCCAGAAGAGAGTTCCACAAGCAAGAAGTGTGAGAAAAGAAACTGTTAGCATAGAACTTACAGTTACAGCTCACCAATTCAACTGTGAATTGATAAGACCTTGCCACCAATCTAGTACTGTGCTTAAATTCATAAAGTCTAGGTACCATAGTGAAAAGTTCATCCAAATAATTATCATGAAAGTATTTATAAAAAAAAAAGGCACAGGAAGCTACGTTATGGCAGTGGGAAAGTGACTGAAGCCAAGATGCCAGGTCAGAACCAATAATATTGCTGATTCTTCTCACTCTCTCTATGTATTCTTTTTCTTACATATGTATGAGTGCTCTATTTTAAAGTTTTGTAAGGGTGCTTTTTAATATGAATTGTGAAATTTATAATGAAAGGGAATAATCTAATAAATAAAGAAAATTATTTTGAACTTTTTGTCTGAATTTCTTGGATGTGAATTGTCCACATTGATCACAGAAAATTAGCCATGGGCCATCAGACAGAATCTTTAGAGTAAATTGCTGAGTGAAAAACTGACACCAATGCAGTAATGCATCCCAAATAAGGTATGTTATAATCAACTGTGCCTTGTTTCTATTAATAGTTAAGCAGTTATCACCCCTTTTTTAGTAGGACAGGGAGTAAAAAATGATTAGTCCAGCTGCACTTATGATGTGTGCCTGGTGGGGTTGGAGGCAGAAAACTGTTGTCCTCATCTTGTTATTATCAAAACAATTCACACATCTAGCAGCAAGGCCCTTGATTGAGAGATTGGAGGTTTTGAGGAGCATGTGACCACCTGATTTGAGGTAGTAGCACCAGTTAGGGTTCCGGCTATGATGAAATCCTAATCAAAAATCAGAACACAAGGAAATTATAATAATACATTTTTTATAGTAAAATGACCAACAATACATTTTATGATTTACAAATTACAGCCAGTTTGAAGTTACTATGCAAATCAAATAAACCTCAATAACTCGAAAAATTTTGAACCAAACCAGTCAAATTTAAACTCGTCCATCTCCACCCTTAGTAAAATATTTAACTACCATATTTGACAGCATATAAGACACATGGATGTATAAGACCCACCCCAATTTTATCAGGGCAAATCAAGAAAAAATTAGTAATTAGTAAAATTAGTAAAGCTACATATGGTATATAAGATGCAGGGGAATTTTAAAAGATACTTTTAGTAAAAAAAAAGTGTGCCTTATATGCTGTTAAATACTGTAAATTTTCTTCCATTTTTAATGATTAGTTTTGAGATATTTGGAATTTACAAAAGTGGACTGAAGTTAATATGCAGATTAAACTAATGTTAGTTGACCTCTGAAATCTAATAAAACCTATTTTTTCTTTTTGTCCATAATATATTTTGAAATATGGGTAAAGGGAAGGATCTAACAACTACTGAAAAATGGAAAATAACAAAATTATTGAGTGAAGGAATGTCCACATTGGTGATATCAAAAGAGATTTGCTGATGTCATTGAACAATAAAGAAGGCTGTTGAAAATATAAGTTACCTGAGAACTTGATACAAAAAAAGACTTTAAGAATTTACTTCCTCAAGATGAACATAAACAAAACTGAGTTTTAGTGAAACAACCATTTTTGACGAGCACTCAGATCTTTGAAAAGGCTGGAATTGAGGGAGTCAGGAAGGACAAACATTGCAGAATACTTTTTGAATTGGAATCAATAAAAAAAATCACCTTGGCAAACTCCTCTCGCTAAAGCAAATATTTTCCAGCTTCAAAATTGGGCCAAGAAATGCATGAAAATTGACTTTTCTAAAATAATTTTCACAGATAAATCTCAAATGACATGTGATGGATCTGATGAATAGCACTTTAATTGAAAAAGTATGATACATACAGACATTTTTGCATTCATTATATAAGATGAAGCCAGTGTTCCAGTTAAACTTGGATGGATTTTATTCAATTCAGACATGCCTGTGGCTAAAAGAAAGCAACAAGGAGGCGGTAGTGTCATGATATGGACTGGAATTCTCGACCAAATCATTATTGGACCATTCAAAGTTGATGAAGTAGTTAAACTGAACAGTGCTAACTATTGCAATTTTATGAACAAAACTTTCTTTGCATGGCACAAGTCCTAGTCTCGCAGTTTCAAAGTGAAATGTGTATTTATGCACAACATAGACATTGATATGTCACTAAACAAAAGCAACCCAAAACTATCATGTCTTGGGCGAGTAGAAAATGTATCAATTAATCAGATACTGATTAGTTAAACGAGCATATTTGTAGATTTATTTACATTCTCTGGAATATAGATGTATAGAAACTGACCACAAAGTGAGGGATCAGTTTATATATTGATTGCAATATAGAATTGATCCCCCATTTTATATCCACATTATAATTTGTTTGTTTATAAAATTCTGATGAGGTATGAATACACCTCTTCTCCCTAAAATATGAATTAATTAAGTATGACATGTATTACTGAACCATTATTGTCAAGATTTTTCTTAAAAAATGGTTCCTGTAATGCTTTTTTTTTTATATGAATTCAGCTTTGTGTAAATCTAATCTAATTATTGTACCACATGTCTGTGCAAGGGCCCCCCCCACCGAAAAACAAAAAAGGTAAAAAAGAAACATTAAAAAATATAGTTGTATACAGTTATTATTGATGCAATGTTATAGTGGAACACCCCTATTCTATAATTAATAGACCCTCCCACCTATAATAAGTAGGAGTAGTAAGAGTAACGTGGGAGTGGGTCAGTCAGTCGATGCCGTACAACTGTTAGTCAAATACGAAAGTATCAGCAACCACAACTAGATTACTCTGCGTTATACCTATTATATCAAGTTCCTAACGTTTTGTCCGTCGAACATATTTTAGGACTGACTTAGTACAAATACAAGCCTCCACTGTGAAATCACTCCATAACATGCAAGCAGTTTCAAACATGACATTTGTAAATAAGAAAAAGTACAGATAACTCAGGGATCAATTTGACATTGCCCTACTTCTAAAAGGAGAATGTTTATAGCTATATCATGTTGAAATACTGATTCTCATACAATCATCAAGCAACGTTGGTGTCGAACAATCACGTGGTCAAGATAAACACTCAGTTGTGGAGCAAGCTGAGGTAAAAAGTAATTCAACCTTGAGAAAGAGAGCTATTTATGGTGCAATGGAGCATCTCATTGTGCTAAAGTGGGATAGTCCATTGCTTGGGCTGTGATTGGCTGCTGGTACCTGAGTGGAGGTATTTCTATATAAATACCAGCTTGATTCATCAGTTAGTTTGCAGGGTTTGTATTAAGTTACAACCTGCTTTATTTTTGTCTGCCAGCTGGATGCTAGCTGGGACTCTTACGCCGGTAAGTGCTGTTTATTGTCTTGTTATTCTACATCTCCTTTCCCCCCATTGCGTGTGGGTAGTTGCCTTTGGGGAGGGATGAGTTCCTTTAAACCTGGCTGGTTGTGTGGAAGTAGTCTGGACAATGCCCGAGGGGGTTTTGTCCGTGTTATTGTAGACGGCTGAGCAGTGCTTGATGTTATTCCAGCGTCGAATGTTTGTGTCACTGGTGTAGGGGTCTCGGGTAAGGCACTAGGTCTTGGAACTGGGATTGTTGGTGTATCCAGTTTCCTGAGAAATCGGCGATTTCATAAGGTAATTCTACCTGATCCGTCAACTCTGATACGGTATTGGTGGTTGGATCAGTATGTAGATGGGGTGATCACTTGGGATTAGCAAATGCTGTAAACTTGAATGTGCGGCTGGTGTAATGAATAATGTCTTGTGATTAGATATCAGAGAGCCAAGTTTCAATTCCAGTTGGGTTTGTTATATTCACCTATGTTCAAATATCTCTTCTTTCTCTGGTTATGGATTAATTAGCTGGACTTGCATCAGCAAATCATTATCATCACAAAATTAATTCTTACAGTTGAAAAATATTCTTTTGGCTCGTATTGTTTTGACTGCAACTTGGAACTGACCTCGGTCTCTGAAGGAAAAGAAGTACAAGAACAACTGATAAAAGATCGTAAATAAGGGGTGGGAAACTATAGGCTGGTGATAACAGGATGAGGCATTAGTGGCAGCCACAGATTGGACAGAGTAGAAACATTCTGTCGAGGCCTTATATGCCACAATGTTCCAGGCAGATAGATAATAGTTTTCATCTTCTTATGAAGTTTTCTAACATCACCAGACATGGATATATAAATTCAGTGTTTCAGTTAAACTTATCAATATTTGAGCCTGGTATTTCAGTCAAACTTATAGACATATTAGCTTAAAAGCTGCCCTATTGGGTGTCATTTAAGCTAGATCCTGTGGTGGGCTCTTGATTGGCCCTTCAGCCCAACAATGACACTTCATGAATGGAGTACATATTAAATTTTATTGAACTTGAATAATATTTTTCAAACAATTAACAGTTTTCATCGAAACAATGATATAATTTGCCTATTTGGAACTTATTGCACAGCTGCATGATAAACAACACTTTTGGTTTTCCCATTTGGAATGAGTACAAATAGCTTGTTTCCATTACCGACACTCGAACAACCAACATAACCAGCTGTGAGAAAAGCAGGGTTCCACTAGATGAAGTCCAGTTACTTTCGATGATTGACATTGAATAGCTCATTCTCACTGGAAACTGAAGTCTTTTGAACTCAAAAGGAACATCTGAAGGAATTGAGGGGATTCTTAGAATTAAAACTCTTTCCTCTTGGACCAGTAAAGATGTCTGCTTCCAAGAGATGAAGAAGCAACTTCTTGACAATTAAACTTGTTCCATTACAAAGCTTTGGAGGGTCCAGATTTCTCAGTAGCATAACTGGCACATTTTCTTTTAGTTCCAGTTTGTGTGATGGCATTCCAGGAGGATTCAATGACTTCAGGAACTCTATTGGATAATTGGCTGCCTGCTCTTGTTCAACTACAGTGTCAATGGAAAAAGTAGTTCATTCTTTCTTTTGGAATTTCTTGGAGAATTTTACAGCTGAGCTATCAACAGTTTGATTCTTGGGTGCTAATATGGCAATCTAACAAAGCCTGTTTGAATCCATGAGATAGTGTTTAATGTTTGGATAAACATGGTTAATCAAGTCTTGGATACTTGAGACTGAAACTCCACAACCATTTGAGAGTGAAATATCTCGATTTTGGACCATTTTGATGGTTCCATTGCAAAACTGCACCAGCAAAGCAGTAAACCTTCCTGTTTCAAGTTCATCTGTGATTCTAACTTTCATGTTTGTTTTCAGACCGAGTTTTTCACAGTGGTCTCCCTTTAATTGAAAAAGTATGATACATACAGACATTTTTGCATTCATTATATAAGATGAAGCCAGTGTTCCAGTTAAACTTGAATTGATATATGAACCAGGTGTTTCAATTAAACGTATTAACTTTTCAGCCAATCATTAGCAAAATAAAGAAACATTTTTTTTAAAAATAAATTTATTTTTTTTGTTTTTTTATTTCAGGGGCTCTGCGATTGCCAAAATAACTGGGAATAATGTTCAGGACCGTTCAAATCAGTTTGAATCGCGAATAAACATGTATGTGTATGAGGAAGTACTGGATGGTAAGAAACTAACAGAAATTATAAACACAACCCATGAAAATATCAAGTACCTGCCAGGAATAAAGCTCCCTGAAAATGTGGTAAGTATTGACTGATGTCTTAAGGGACCTTTGAGGGTCATGTAACAGCCTATTGGTGAGAATAGACATTTGTTGCTTAGCTCACGACAGAAGCAGACACAAGATGAAGCTGTGACTGCAGAGGGTGGTGCAATTGAAATGTGTCTTAAATAGCAACCTGACATACCACAGGCTGTACTGTGCCCCTTTTGGGGAAGTTAAAAGTAAGATTTTTTATTTGTCTCCTTCACATATTGCTTGTTTTTTGTATATATATATATATATATATATATATATATATATATATATATATATATATATATATGTGTAATTCATCTTCGTCTGAGTTATTTTTGTGTACTTCAGTGTTGTATATAAAATAAGTCATTTTTGGAATTAATTTCTTTGGTTTATCTTCTTTCCATCATGTTAAGCTGTCAGTATATCATGGATATACTAATGCATGTAAAGAACCTTGGAGAGTGGAGAAGGTCAACATATTTCCTCTCTCTTCCCAAGCACCCCATTACATCTATATAATAAATGCGAATGTCAGTCTGTCACTGTGTCACACTTTTTCAACTTTACTGCTACAGGCCGTAGCCGAACATGTCATAACATTTTGGAATCAGAGTAACTCTGTGAGCAAATTAAAAACATTCTGGGCTGGATCCAGACTCTCAATCCTGAGGTTTCAGATTCCCAAGTTTTCATTACTGCGATTGTTTGCAGCAATTTTTTACGTGATTTTTTGTGACGTTTCTTTTGTACAATAACAATTATTTATAACTTGGAAATAAATTTGGGAATAATCAAAATTAATTGCAAAATCTGGTGAAAGTCACCCATGAAATAAAAATAATCATTTGCACAGAAATTAAGGACCTAGACAAATCAAATTGTCTTCAAATTAAGTGGCGACCAAAGAATTATCATTGAACTTTTAAAAGGTAAGCTTAAATATTAAAACAATGCTTAAATGCAGTGATCAGTTTTGAATTCTTTCGTTGTTTATTGTTGCCTATCACATCTACTCCTCTGTACCTATTGTGAGGAAGGCCCAATCAAATGCTCTCTGTATGAGCTAGCATAAATACAACCTGATAGGACCACTTTTAAGCTAGTATATATATATATATATATATATATATATATATATATATATATATATATATATGTTATGGGACCTTACCCATAATAACATAATGGACTATTCCATATGTAATAAATACTGTGCCTCAAGAGGAAGCAGAGATTTCAGTCTGAAGTCTGGAGTGAAGTCTGTCAGTCAGTCAGTGAGTCAGTCAGTCAGTCAAGAGTCGAGTCCGAAACAGAGTCGTGTTCAGACAATTACTGCAAGACATTGGAATAGCGATACTGGTCGAGACTACATTGTTCTCTCTACTAAACCTGATTGTTCATACTAACACTTTCTACTTCTCTGTATATATTCCTGTTTGTAATATATCTGTGTTATTCCATATCCATGTTCGAGTTCTTCTTTATTGCTTCTACCTTGGACCATCACCGTGGTACAAGGACCTGGACCATAACAATATATATATATATATATATATTTCAAAGTGTTTGTAGGGAAGAAATTATTTTTGACTCTGTAACCCCTTTCTCACAGACAAGATGTCGCAAGCCTCTCACTGCTGTTCTATCGCTATTTCCATGGTCAGTGTCCAGATGAACTACACTCCTTAGTTCCACCAGTTTTAACCTTCACGGCTAAGACTCGTCATTCCAATGCACATTGTCACAAACCACCCTCATTCCCTTTGTATTTGTCTAGTGAGATGTAAGCTCCACTCAAGCAATTTCTTCCCATGAATCACTGCCTTGTGGAACTGACTCCCAAGTTGATGCTTCCCCAATCACTACAATCTTAACCTGTTCATGTCCAGGGTTACCCATCATCTTACCTGCATAAGCTGTACCTCTTACTTTGTAACCCACTACCTTGAGTGGAACATCACTGTGAAAGAAAAGAAGCAAATTATTACAAGATAAAAAAATAAACACAAAAAGAAAAGAGTGCTGAACTTCTATGCAGTCCCAAGTCTACTATATGGCAGTGATTGGTGGATAATTCTCTCACAGATGAAGAAGAAACTTGAAGCAACAGAGATATGGTTTCTACAGAAGGATGCTGAGAATTTCAGAACATATTAGCAATGTGGAAGTTTTAAGGAAATTAGAAGCTAACTGTTCGTAATAATCAGAAAGAGACGGCCGCAATTGATGTGGTACATAATGTGGAATGAATGTCACTGGGAACATTGAAGGCAAGAGAAGGAGGGGAAAATAGTGAGCCACCCATTTAAAATGTCTGTGTGAATGGGTGGTAAAAAAAAAGACAAAGACGGATAGTAAAGGGTCAAAAGTTGCTTAAAACAATGAAAGATAGGAAGTTGTGGAGAGCCATGATCATTTAATGAGTTTGAAAGAATGGATGGCAAAACAAGGACAAAGATGGATGGTAAGGGGTCAAAAGTTACTTAGAAAAATAAAAGATAGGAAGTTGTGGAGAGCCATGATCACTAAATGAGTTTGAAAGAATGGATGGCAAAACAAGGACAAAGATGGATGGTAAGGGGTCAAAAGTTACTTAGAACAATGAAAGATAGGAAGTTGTGGAGAGCCATGATCACTTAATGAGTTTGAAAGAATGGATGGCAAAACAAGGACAAAGGAGGATAAAGAGTCAAAAGTTACTTAGAACAATGAAAGATAGGAAGTTGTGGAGAGCCATAAACGAAAGAATGGGTGTCAAAACAAAATAAGACTTCCAGTTCTCTCAGGATCGCTTCACTGTATAGGTTTAGGAAGTCCGACCAGAAGACCCATCCTTGTCTTATGCCCCTTTCTATTTTTATATATTTACTACATTCATTTTCTATCTATATGCAAGCAGTTTTCAGCCAGTATAGGTTCTGGATTATTCTAATACCCTTCCTAAATAAATTAAACTGACCTTGAAGTTCACACAGACAAGTTTTTAGTGTGTGATATACAGATTGTTTACTGAAATTAGCTTCAAAAAATTTTATTTGAAAAACTTGGACATTTTGTGATGAATAACAAATTTTTTTTTCCTCTACCAACAGAAATATTTAGTCTATTAGTGTAGAAAATTACGAGTGATAAGAACGTCCAAATATTTCTTTATATGTATTGAATTGAAATGATGACTGTAAACATGTGTTGGGACCCTCATTCAGTTTTTTCATTGATTGGACAATGAAACCCACTTTTTATGTTTGGTCTTCCATCTGCACTAAAAACTGGGAAAGGTTCATTGCATGTTCACAAAGAAATGAAAGGTAAAATTCACACCATGACAAATGAAAACAGGAATGATGTTTTCAATAATTTGGTTATTTATTCACTGCTGATACATTTTGTCTTTTTACAATTGATAGTTAGTCCTTTCTTCCCTCTTTTCTTTACTACATTCTACAGGATTTCCTGTAGTTTTCTTTCCATGTCTGCTATCAACACTGTGTCATTGGGTAATCTAATGTTCTCAAAATTGTGTCCGTCAATAATTAATCTTGATAAGGCTTCCAATTCTCTCAGGATCGCTTCACTTTATAGGTTGAGTAAGTCTGGCGAGAAGACCCATCCTTGTCTTATGCCCCTTTCTATTTTTATATATTTACTGAATTCATTTTCTATCCATATGCAAACAATTTGCAGCCAGTATAGGTTCTGGATTATTCTAATACCCTTCCCAAATAAATTAAACTGACCTTGAAGTTCACACAGACAAGTTTTTAGTGTGTGATATACAGATTGTTTACTGAAATTAGCTTAAATAAATTTTATTTGTAAAACTTGCACATCTTGTGATTAATAACAAATTTTTTTTCCTCTATCAACAGAAATATTTAGTCTATTAGTGTAGAAAATTACGAGTGATAACAACGTCCAAATATTTCTTTATATGTATTGGATTGAAATGATGACTGTAAACATTTGTTGGGACCCTCATTCAGTTTTTCATTGATTGGACCATGAAACCCACATTTTGTATTTGGCCTCTCATCTGCACTGGGAAAGGATCATTGCACATTCACAAGGAAATGAAAGGTGAAATTCATATCATGACAAGAAATGAAAATATGAATTATGTTTTCAATAATTTGATTATTTATTCACTGCCTGAGTTTCAAGTCAAACCTGGTATTTTCTCACAAGGTATATCGTTGGCACATAGGGCTCTTCACCCACTTCTCTTACTTTTGCCAAGCAACTACTACCAATGTGACTGGTTGAATAGCTCCTCTCTCTTTACCCCTCTAACTGGGACTCCG
>OZ010606.1:26801929-26874429 GCA_963932145.1 Acanthosepion lycidas | reverse complement strand
TATTGCAATTTTCTACTTCTTATTTATGTGAATTATCCTTCTCAACTCTAAATAACATCAAAAATAAGAAGTGAGAAAGACTACACTCACCTAAAGAAACGAGGGTTTACTTATTGCATATTGAAGAAATCATGAAAAAACCCACCAGGCACTTGTTTTGCACTAAATAAACTGCACAAATAGATAGTTGAATAAAAACATTGAAATAAAGTAAGTTCATATTTGTGTAGGTATTTTTTTAAATCCATGATTTTATTTCATAACCTTTAAATGTATACGCTTTAAAAATTTGGCTAAGTGGGCCGTGGTATTTACATTTGCTCGTTGGTGTGCCATTGCTTAAAAAGGTTGAGAAACACTGCTCTAAGGTCAGAAACTTATTAGATTTAAAAGAAATGCCCTGCTAATGAAAAATCCATGTTCAATAAGAATGATAGATTTTACATAAGAGAAACAAAACAAAAATGAATAAAAGGCAAGTAAGAAATATAAGTAGTAAGCTGTAGGAAGCCACATTTTTGGAGGAATTTTCCACTGAAATCCCCGGCTAATTCCATAGATAGTGGAGGCCTAAACGAGGATGCAAGGCTTCTCACTGCAGCCACAGCTGCAGAGAGAAGCACAACCAGTGACATTAGACTGTCACTAACAGTGAAGCTGTATGAGAGGCAGGTGGTGCATGTCTGACAATTTTCAAAGAAAGAAATTGTTTCAACTTTCCCCTTCTATTTAAATGCCATTTGAGAGAAAGACAGATATAGTGGGGTAGGAGAAAAATAAGAAAGTGATAACATATGTACATTGAATGTGAGTGTCTTATATATATATATATATATATATATATATATATATATATATATATGTAAAAAGAAAAGTTTTTTACCTCATGAGATAAAAAGATTTTTCTTGATTTTTATCTATTGCCCTGTAAAAAAACCAAAAAAAAACCCACCAGGCACTTGTTTTGCACTAAATAAACTGCACAAATAGTTGAATAAAAACATTGAAATAAAGTAAGTTCATATTTGTGTAGGTACTTTTTTAAATCCATAATTTTATTTCATAACCTTTAAATGTATACACTTTAAAAATTTGGCTAAGTGGGCCGTGGTATTTACATTTGC
This sequence comes from Acanthosepion lycidas, assembly GCA_963932145.1. Lineage (NCBI taxonomy): Eukaryota > Metazoa > Mollusca > Cephalopoda > Sepiida > Sepiidae > Acanthosepion > Acanthosepion lycidas. The sequence continues at coordinate 26,873,305 of OZ010606.1, read as the reverse complement.
TCCTAGGTGTGCCATTGCTTAAAAAGGTTGAGAAACACTGATCTAGAGGAAGAAAAACTACCTTGTAGTCATATCTAAACGTGTAAAAATCTTAGATAAATGATGGTATGCAAATGCTTACTAGATGCATTTCTGCTGACCAAATCCACCTCACTACATTGTGTTGTGTATTTGTTCATGTGATTCCGTTCATGTTCTGTCTTCCTTTAATCATATCACGTTACCAAATATGAACAACATGTCCTTTGATTGTGTCATCCATCACCTTTTCTGTTTAAACTTGTTTCTTTGTTATGAATCTGTTTCTTTCTCCATTGTCTTTCTACATGGGTAAAAACAGGAATTGTTCAAGACATTTATTTCGAACAGATCATTTTTTTTGTCTTTATTTTTTTTTTTAATATCCAGGTGCTAAGAATAAGGAAACAGGAATGGTGTTAAAAAACCTTTTTGATGCTGATTACTTCCGTTGCTCTGTTGTCAGTGATGCTCACACTGTCGAGGCATGTGGAGCCTTAAAAGTAAGTATTTTTTGTCACTCCATTAATAGAATAAATTCAAGGAAAATAAAAAGCCTGGTATTAATCCACATAGAATTTGAATTTAAATGAATTACACACAGATTCAACAGACAAGATAAACACAGGTAAAATACAATAATGCCATAGAATGGATGCTTTTACATTTTCTTCTGTACTGAAATTTAATACAAACAGCAGATATATTGGTTACATAACTACTACATTATCACGCCAATTAACATGACAATAATTTAAATTGTGTATCATCAATTGACACAACAGCAAAGTACAAGGAATCCAACAATTCGTTACCAGTAAAGCAAACTATGAGGGTAAGTCAAAAATTATCCACACTTTCACCATATATATTTAGGTTTATCACACTGCCTTCTGCTCATGTTTGCTTATAGAGGTTACTATTGAGGTCATGTTATCAAAGTTTTAGCTTTAATGCACCAGTTTTCTTGCTGCTACACCCAGGAGGAACAAAGAGCAATGAATGTTGGACAATCTCATCATGCCTTTCAGAAAAAAAGTAGAGTATTAAGAGATAGGCAAATGTCTTTAGAAACAAAGACAAGAGTGTTCAACTACTATGTAATATCACATCTTCTATATGGAAGTGGATACTGGACAATTTCCTCACAGATGAAGAAGAGGCATAACACAACAAAAATATTGATAAGAATATCATGGACAGAAAATGCGAGCAATGAGGATGACTTAAGTAAAATAGGAACTACAAGTAAACTTATACTTACAATCGAAATGGGACAGTTGAAATTTCTAGAACATTCAATGAGGAAAGAGGGCCTAGAGAATTTAACACTCACAAGAAATACTGAAGTCAAAAGAAGCAAGTAGAAAAATGTAATTAAGTTTGTGTGAATGAATGACAGAATAGAGGCAAAAAGATATGGCAAACAGTCAAAAGTTATTTAGAGCAACAAAAGATAGGAAGTTGTGGAGAGCCATCATTGCTTAGGTTTTGAAGAGACATGGTACATAAAAGAAAACCTTAAAAGTTATCATTTCTTCATTTTCCCCCTGCACCAATCGATAAATTCTATTAAAAATATAAGTTATCTCCCTTTGGTAAATAACTCCTGCTGATAGTAAGATGAGTCTATTATAATGATAATGGGTATGACCCAAAATTAGGCATGAAATAGAAATTGAGTGCCAACTTGAGACACTGAAATGACCACAAACAGATGAGACGCGTCATCAGCCCACTCCAAGAACAAGTGAAGTGAGCAACAAGCTAACCTGAATGACGCAAGGGTAATGCAGCCATCAGAAGAAGAATGAATAGTATGCAGATAAATCTTCAATCAATTTCATATAGACACATGCATTTGGATATTGTCCCTGATGTCATCACTTTAAACTGCTAAAACAATACATTTTTAGCAATATCTGTCTATATTTCTGAGATGAGGTATTATGTGCATTATTTACATTATTCGAACTATTGTCCTCATCGAAATTCCAACCAACTGAAGAAGGCCGGAGCGTACAATGGCCGAAACTTTGTGAAAAATATGGCAACAAAGATGAGGACAATAGTCCGAATAATGTAAATAATGTACATTTTTAGCAATCCTCTATTCTTTTCTCATTGTGTCATGTATTTCTTATATAAAGTATCTGTTTTAAACGGTTCTATTGTCTCAATTTTGTTCATGAAGCCATAACTCAGCTTGAGGAGTCATTAAATTTCCCACAATTCTGTGATGGCCAAAATCAATTTTTCTGTTTTGCAATTCTTTTATTAAATACTTTGTCAATTTATTTTTATTCTTTTATCACGCTCACTTTTCCTTCAGGACGTGACTCTCCAAGACTTCGTGTCCTGTAAGTCTTAGTAAACCGTTCTTTTTTCTATCTCTGTTCTGTCAACCAACTCATTAGAAAAGGTTTTCCTCTGTCCGCTCTTGTCTTCAATATATCCTGTGAGTGTCAGATTTTCCATGCCCTCTTTTCTTATTATGTGATCAAGAAATTGCAACTATTTCTTTCTGGTGTTAAGTATAAATGTATTTTTTGTTTTTTCTCTAAAATGTTGTCATTGCTCACATGTTTAGTCCATGGTATTCTCAGTATCCTTCTGTAGAACTACATTTCTGTTGCCGCAAGTTTTTTCTTTATCTGTGAGGACATTGTCCAGCATTCACTGCCCTATAGGAGGGCCAACATTGCATAATAGTTCAGTACTCTTTTCTCTGTTTCTAATGGAAAATTTTTTGTTTCTTAATATCTTGCTTAGCTTTTGGAAGGCACTTTTTGCTGTCCCTAACTACCTTTGGATTTTGGTGTTGCATTTTCCGTCTTCTATTCTTAGATATTTAAATTTTTGTACTTGTTTGATTTTGGTGTCTCCAATTTGTGAGTCACATGTTGGATCATTCTATATCTTTCATTGTGCCAAGGGCAGACAACCAAACATGTTCTTTGATCATAAACTCAAGAGTGATCACAGATTGCAAAAGCCTTCCAAAATATATCTGTTTTAACAATAAATTATCCGTTGGAATTACAAGTCTTTATTCTTTTTAATAAACACTATTTATTTATTAGATTGTTTATTTACACTATTTATTATGTTATTTATTGGAATGGTTGACAAAACATCGGCTAACTGCCAATTGATTTGAACTTTATAAAATTGGTAAATAATAAGGATTTTCTTATAGTTGATATTTTAATATATTTAAATAATTTAGTAAATGTTTATAAATTTATAGGTAAAATATTGTTTTCATATTTATTTCTATTTGCACAACTGACGTTGTTTGGACTGTTGTCCTCATCGTTATTGCCATATTCACCTTCAACTTCTGTCGATATTTCTAAGATGAAGTATTGTAACTATTTACACTATTTACATTGTTCGGACTGTTGTCCTCATCTTTATTGCCATATTCACCTTCAACATCTGTCTATCTTTCTGAGATGAGGTATTGTAATTATTTACACTATTTACATTGTTCGGACTGTTGACCTCATCTTTATTGCCATATTCACCTTCAACATCTGTCTATATTTCTGAGATGAGGTATTGTAACTATTTACACTCTTTCCATTGTTTGGACTGTTGTCCTCATCTTTATTGCCATATTCACCTTCAACATCTGTCTATATTTCTGAGATGAGGTATTGTAACTATTTACACTATTTCCATTGTTTGGACTGTTGTCCTCATCTTTACTGCCATATTCACCTTCAACATCTGTCTATATTTCTGAGATGAGGTATTGTAACTATTTACACTCTTTCCATTGTTTGGACTGTTGTCCTCATCTTTACTGCCATATTCACCTTCAACATCTGTCTATATTTCTGAGATGAGGTATTGTAATTATTTACACTATTTACATTGTTCGGACTGTTGTCCTCATCTTTATTGCCATATTCACCTTCAACATCTGTCTATATTTCTGAGATGAGGTATTGTAACTATTTACACTATTTCCATTGTTTGGACTGTTGTCCTCATCTTTATTGCCATATTCACCTTCAACATCTGTCTATCTTTCTGAGATGAGGTATTGTAACTATTTACACTATTTACATTGTTCGGACTGTTGTCCTCATCTTTATTGCCATATTCACCTTCAACATCTGTCTATATTTCTGAGATGAGGTATTGTAACTATTTACACTATTTCCATTGTTTGGACTGTTGTCCTCATCTTTACTGCCATATTCACCTTCAACATCTGTCTATATTTCTGAGATGAGGTATTGTAACTATTTACACTATTTCCATTGTTTGGACTGTTGTCCTCATCTTTATTGCCATATTCACCTTCAACATCTGTCTATATTTCTGAGATGAGGTATGGTAACTATTTACACTCTTTCCATTGTTTGGACTGTTGTCCTCATCTTTATTGCCATATTCACCTTCAACATCTGTCTATATTTCTGAGATGAGGTATTGTAACTATTTACACTCTTTCCATTGTTTGGACTGTTGTCCTCATCTTTATTGCCATATTCACCTTCAACATCTGTCTATCTTTCTGAGATGAGGTATTGTAACTATTTACACTATTTACATTGTTCGGACTGTTGTCCTCATCTTTATTGCCATATTCACCTTCAACATCTGTCTATATTTCTGAGATGAGGTATTGTAACTATTTACACTCTTTCCATTGTTTGGACTGTTGTCCTCATCTTTACTGCCATATTCACCTTCAACATCTGTCTATATTTCTGAGATGAGGTATTGTAACTATTTACACTATTTCCATTGTTTGGACTGTTGTCCTCATCTTTATTGCCATATTCACCTTCAACATCTGTCTATCTTTCTGAGATGAGGTATTGTAACTATTTACACTATTTACATTGTTCGGACTGTTGTCCTCATCTTTATTGCCATATTCACCTTCAACATCTGTCTATATTTCTGAGATGAGGTATTGTAACTATTTACACTATTTCCATTGTTTGGACTGTTGTCCTCATCTTTACTGCCATATTCACCTTCAACATCTGTCTATATTTCTGAGATGAGGTATTGTAACTATTTACACTATTTCCATTGTTTGGACTGTTGTCCTCATCTTTATTGCCATATTCACCTTCAACATCTGTCTATCTTTCTGAGATGAGGTATGGTAACTATTTACACTATTTCCATTGTTCGGACTGTTGTCCTCATCTTTATTGCCATATTCACCTTCTACATCTGTCTATATTTCTGAGATGAGGTATTGTAACTATTTACACTATTTCCATTGTTTGGACTGTTGTCCTCATCTTTATTGCCATATTCACCTTCAACATCTGTCTATCTTTCTGAGATGAGGTATTGTAACTATTTACACTATTTACATTGTTCGGACTGTTGTCCTCATCTTTATTGCCATATTCACCTTCAACATCTGTCTATATTTCTGAGATGAGGTATTGTAACTATTTACACTATTTCCATTGTTTGGACTGTTGTCCTCATCTTTACTGCCATATTCACCTTCAACATCTGTCTATATTTCTGAGATGAGGTATTGTAACTATTTACACTATTTCCATTGTTTGGACTGTTGTCCTCATCTTTATTGCCATATTCACCTTCAACATCTGTCTATCTTTCTGAGATGAGGTATGGTAACTATTTACACTATTTCCATTGTTCGGACTGTTGTCCTCATCTTTATTGCCATATTCACCTTCTACATCTGTCTATATTTCTGAGATGAGGTATTGTAACTATTTACACTATTTACATTGTTTGGGCTGTTGTCCTCATCTCTATTCCCATATTCACAACCTTTCAGCTGTGGTACGCTCCAGACTTCTTCATGTGATTTACATTGGAATTTCATATCAAACCCTTTTATTTAATCCACGGAGGGTGGGTAGATTGTAGACAGGCCATCCCTTCAGTTTCAGTTAATTCCTTTTAGTAACTCAACTCTCCAAGTTTTTGTTCCCTCTGCTGTGGCCAGGTATTGAACTCACAACTCTTTCATTCAAGTTACTTTTTGAATTACTCAATCTACACTTTTATCCACTGGGCCAGTTCTAATTCAGGTCGGGTTTGTCATATTCATTTATGCACAAATACTCTTGGGAAAGGTATGAATCCCCCTCTATGAGTTAATTAGTATTTAATCCATGTGTTACTGACAGAACAGGGCTATCAGATGTATAATTCTCTTGATTCCGTTCTTTTATTGTTTTATAATTTTTAACGTTTCTTTTTCAGAATGTAGTAGCTGTTGGATCTGGTATCACTGATGGCCTCAACATGGGTGACAACACTAAGGCCGCTGTACTTCGGCTAGGAATGATGGAGATGATTGAATTCATTGATATTTTCTTCAAAGGTGTCTTATTTTCACATTCAGTTATTACTGTAGACTTAACGATCAAAGCAGTTAGCATTTGTCGATCCTTCTTTAAGCGACCGAGCAAAGGGATAAAACTCAGTGTTATCTGACAGCATCCCGTTTCATGTCTCAAGCAATTTAACACATTTTTTTTTCATTTTTTTCGTCAGAGACATCAATGAAAACCTCCACTAGTCTCGTTCTTTATTGTATTTATCACTAATTTCAAACTTTCTATTTGGCTTATAGATTGGAAATGAGAAATTTATCCACTTCTCCATGGGGGTAGAATAAAGTTAATTTAATTTGGGTGGCCTTATGTGTATGTGTTGTAGCATTCATCTAGTCGGTTGAGCTGGCTGTCAAACAAGCCTGCCACATCTGAATTAAATTTGATGAAGCCTAGCAGAGGTCACATTCATTCGGGCATGCAAATTCATAGTAGGAGCTTTAATGGTAATTTGCTTTCACAAGTGGTCCCCAGCCACATGTATACACACTTTAGGATTATGTGATCTGGTTTGAATTCAGAGTTTCCTTCTCCTAGACTGGTTGCCACCCAAGGCTATAGGACCCAGTCTGTCCTACTATCCTACCCATTGAAGAGATGGACACATATGTTTCACAAGTATGTAAGTGAATGTAATGAACTTGACTGGAATTTGAACTCAGCTCTCCGATTTCTCAATCCGACCCACTAAACATTACTCCACCATACCTCCATATGTGTACACATGGATCAAAATTTCCCAGTCTGCATAACCACAGTCACACTGGTATCCATCAACCCTCCCTCTTCATTGCTGTAAGGTTGGAATCCATGGGACCAGGCTTCTTCATAGTTTAAAAAGGATAAATAATTCTGTGCTTTAGTCGCAGTGCAAACACAATTGTAAATGAGAGGTCTATGAAACAATTTATAAAACCACATTGCCACACATATTTGATGCATTTTCATTTCAGGAAAAGTTTGTAGCATATTTAAGCATATATTAATTAGAGCAAATTATCTGTACAGTACAAAAGTACAAAGCATTACTGTATATAAAAAGCAAGTGAGCAGTACAGCTGAACATATATTATTTCTGGGGAAGTATTTCTTAATTAAGAAACTTCTGCCTTAACTTAGTACTAACCATTTGGTTAGATGGGGGTGTGTACAAAATGATTTTTCTCTTTCTATTTTTATTCTTACAATCACTGTTGTTATGTTTTATATATTTGATGTCCGAGCATTTATAGCCACTATTTTTTAAGGCAGGGTTATAAAATTTACTATGTCTGCAAAAGAGGTCTTCACTGGAAGAGTTATTGCTAATCCTATTTTCTATGGAGGAGAGTATGTGTTTGATTACGGATGGAGGGTGATTAGAATTTGGGTGGATATATATTGGATTTGAGTTTTTTCCATGTAAGGTTGGTATGTATTATTAACTAGGTCTTGTATAATATCAATGAAATCTACTTTTTTAAAATTTGTGTTAATCTTAACTAAGGTTCAGACTTTTAAATTCCCTATGTATTATTTTCCTGATTTTGTCAGCTTTAATTTTTGTAGAATTTTTCACTACCTTAAGGCCATCATCTCTTTATAACCCTATGTCATCAATGTTGATATTTTGATGGGCACTAAGATTATATAAAATGTATAAACCAACAAGGTCAGCCAAGTCTAACGATCCCATGGCAATATCAAATTGGTCAACCAAACTGTTCTTAATCCACTGTTCTTTGTTATAAATAGAGGACAAATCTCTTGGAGTTCATAATAATGTCCAGTTCCTTATTGGAAAGATTGGTGGTAAATTCCAAAGGTAAAGTTAAGAGATCACTGGAAATGGATGGGTAATAATCCACAATATCAAACTGGATCAGTGAACAATTAGTTTTATTGTTAATATTACTAAATCAATTGATGACATCTGTTATATTAATCCATTGTACAAGTCCAAGGCACTTTCTAATCAGCTTGTTGACTATCAAGGATAATCTTACTAATTCTAACAATTTCTGGCTTGGTAGGGTTGATAAACCTGGTTGGAAGATTAACTTCAAAATCAGGTTTATGGTCCTTGATTGTTACATAAGATACTTTAGTACAGAGTTTGCTAACTGTCGCTGATTTTAAGTTTGTATTTTTACTAGTTTCATTAATTTTATCAACTAAATTAACAATATTATTGTTTACTTTTCTATAATTTTTTTCTAATTAAAGTATTGTAATCTTTAGGAATTGAGCACTTTTAAAAAAGTAAATGCTATGAACTGTGGATTTTTATCCCATTTGTTCTTTTATTTGGATATAATAATGGACTCTCCCATCAGTTTCGACGTATGAGGATCTGACAGCTTAGTTGATTCAGTTATGAAATTTTGTTCGATAATCTTAAGTGGCATTTAAGACCCGCTAGTGATTTACAAAGGAGGCTACATATGGAGCAAGTATGAGGATTGTGGGATGAGATCACTGTTAGATTGGCTGACCTTTTAGATCTTGCTCTCGCTTCTTGAATATGATTCAGACAAGCAGATTGAAAATTGCTGAGTCCATTAAAACACATTGATCACCATTCTACCCGCTCCAAGGTTAAGTGCTCAAGGGTGTTATGTGGTATAGTAACTGCTGACAAGTTGCTTTTCAGCTTGTCTTTGTATCTTAGCCATGGGCGTCCTACATTCCTGTAGCCCTGATCTAACTGGCTGTACATTAGGATCTTGGGTATCCTGTCATCAGACATTCTCAAGACATGACCAGTCCACCGTAACTGAGACTGTATGAGAAATTCCTCCAATATTACACCTGTTAAACAGGTCTACGTTAGATGTCCTATCTTGAAGCTTAACTCCACAGATTGCACGCAGACAGCTTTTATGAAAATTATTTATTTTCTTTTATTTGTATATATATATATATATATATATATATATATATATATACTGCGTGCCAAATTATTATTGAGGTAACCGTTTTCTAATATTTCAAAAACCGTCCAATCAATTCACACAAAATTTTCACACAATGTTGGCAACACTGATCTGCGTATTCACTGAAATTTTTGTACTGATTTGCACAATGTAAACAAACTAGCGCCATATTTGTTATCAGTACAGTGATTTGAGCGTGCCAAAGTATTAGAAAGGTTTAGTAAAATTCCCGGAATTGAGCAAACAAAACGTATATTAATGTTGAACGGGAATGTTTATGATCAAAAGAAGCTAATAAATAAGATAATCAAACAAATAACAACAGATACAAACAAAGGCACAGCTTTAAACAAATTAATATAGAATGTGCTTTCCCTATTTTGAAATTACTTGAAAAAGTCGACTTTGTTAATTTGATAATGCTTTTTCTTATATTTTAGTTGTACTGCATTGCACTATATATGGCTTATCTTTCTATTTGTAAGATTAATTTGGATTTAATATAATTTTGTATTAATCTCCTGGTAGTATTAGTAACATCTTGTATGGATGTATTAGTATTTGCTTGGTATTTTTGATATTTTACATCGATTGGTTAGTTTTCTTAACATCTCATAGGAAGGATCTTTATTTAACGGTTACACATTAATTTACCCAAATAATTCTATATGTTTAATTTACTAGCTTCTTAAAGAGGCCGTTTATTTATCAACTGCCCCAAAAAATTTTATGTAGAAAATTCACACAGCATATAACTTGTTTTGCATTTTGTTAAATTACCTCTCTACCTACATTTTATTTCTTAGGAAACTGCATTGTCTGGTTTGCATATTTTATGTAACAATATGTAGCTGCTTTTATGTCTGGCTGCCGTTAGCTGCCAATCTACAGGTCATGACCCATTTAAAAAAAAAATAATTTTAATTTTTGCTTCTTCACTTAATTTAAATTTAATTTAGGTCATATTTCATTGGTTGATCAGAGTAAACTTATAAACCTTATATCCCCACCTTTTTTGTAAAAAGAGGTTGTATTTTGCTTTTAAATCTAAATAAATTGTTCACTCACTAGTAATTTACAATCACCTGATGAGATGCATTGGTACACATTGAAACACGACTCCAATTGTGTAGTGATTTTTACATGTTTTCAATATAATATCCTGAAATAATACATATATATTTGTCATGAAAACACTCCGAGGGTGCACAGGATCGCCTCGTCAGTGATGTCATGACTTGCGGTCATGACAAGTTTTGGGTCTTGCAACATCATACTTGTTCACCCAAGAGATTCTACCAAAACAGTACTATTCTAGCGGGCGATCCTGAAGCAAAATATCCGCCAAGCACACAATAAATGGACACATTAAGTAACTGCCACTGCTGATCTTGAAATTACAAGTGACCAATCATTAACAACTTATGTCACTTCCTCCTCAGCTAAGACGATAAAAAAAAAGAATAGACAGCATGCTCGTCTTTTTTCCCATCTTAGGTCCACCATGCGGAAAGAACCACATTCTCAACGAACAGTTTATTACATTTCATATGTATATGACTTTTTTAGTCAATGGTCAGCAGCAGAAAATAAGTTATGTTGAAAGACAGCAACGCTCATGGCTAAAACAACCAATGCATGAATACTGTGGAGTCCTCTACAGTGAGGCATTTGCATCTTTGTCTATCCTCTACAGTATGCTGGACACTATTCTCTTTATAGCTCTTTGCTCCCCCGAAAACAGTAGCTCTCCACCGCACTCAATTCCAGGCAACTACGTCCCAGTTTGCAATTTGGTGGTGAAACTCTGAAAACAGTAGATTAATTTGTTTACTTGGGATCCACCATAACATCGACACTATCCAGAGATGAGGAATTGACAAGCAGAATACAAAGGTCACAACTGAATTCAAGAAACTCATGCAAAGAGCCTGGGAAAATGATAAACTTAGGGCAAAACCCAAGACTAATTTACCAAGCAATGCTCCTTTATGGGAGTTTAGACATTGACCTTGCAATGCTGGTCAGTCAGGTGAGAAGGTTAAATAGTTTTCACATGAGATGTTTAAGAAATATTTTAAAAATAAAATGGCAAGTTAGTGTCTCATATGCAGAAGTTTTCAAAAGAACTGGCATTCAATCACTGTATCCCATCCTGATGGAATTTTCTATCGATGTTGTAGAATAACAATAGAATAAACAGCACTTACCGGCGTAAGGGTCCCAGCTAGCATCCAGCTGGCAGACAAAAATAAAGCAGGTTGTAACTCAATACAAACCCTGCAAACTAACTGATGAATGAAGCTGGTATTTATACAGAAATACCTCCACTCATGTACCAGCAGCCAATCACAGCCCAAGCAATGGACTATCCCACTTTAGCACAATGAGATGCTCCATTGTACCATAAATAGCTCCCTTTCTCAAGGTTGAGTTATTATTCACTCAGCTTGCTCCACAACTGAGTGTTTATCTTGACTGTGTGATTGTTCTACAAATGTCACAAACTGGGATGTGGTTGCCTGTGATCGAGTCAGGTGAAGAGCTACTGTTTTCATTGAAGCAAAGAGCTACAGCTGAGCAGAAAGCTAAAAATAACAATGTCAACACACCCACCCATTCATCTGCCATTATCTTTGTCTACTTCATATGACAGACATGTTTCTGTGCAGCCATAATGTGATGTTTCTTAGACTGATTTGTTTTCTATGGCTTATCAACCCTTTGCAGGTTATTTAAAGCCAGAAAATAATTTTAGATTGTAAAAATGTTTTTGTTTTTCAAATAATGTTGGTTTAGTGATACAAGTAATATAAAGTGGAGGATCAATTCTATATTAAAATCATTATATAAACTAATCCCTCATTTTAGTTCCATGCTAATTTGTATGTACTTATATTTCAGAGAATATAAATAAATCTAAAAAAACATGCCAGAAAATATTTTTAGATTGTAGGATTTTTTTTTTTTTTGTTGAGATAATAATGTTTAGTGATATAATTCTTACCAATTAACCCATAGCTGGAGGAGAAGAGATAGATTCATACCTTTCCCAATGCTATTTGTGAGTAAGTGAATATAATGAAGGAATTGGAACTCGGCTCTCTGATTAACAATTTCAAGACATTATCCATTATATCACTTGCAGAATCAAGCTTACAGCATCTGATATTTCCATGTGGTCAACCATTTAGTATTGCTCAGGTTTAACGTTGATGAAATGGGAACTGCTGTTTAAATGTGATGTCACCATATGCTATGATTCTTAGTGTGTAGTGTTTTACCATTACATGTATTATATTTCAATGACGACTCTTTGTAATTTCTATCTGGTTAATGACAGGAGTGTGTTGAGCCATATGTAGGTATGACGATCAGCTAACACTGGTGAATGTCCCCCCCCCAGTACATTATTATGGACAAATGATCCTGACTTGGCATCATGACTTCAGTCACTTTCTCAATGACATGACATGGCTTCCCTCTGTCTTTTCTACAAATATTTTCATGGCAACTGCTCTGACATCTCTTTTGTGCTCTGACTACATGAATTTAAGTGTGCTATTAGATTGGCATCTAGGTCCTGTCAAAATAGTAATATGTAACCGCCACTTCTACTCCCACAGTCTCTTTTCTCACACTTCCCTTCTGTGGAACTACCTTCCGTTTACTTGCTTCCCTGATAAGTAAAATCTTCAAAAATTTAAAGGCAACGTCAATTGCCATCTTGTATATTCTTGAATCCTGTTCATCTTTCATCAGTCCCTCCCGATATCCAGTCTTTTTTCTCACTTTCTGTAATCCCCTGTGTACTAGTGGCATTCCTGCCTTGCTTGGGGTGATATGATTAAAAAAATAAAATAATAACGTAAAGATTATACGGTTCTTGTACGTTTTGAAATTTTTTCATAAGTTATGATTCTTAATTGAATCAATGAATATGTTCCTTGTGATTTTTGCAACTATAAAATACCAATGGAAATTTCCCTATCACGTTGATAAGAATTTGAGCTTAACAACTTTTACAAAACATTACAATAACATTATTCGGACTATTATCCTCATCTTTGCCGCCATATTTATTACAACGTTTTGGACGTTGTACGCTCCGGCCTTTTTCAGGTGGTTGGAATGTCTGAACCCTTTATTTCACTCACTGGGGTAGACTGTTCTAGTTCCATGTGCCATGTTTTAATGGATATCAGTTATCTCCTGTTAATTCCTTTTCCCAAGTTCTCCACTGCCTTTCAGAGGGAAATTAACAGGAGATAACTGATAACTGACACCCATTAAACATGGTATGTGGAACTAAAACAGTCTACCCCAGTGAGCAAAATAAAGGGTTAAGTTCGACATTCCAGCCACCTGAAGAAGGCTGAAGCGTACAATGGCCAAAACGTTGTAATAAATATGGCGACAAAGATGAGGACAATAGTCTGAATAATGTAAATAATGTACATAATACCTCATCTCAGAAATATAGACAATTACAAAAACAATCAGAAGTATGAATGCAGGTCATTATTTAAAGAAGTAAGAGGGTACAAATAAGAAATAAAAAAAACTGACAAGGTTTTCCATTTCACTGGAGCAGACACTTAGTCCTGACCAGGCATTTCACCATCAGTCACTTTCTCACTGATATGCTATGGCTTCCCTCTGTCTTTTTTACAAATACTTTCATGGTAATTACTTCAATGAGCTTTTTTTCCTGGTGCCCTGACTACATGGATTTAAGTGTGCTACTAGATTGGCAATTAGGTTCCATTGTTTTACTGTTGAAATAGCTAGATAAAATCACGACATCTATTCTAACAATTTTTTCTTGCATTTCTTACCTGTGTAAGCCCATTTCAATCTCTTGCTTTACAGTCTTCAAAAATTCAAATGCAATGTCAATCGCCATCTTCTGTGTTCCAGAACTCTGTTCCTTTTCTCCTGATTTTCAGTCTTCTATTTATCTTTCACTTCCTGTAACCCCCCTCCGTGTCCTAGTGGCTTTATTGCCTTTCTTGGTGCGAAATGATTAAAAAAGTGCCAGATAGCCATATTGCTTCTTGTATCTTCTTTCTTTCTTTCCTGATCCTAATGGCCATGTAATGTTAAAATGCTGATTCTTGTACGATCACCAAAGTTAAGCAATATTGAGCCTGATCAGTATGGGTGATTGCTTGGGAAGATCTGGTGTTGTAAGCTTGGATGTGCAGGTGGTGTAATGGATAATGGCTCAGAATTGGAAATCAGAGTGTCAAGTTCCAATTCCAGTCAGGTTTGTTATATTTACTTACGCACAAATGGGAAAGGTATGCAACCATTTCTTCTCCTTCCGAGCCACGGATTCATTAGCAGAATTAATACATCAAAACAGTTTATCTTTGAAAAATGCTTACAATCTAAAAATATTTTCTGGCTTTAAATAATCTGCAACAGGTTGATAAACTGTCAAAAACAAATCAATCAATCTTTCTTTCCATCTTTCTTCTTACTATTATGCATGCTTTCTTTTTCTCACTAAAATCAGCATCTCTGATATATTTTTTCTTATCTTTCCTTGTAATCAAAATTTAATGGTCCATTATTTATCTGAGGCAATGGCATAGCATAATGGATGTGTGAAGGGAGGCACATTCAAAATTATAGTATGAGTATAATAATAATATTATTTGAGTAAATATCACAGAGTTAGACTAGGTAGTAGTGAGCATCTGAGTTAAAATTATAGTCATAGATAGTGAGTGTTGGAGATAAAATTAGTCTGATAGACGTCAAATGTTCATATGTACAGGGAAATTTATTTTAATTTATTTGAAAAAAAAAATAGTGCTTTATATGGTATCAAATGCAAGTATATTAACCACTGTTAATTCATTCTTTTTATTTTAGGTGCAAAGTTGAGGACATTTTTTGAAAGTAGTGGGCTTGCAGATCTTGTGGCTACTTGTCATGGTGGGAGGAACAGGAAACTTGGTGAAGCTCTTGTAAAAACCAATAAGGTAAGGGAAAAACAATGCTTTTTATTTTTGTTCTTTGTATCATTATTATTCTAAAAAGACATGTCATCTACCCTGAATTCATTATGGCATCTACCCTGAATCTATTATCATGTCTATCCTGAATCCATCATGGCATCTACCCTGAATACATCAGAAAAATTCTGGATGTGGGATTATTAAATACCAAAAACTTCAAATTGAGGCATGGATCAGAAAATAAATAAATAAGGAAATTGAACAGAGAGTAGGCTGTGTTTTTTTTTTTTATTATTACAGTAAGGTTCACCCTTTATAAGGCCCGGGGCCACTCATAGTAGAGTTAATTTGTGCATATAGTAATAAAAATAACGGTTAACCCTAGCCTTAAATAGGTTAAGATTGTAGTGAGCAGAGAAACATCCTCTTTGGAGTCAGTTCCACAGAGCAGTGGTTCACAGGAAGAAGCTGTTTGAGTAGAACTTTTTCTCACTGATGGAATACAGAAGGAATGTAGCTGGTTTGTTACTATGTAAGTAGCATAGCATGCCGTTGCCATGAAGGTTTGAACTGGTGTTATCAGGGAATGTAGTTTATCCAAGATCTTTCTGTAGAAGTAGTCATAGAGCAGCAAAAAGCTTGCCATATCCCACTTGTAGGAGAGAGGTTAGAGGATGGAGAATAATTTCTCACTCACAAGGACTTGGAGACACTTTTAGACTATCAAGCCTGGAGAGTGAGCTCCTGCCCACATATGACAACTGTACTCTATTTTTGGTCTGATCTGTCCCTTATAAAGTTAGAGGATAACATGAAGAGTCAGGTACTTACTGGAGCAGCACAGGGAGCCAACCATTTTACCTGCACCTTAGCAATAGATTGTATGTACAAGTTCCACGTGAGGCCAGGTGTGAGTTTGAGGCCCAATAAACTCTCAAGGCATGGTGCCTCTCTGAGCAGAACTCTGTTCATCCTGATTGGTAGTAATTCAGGGTCTGATCAGTGATGATTGAATATAACTAGTTTGGTCTTTGAGGCATTGAATGTAACCATCCAGTTTTTACCCCACTGGGTTGGTTGGTTGGGTTTTATGGCATATCAACCACTGTGGGTCATTTAATGCCAAATTAAGGTGTGTATATATATATATATATATATATATATATATATATTAAATATACAGTACTATTAAACATATAGCTGGCAACATTATTTTTCACAAAAAACGTATAGCTGACATTATTTTTATGAAAACATTATCTGAAGCTTTGTTGTTGGATGTCGTTTAACATCATACCCAGGACGCGGATGTAGTTTATCATCATACCCAGGACGCGGATGTAGCTTATCGTCATACCCAGGACGCTACCCCACTGGGTAGTTTGTGTAAGATTGGTAAAGAGATCAGTCACCAATCTCTGATCAAGAGTTTTATAGGTGTGCCCTTATAGTTGTATCTTCAGCATAGATGTTTACAAATGATCTGAGTATATTCTTAGGCAGATCATTTATGTAGATCAAAATGCCGGTTGGTCCATAGAGTGATACCTGGGGGATACCTACATTGGCTGCTAGGGCTATGGAGGACTGGCCATTAATAACTAACTTCAGGGACCTACCTCTTAGGAGGGATTTTATGATCAAGAAGACTCTTCCATAAGATTCAGTGACTGCTCCTTTTGAAGTTGCTTTTTCTATAATTTCTAAGAAGTTTCTAGCAGTAATGATTGGCAATTTTTGATCAGAATGATCTTGGCAAAACTCGCACAGTTGCTCAATATTACCTGGGTTTCTTGCATGCACACTGCCTTCTTTCACTTGAATCACAGATTTTCAATTGGGTTTAGATCAGGACTTTGACTAGACCATTCCAAGACTTGAAATTTCTTTTTACGAACCCATTCTTTTGTGGATTTGCTTTGATGCTTCAGATCACTGTCCCGTTGGAAGTTCCAGACCTGACCTAAGACCAACTTTTGAATTGAGGACAAGACAATTTCATTCAAAATTGTTTGCAGAGACAATTGTGCCATTAATGCATACTATTTTGCCTGTTCCAGCTGCAGCAAAGTGCACCCCAATCATAATGCTGTCACCGCCATGTTTAATGGTTGGTATCAAATTTTTCTCTTCAAAGGACGTATTAGGAGCTTGCCAGATGTACCACCTATTGTTCCTGCCAAAGAGCCTCTAGTTTGGTCTCATCTGACCATAAAACCTTTTGCCAGAATGTTTCTAGCTTATTAATATGAGTTTTGGCATAGTTGAGGCAAGCATGCTTGTGCTATTTCGTAAGTAGTGGCTTTTTCTAGGCATTCTGCTATGAAGATCAGCATTGTTTTGTCATACTGTAAATGTCTGTACGTTGATTCTGACATTGGCCACTGAGCAGTGGAGAACTGCAAAAGTTACAGCGGAATTTGCCTGGGCTTGCTGAACTAGATTTCTACTTGCTCTTGCTGTTATTTTTTGCGGACAACCACTTCTTGGTTGTGTTGGCGTCATACTAAAGGCCTTCCATTTATAAAGAATTTGTTGTACAGTGAAGAAGTGCATTTCAAATCGTTTTGCTAGCTTTATGTAGCCTTCTCCATCATTATAGGTTTCAACTATACAATTTTTTTAAAGCTTCAGTATGTTCTCTTGATCTTTGCATATATATATATATATATATATTCTTTTTTACATTTAGTCTCTAACTGTACACTTTTACATACACAAAGAGTTTTATTATTTGACTGCAGTTTACATAACTTACCAAAAACATAAACATAGTTCATTTTGATTTTTTTACACATGCACAAAAAATATTTTCACTGACTACCATGTAAAACAAAAAGTGTTTATATAAGTTTAAATGTAAGGGTTCACTTACATCTTAATTTTTAATGAATGTCTTGATAAAAATCTTTGAAATTGGTTGTAATTCGTTTATTAAAGGTTTTTCTTAGTGAATATATAGTTTAATAATAATATATATATATATATATATATATATATATATATATATATATATATAGTGTGTGTGGCTGAGGAGTTAGAATATTTTTTCTGTTTTTTTAGACTCAGGTTCAGATCCTAGCATATTAAATTTGTCTTGATAATATTGGCCTTTTAAAGTATTTACAGTAGGAAACTTTTTGAATGAAATTGGGTAAACAGAACCATTTGGAAGCCATACATGGTAGTGTTAGCACATTGTCACAAGTCATTGTGGCCAATCAAAAAATTCATTTTGGCAGATTATGTAAGAGAAACTTTATCTAAGGTCCATTATATAAACCACAGCTTGTCTCTTTGTGTTGAGTAGGAATCTGGGCATATGTAATAGAGATACACTAGCCAACCATATTATATATATATAGATAGATAGATAGATATCAAACAGACAATTATTCTTTACTACAAATACAAGAAAAAAACTTAAACAAATTTAAGCCAGCACAAAACAAATCATAACTCCATTCACATAAACACACACCATACACCCATAATGTCCTGAACACACTAATCGGACCACACACACCCATACAAATATGTACACACATACTAGCAAAAAGAAACTCACTAGACAGACCACATACACTCACACAAAAAAGTGTGTGTGTGTGTGTGTACATATATATATATATATATATATATATATATATATATATACATACACCATTTCCTTGTAATAAAACAATATATATGTATGGAGAAGAAATATGTATACATATACTAGCAAACACACACACACACAAACAAACAATACATAAAAATGGAGATAGGTTTGAAATGATACAGGGGTCCTAAAAAGATGAGAACAAAGACCTCCCTTCTTCCCCCTTTCTCTGACCAATCCTAATCGTTTTATTACCCCTTAAGTAGAGGAACATTTCCTCCACTAGTCCAAGAAGAATTTGGATTACTACCACACACAAAATGGTTAAACATAAGAAAACAAAGAAATTAATTTCTTTAAATAATATGTGGAAATAACCATTCTTCACCTGATGAAGGTAACCAGACCTGAAGCACATGTAGCAAAAAATAATTTTTAATATATATTTTTAAAAAATCCACACTATAACGAAAAACATTTGCAGACTCTTTTTTCTCTTTAATATTAGGAACTTGAATAAATTCTCACCGTTTTCCAACAGATTGCATTTCCACAATTGTGTGCATGTAGTTTCAGATGGTAATGCATCTATAAGGAAGTACTATAAACAAGTTTGAAATTCAGTGCATGTAATTACACCAAAGTGTAAACAACTTTGTTTTTCATAGTATTAAACATGTCGGATTTTGTGACAAAGAAAGTGTATTTGTAGGGAATTTTACTGCACTACTTTATTCAAAAGAAATCTGCAGCTGAAGCACACGGAATTCTTGTTAAGACTTATGTTGACCATGCTCTATCAGAAACAGCATGCAAATATTGGTTTAGATGCTTCAAAAATAATGATTTTGATGTTGAAGACAAAGAATTGGAGGCATTACTTCATGAAGACTCATGTCTGGCACAAGCTGAACTTGTAGAATCATTAGCAGTTGATCACACAACAGTTTTGAAACATTTGAAAGCATTAGGAATGATTCAAAAGTTAGGACACTGAGTGCCATATGAGTTGAAGCCGAGAGATGTCGAGCAGTGTTTTGTTACATGTGAACAGCTGATTCAATGGCAGAAAAGGAAAGGTTTTTTGCATCATATCATGACTGGTGATGAAAAGTGGATACACTACGATAAGTGTAGAAGATCGTAAGGTAAGCCTGGACATGCATCAACATTGGGGGCAGATCAGAAGCTTTAAACCATGGTTCAAAGCTTCTGCTCTGCATTTGGTGGTATCAGCTGGGTTTAGTTTATTATGAGCTGCTCAAACTGACTGAAACCATCACAGGAAATCGCTATCAAATACAACTGATGTGTTTGAGCTGAGCGTTGAAATAAAAACAGCTGCTATACGAGCGGAGACATGATAAAGTGATGTTGCAACATGACAATGCTAAGCTACATGTTGCAACACCTACTTAGAAACGCTTAAATGGGAAGTCCTACCTACTTGCTGTATTCACCAGATATTGCCCTGTCTGATTATCACTTGTTCCGATCAATGGCAGCAGCACTTTCATTCTTATCAAAATGCCAAAAATAGGTTGACTTGTGGTAAGCCTCAAAAGACATGTCGTTTTTCCAATGTGGAATTCAAATGTTGCCAGGAAGATGGGAAAAGTAGTGGCTATCAGTGGACATGTTTCTAATTTTTGTAAATAAAACATTACTTTTCATGAAAAACCAGCAAGAACTTATTCAAGGTCCATATATATATATATATATATATATATATATATATATATTATGAAATGGACAAAGTCCGACAATTATTTTAAGACATTTTTATATTTAATATTCTTTTTATAGATACAAATATTTAAGTAAATGCTCTGTTTATAATAAACAGTATTAAATAACATTTACCGGCCTGAATGTCCAAGAAATTTTCATACAAAATATTCATCCTCCGACAGGATTCGAACCTGCATCCTATATGGAACCGTCATTTAACCTGACATGCTCTTAACCAATCAAGCCACAGATGATCAATTGGTTAGCAAGGTCGAATTTACTGCCTTTAAACTTCAATCCTCCATGAATCTCTCGCGTACATTCATGTCTGCTCATGGCGTATCAAATGTAAACAAATGGCGTCACACATTATGAAATGGACAAAGTCCGACAATTATTTTAAGACATTTTTTATGTTTAACATTTTTTATAGATACAAATATTTAAGTAAATGCTCTGTTTATAATAAACAGTATTAAATTTCTCGGACATTCAGGCCGGTAAATGTTATTTAATACTGTTTCGAGCATTTACTTAAATATTTGTATCTATAAAAAGAATGTTAAACATAAAAATATCTTTATATATATATATATATATATATATATATATATATATATATATATATATATATGTATGTATGTATGTATAATGTGTGTGTGTGTATAACTAACCTTTTATATTTCTCTGAAATGTGGACCACTTATCGAAGGTACATTAAGGTGTTAGAGTGTTTTCACCAGCAGTGCCTGATGAGACAAATCTTGGACATCAATTGGCAGTCTTGAATACTGCATACAAAATTCTTTCAATGTGCAAACATAGCATAGAGAAACTGCTTCTCCATAATCAAATGTACTGGACAGGTCACCTGACTTGTAGGGAGGATAACAGATTGGCCGGAAGACATTTTTTTATGGTGAGTCAGTACAAGGTAATTGGCCTTGCTCATAAGCCCCCAAAACATTTCAAGGATATACTTAAATGTAACCGAAAGACTCTTGGCATTAATGTTGAAGACTGGTAAACTGTTGCTGGAGATGGAACTGGCTGGAGAAGGTTGATTTGGGAATGTTGCCACAATTTTGAGCTGAAGAGAACTGAATATTCCAAGAATGTGCACAATTAGGAAAGGAGAAGTAGAATCCATCCCAGAGCTATTAGGACACCTACACACTTGCAGTATTTGAGGAAAAGTTACCCTCTCAGTCATGTGAGATCACACTAGAGAGGTCAGGTGCAAACTCTTGTGAATGCAACCCTACCAGAAAGTCCTGCAGGTTACCTGTGCAAGTTTTGTGATATGATTTGTAAGTCTGTTGGACGATTCAAATATCATATGTACACAGAGGCAGACAAGTTTCCAATATGGCTAACATTGACAAACTTTATGTTTGTCATGTGTGTAAGAGAGTTTGTAAAAGCGAAGCTGGCCTTAAGAATCCCTTACAGGCCCAGAGCAGAACATTAATGCAAGTATAAATAAAGGAAATAATAAAATCCTGAATGAAAAACACACACAAAAAAAGCTACCAAGTGAAGAGATGGTCTACTTCTGCAAAGAAGTGACAATAATTGTATATTTGATGTGGGAGTTGAGTTTGAATTCTTGGTAAAGGTATGGATGCAGCTCTTCTCCCCCACCCTGCAACTATGGGTAAATAGAAGGAGTTACTCAGGCCCCATATTTATTGGTGCCATTTGCCATTTTTAATTTTTCTACATTGCAAAGTAAAAACTTAGTTATAGATTATCTCCCTTTATTTATTTTTTGCAGACGGTTCCAGAACTTGAAAAAGAAATCTTAAATGGGCAGAGTTTTCAAGGCCCACCTACAGCCAAAGAAGTTTATGAGATTCTCAAAGAAAAAGATATGTTAGATCGGTAAGTATTTCTTTTTTTTTTTTTAATCAACTAGTACAAAGGGATGCAGAAAGGTTCTCAGCCTGGCCAGAAAACCTTTCATTAAAAACTGAATGTTTAGACATTAGTCAGATTTTTCCAAGTGGTATTGCGTGATAAATTTCAACTTACTCATTTAAATTATGAATTTTAAAAAAAATGAATAAAATGATTTAAAATAAATCTTTTCCGCAATGGCGATAATCAAGAAATATGTTGTAGATATCGACTTACACACTTGAAGATTGGGGGCTACGGGCAGTGCCTGTGACTCTTGTTATCAACATTAGCTTTCTTCTGCTTTCATTTATATATATATTACAAATTAAACTAATCACAAGTGACTATTAACGGATGAAAAATTTTTGTGGATTTGAACATCATTTTAGGATTGGGCTCGTTCAAATCTGTGAATTTGTTTTGCTCATGCAAATTCTTGAAAAAATATAAAATTAAATATTTTTTATCCATAATGTTGAAGGAAAAATCTCAAGTTGATGTTAAAAATTGCTGCCAAACATTGTTGATTTATTTAAGATGGAATGATCTATTATGACATGTCTCTAATTTGTATTTAGATAAATTGTATTTATTTTCAGTTTTTTTTAGTTGAACTGTTCACCTATATTGCATATGATCCATTATTGTATATAATTTGATTACAATAAAATTTGTATTTTATATGAATACTACCTAATAAAAATTGAGATGTAGTAGGCTTCAGAGTGTGTATGAAATATTTTGGTGTGGGAATGAGACCCTTGTACTAGCCATATATATATATATATATATATATATATATATATAATGTGTGTGTGTGTGTGTTGTTTAAAAATTCTCAATCCAACCAAGAAACCTTTCTCAAAATGTTTGATTTTTTTCTTCCAAATCTGTGAATTTTTGTGCATGCTAAATCTAAAAAAAACAAAAACAAAAAAAAAAACAGGTTTTATCCAAAATGTTAAAATCATTCAACTTTTTAGCAAGAAAAATCCCAAGTTGATATTAAAAACTGCCGCAAAACATTGTTGATTTATTTAAGATGGAATGATCAATTGATGGCATGTCTCTAATTTGTATTTAGTTACATTGTTTTTATTTTCAATTTTTCCAGTTGAATTATTCACCTACATTACAGATGGTCCATTACTGTACATAATTAGCTTACAATAAATTGAGTATTTTATATGAATATTCCCTTATGAAAACTGAGGTGTAATAGAATGGCAGGGCCCGTATAATGCACATAGATACCTACACATTTATACTTAGCACATACAGTTACATACACACAAGCACATATATACACCTGCCTATATTTCTGAAATGAGGTACTTCACTATTCAACTTTTTAATAAGAAAAATCTCAAGCTGATGTTAAAAATTGCTGCAATACATTGTTGATTTATTTAAGATGGAATGATCTATTATGACAGGTCTCTAATTTTTATTTAGATAAATTGGATTTATTTTCAATTTTTTCTAGTTGAATTGTCCACCTATATTGCATAGGATCCATTATTGTACATAATCAGGTTAGAATAAAATTTGTATTTTATAAGAATACTACCTTATGGAAATTGAGTTGTAGGAGAGTAGGGTGAGGTATCATTTTATAGATTTGTGGGTAGAGGCATGTGATCCCAGTCCTGTGAATACTTATAGGTCATGTGATTGTAGCATGGATGAGTGGTAATTAACCTTTTTTAAAAATATTTTTCTTCAAGGCTCAATGACATATTTAATGAAGATAATAGGTTAGAGAATTTTTAAACTTGCCATATGGATATCCTATGTAAGAATTTCCTGTATTATCTAGAAATTTACAGGTGCTTAAAAACTTTAAAAACGTTTTGTTAAGGATTCTATCTTTAAAATTAAACCTAAAAGAAAGAAATCAGTTTTGAGAGTCAATTCTGTTCAAGAAACACTGGCCATTATCCACGATTTAATCTGATCTTCATTTTTATAATCTGTAATAGATTCATAATATTTCTCTCTTTTCTCTTGAAATAAATGATTTAATTAGTCACATATAAATAATAATTGACAATGTTTCATCTAAGAAATGTGAATCCTATTAATACTACTAGTAATAAAACATATTTAAGTAAGCAGGGCAGATGAGAAATAAAGAATAAGCCTTGAATAAAAAGCAAGAGAAATAAAATGAAAGAAATACTAGTCCAAAATGAATAATAATTGACAATGCTTTATCCTTGAAATTTTAATTCTATTAATACTACTAGTAATAAAGCATATTTAAATAAGCAGAGCTAGTGCTGTATTTATATATGGGCTACAGCTCAAGGATCTCAAGACCAGAGGGGCAACCAAGTGGCCTCTAGTTTTTGGCCTCTGATACAAATAAAAAAAATAAATATAAGAAAAGAAGATGTTTCTTTATTTTCAGATTTAATGGGACCTCTTTGAACTAATTTGAAACAATTTAGATTATTTGTCCCCCTCTAGTTGGAGTCGTCATTTTAAATTGGATTTAGATTTTGAAGCTTCTTTTTTTAGTTTTTTATGTTTTAGACTGGCCATCCTAAGGAATAAAATCTAAAAGTTTTACTCACATATCCAAGCTTACAGCACCTGGTTTTTCCAAGCAGTTGCTCATCTAGCTACTGATCAGGCATGATGTTGCTTAACTTCGGTGATCATATTGGAACTGATGTTTCAGTCGGATGTGACCATAAGCTTTACAACCTGGACAGCCAAACTTACAGCACCTGGTTTTCTTATGCGGTCACTCATCTAGGTAGTGACCAGACTTAACATTGCTTAACTTCAGTGATCGTATGGAAATTGGTGTTTCAGTGTGATGCCATGTGTGTGTGTGTGTAAGCCATGTTTGCACCTAGTCAGGATCAAATTTGCAATATGATATGATTGAGCTTTTACTTTAGGAAATGGAGTTTTGAACATTTGAACAGGATGATCAGTTTTCTTAACCTGATATTCGTGGGCGCTTAGGGGCTCCATGGATATATTTCCCGGGGGGGGCGAGGGGGGAGGGCGTGAGTATTAAGATTATATTTGCTATACAGTCCTTGTCTCAATCAACAGTTTCCCATTGAAAGTACATGTTAAAAGCTTGATTATATCATTATTTTCTCTTCAAGTTACTTCCGTTATCTATTTTGGTTGTTGCTGAAGTCTTCAAGTGATGTGGGTTCTTTTTTTGTTATTTCCTATATATTATAATAGAACGATCTCTCAAACTATTTTACAATTTCAAGCAAAACTTTACCAACATCCATCATTGACACAAGTCCAATAAGCACCAGTGAAGACAGAAATCTACAAATTATGGAAGTTCTTGCTAGCACTGTTTTGTCTATTGTTAACACTTTTAGTGCAGATGAAGATCAAAGTGAGTCTTGGGTATGATGATAAATTACATCTGGCAACAAGACCTTCGACTGGGAGATTGGAAGTTTCGAGGAGCGGGGAACCACCTCTTAACTGCCGTTGTTTCCATGCCCATCCTGACCCAGGGGGGTAGCACCTGTTAGGGTCCCAGCTATGGGCAAATAGAGAATTGCCAAGCAAAGACAAAATACTAAAATACAAATCTATAAGTACAATACCACTTCTCAAAATATAGACAGATGTTCTCATTTTTCATCTTAATAATAAATTTTTCAGTAAATTAGTTTCCTCAAGTTAACTGTTATAGCTCCTTCTAATAGGAATAAGAGTTTTCTTTCAATTTTTTTTTTTGGTAGTGTATAAGTTAGAGGCTTGATTATATCATTATTTTCTTTTCAAGTTGCACCTGTTACCTATTTTGGAGTTGCTGAAGTCTTCAAGTGGTGTGGTTTTTGGTATTTCCTATATAATATGATAGAACAAACTGTGGGAGTACTTGCTAGCAATATTCTGTCTACTGTTAACACTTTTAGTGCAAATGATGATCACAGTGAGTCCTGGGTATGATGATAAACTATATCTGGCAGCAAGCCCTCCGATTGGGAGATTGAAGGTTTTAAGGAGTGTGGGAATTTTTGTTGTTCCCAGGGGTGGTAGCACATGTTAGAGTCTCAGCTATGAGCAAATAGTGACCCCCCCCAAAAAAAAACAAATCAAAACACTATGAAAGTATAGTAAAAATACCAGTAATACATTTTTATATAAAAAGGACCAACAATACATATTTATAGTAAAAAGACTAACAATATGTTTTAAAGCAAAATGACTAATAATACATTTTATCTGTAGTCGAAAGTATACAATTGCGTTCAAAAGCTATTCAGTTGAGGCCATAAAATTATGTTGAAAATGTTTAGATTTTGGCATTAAATAACCCTTAGAGATTGATATCAGGCTAAACGAAAGCAAGCCAACCAACCCATTGAAAGAAATAAAAGAAAGTTCATACTGCCACTGTGTTATATAGGAATAAAGTGTCGCTGCTGATACTTGAGTTTGAACATCGATTGCCAGTGAGCAAACACAGGTGATTCCATTACTGAATTAAGTAGATCACTTGACCATAGAGGAAAGGCATAAGTAGAAAGTCACGTGATGTTTAATTGATCGTTATTTCTATTCTATCCTCTATTACTGTTATACCTGAACATTACCTATTCTATTGTAATAGACTCTCCCACACATAATAAGTAGTAGTAGTAGTAGCGGTCACCAGTTAGGCTCAGTGGAGTTGAGTGAGTCAGTCGATGTCGGACATTGAAGTATCAACGACCACAACTAGATTGCTGTGTCATTAACAGTTATTTCAAGTTCCTAACGTTTTGTACGTCGAACCCTGTTTAGGACCGACTTAGTGAAATACAAGCCTCCACTGTGAAAACTACTCTACAACACATTTGGTGATGAGGGATTTGTTTCACATACGGAAAAAAAAAAAAAAAAAAAAAAATTGTTTCGCCATATACTTGGTGACGAACGTATTTTGGATTCATACGGAAAAAAAACAAACTTTTTCTATCCTCCATTACTATTTGGATCTGCATTTCTATTCTATCCTCTATTACTAATTGGATCTACATTTCTATTCTATCCTTTATTACTATACGGACCTCTCTACTCTTTTCACTATACTATTTCTCTATTCAGTTCACTATATGGTGGCTATTATATGAGCGAGTATTATCGAGCAAGTACTATTAGTACGAGGGTTATTCGAAGGTGTCTGATGCCAGTATTGTTCAACAGTGTACTATAGTTGTATTTGCGATTACAAAGTCTCTACTACAACAAGCATTTATGAAAGTGAAGACGAGTATTCGTTGACATCACAAAAGTGGCAAAAGTGTTCATTGACATCACAAAACACTGCTTGAAAGAAAACACACCCAGCCACTACTTACAGTGACGACCGCTCAGCCTCTCTGGACTTACTGTTGAGTCTATTGTTTACCTTTCAAATGTGTATGATCATTCTTGGCATGACCGCCATCTTTTACCACTCCATAAGATCAAATGATAATTCTCATTTTTCCACGGTTTATCACTGCTCATATACTGGTGAGGATTAATTGACCAGAATTTCTTTCAAGCATGGCTGACTGAAAAATGATGTGTGTTTAGTGCGCATGAGGGTGCAGTATGAAGAAATGCAAGTGTTGTGAAAAATCAATCAGTATCTGCTTGTCTGTCTATGAAGGGCTAGTTCTTATCGGTTTATGTAACTCAATAAAGGTTTAGAACCACTGATCTACATGATAAACAGAGAAATTTCGAGTTAAGTGCATTAACAAAGAAAAAGAAATATTTGCAGTATAAAATAAATGCTTTTTTTTTATTATCAGACAACAGACTTACTGATATACCTAAGTGAATATATATGATGGATTCGTATGTCAGTTCTTAGATCCGATAAGCTAGACTATCCACATATAGGATTTAATTACAGTGGTGAAGATTTGTGCAGAACTGGCCATGCCGAATACAGAGAATAGGTGCACATAGTGTGTCTCAATCGACACTCCTCAGGTTTTGATTTCAGAGTTTTTCCGAGTTTGAACTTTACTTTTACATTGCCCTTTCCTTGATGGTACCTAGACTTGATGAATTTAAGTGCAGTACGAGATTTGTGGCAAGGTTTCTTCATTTTAGAGTTGAAATGTCGAGCTGAAACCGTAGGTTCTATGCTAATAGTTCCTTCTATCGCACTTCTTATTTGTGGAACACTCTTCCGACTCCCTGCTTCTCAGTAAAGTTTGATCTTCAAAAATTTAAATGCAATGTAAATCGTTCTCTTCCATCTTCTTAATTTTTGTTCTTTTATTGTTTTCTCTCCTTAATATTATTTTCTTTTTTTCATACTTTTTCGCATTCAGTAACCCTTTGCATCTTAGTGGCTTTATTGCCTTGCATGGAGTGAAACAATTGAAAAAAAATATCATCATCCCAATTCTTTTTACCTTTAATGTTGTAGTTTTACTGACAGTTTTTGCAAAAGTGCAACATTTTATATTTCAAATCCAACTGAAGTGAAATTCAGTTGGATTGAAGCTTTTTCAGACATATACTCGTAAGAAGTGCTGATTTTCATTGATATTTTCATCAGCATTGAAGAAAAGCTTACAAACAAAAGATAAAAGCATATACAAATCTTGAGTTACCTCCCTTGTTCTAACAAATTTTCAACATAGATTTCCTTGTTCTTTGTATTTTGAAGCATAAATTTAATATTTCTTGCTTTTCAGTGGAAGAATATAAAGAAGCATTGTGCAGCATCTTTAAATTTATACGCAGATAAAAGGTAGCATTCACATAAAATACAAATTTTACTGTAAACTAATTATGTACAATAATAGATCATATGCAATGAAGGTGAACAATTCAATTAGAAAATCGAAAATAAGTACAATGTATATATATACAAATTAGAGACACGTCATAATAGATCATTCCATCTTAAATAATTTGATTTATTTTCAATATTTTATTATCGTCCTGTTCACACTTCTCCCTCGTCTTTTGAACAGGAAATAGAGGCTTAATCGTTATTTTCTTTTTAAGATTAGGTTTCCGGTTCCTTTTAAAGTTTACTTCTGCACTATATTTCTAACGTCTTTGACTGAACTCTGAAATGTTATTCATTAATTTAATCTTGACATTTTCAAGTCTAGAGTTAACTGTTATCTATCCTACATAGCCCCAAGAACTTCAGTTCATGCCTTTTCTTACACTGATACAACACCACAAATTAACCCCCTACCTTGAGTGGCTCTTGGGTCTTGTATTGAGGGAACATTATGTAGCCATCACACCAAATAGGACCCACTGAAACAGGGCAGTCATCTCTCGTTGTCTTTGTTGGCTCCCTCGACCCCGACAGCCAAAGCCTTCAGACACACTCATTTTATAAACCATAACGAAGCAGCTGATTGGCTGAGTGGGAGAGTTTTACATATGTGTAGGCGCACTCCACCAATTCTCCCTTCCTCCAACTGCTTTGTGACACCATATGCATGCAATGCATGGGCGTTTTCGGGTATGATGTCACGTATCTTGCTCACGACAATCACACATTAATAAAATAAAAAAAAACAAAACAATTTTTATGTCGTGCGGACTCAGGCTCATCAGACACCCTCGTCTACTGGTACAACACTTGATTGCTTCCCATCTGTAATACAGCTGCACCGGGCACAGAATAGGTTTTGGTAAATTAAAAAAAAAAAAAAAAAATGCATCTTATACGAGAGTAAATACAGTATTTAGTTTAATTAGCATTCTTTGGAAGTGGAATAATGCAGATTTGTTTTGATTTTTAAACTCTAGTTTGGTCTTGAAATGACACCTACATCTCAATTTTCATAAGGTTGTATTCATATAAAATTTTCAAAATTAAAATATTCAAATTTTATTCTAACCTAATTATGCACAATAATGGATCAAATGCAATATAAGTGAACAATTCAACTAGAAAAATTGAAAATAAATACAGTGTATCTAAAAATACAAATTAGAGACATGTCATAATAGATCATTTCATCTTAAATAAATCAATAATGTTTTGCAGCAATTTTTAACATCAACTTGAGATTTTTTCTTGTTAAGAAGCTGAATAATTTTTTTTTAACACATTCAACATTATGGATAAAAAAAATTGAGACCTTTATATCAGGTTTTTTCGAGAGTTAGAATTCATAGTTTTGGATGAAAACAAACCAAAAAAAGTGCTCCAGAATGATGTCAAAATTTGTGAAAATTTTTCATCCTGTACTAGTCAGTAGTGATTAGCTTAATTTTTAATGTCTATAAATGTAGTTAGAAAAAAGCAAATATTGATAAAATATTTAGAGTCACAAAGCACTGGTCAGGGTCCCCAGCCATTCCGCCCCCCCCCCCATTTGGAGGGCTTAGGGGTAGTACATGTCAGCCCTGCTTTGATAAAAAAAACTCTTAACCTTAACTTTTTTCTTTTAGAAAATGATGTTTTTGAAAATGTTTAAGTATTCTTGAATAACTAATTTTAATTGTTCTTGTATGTATTGCTCTTGTTATAATAAATAAATTGTGATTTCTTTTAATGCTGGGTTTAGTACCTACATATTTTTTGTAGGTTTAATCATTAAAATGTTTAAGTTTTCTTTTTTTCCTATTGAAAAATGTCTTAAGCACAATATGAATATCTTATTCATACCCTCTCACTCAGTATTTATTTACTAAAATTGGATTAATCTGAATTTGAGTAATGGTTAACAAGGCTAGTGTGGTTGACCATTGCTACTGAATAGCAAAGACTACCCAGAATGATGTCGAAAAAGGTGAAAAATTTTCATTCTTTAATAGTCAGTTGTGCTTTGTTTAATTTGTAATGTATATAAATCATACTTATTATAAAACCCAGGTTGTGTGTATTTCTGTTCGTTTATATATTGGATTGGATTTCCTACATTTTTCAACCGATTTCAACAAAACTTCACAGGACTGCGTAAAATTACCTTGCGGTGGTTCTGACAGCGCCAAAAATTGGAAAAACAATTGTTTTTGCACAAAATCAATTTGAAAACACGGCATCGCTGTCACGAGAATGAAAGGGAGACAACTCATATAGAGTTATACTTATTAAACCCAGGTTGTTTGTGTGTGTGTGTGTTCATTTATATATGGGGTCGGATTTCCTACATTTTTCAACCGATTTCAACAAAACTTCACTTTTTTTTTGGCAGGTATTGTTTCGTATTGTCTTGCAAACTTTTTTCTTTATTTTTACATTCAGAATGCTTTAAAAATTCCATTTACAAGACTATTGTTTATAATAAAATTCTATTCAATCGGTAGACTCATAACGATTGAAAACAATGTTTTTGTTTGAGTTTGGGTTTGACCAATTCGTAAAAAAAAAAAAATAAAAAACTAATTAAGACATGTGTGTCCGTCAACCTTAAACAATAATCTTTGTCAATTTTATTTTTCAGTCTTTATGATGGTCGATACTTGATCTATCTCTTACTGTTACATCCCTGGGCAATGCCGGGCTCTACTGCTAGTGTAGGTATAAAAAAAAAAATGTTGATAAAATAGTGAGGGTCACAGAGCACTGCCTGGGGTTTCCGATCAGGCTTGGCCCTGTGGTGGAGATGTGCTAATTAAGTATTTCATCAGGTCATAAATGTTAGAAAGGTGAAGGTTGCGTAGGTGAATTAGCTATTTCCACATACATTTTAAACTTCTTCGTTCCACAACATTGATAAAACATAAATAGGTCGCAAACAACAAATTTCAGATAACAACAACAATAAGAATATTTTATATAACATAAAATATGCAATAAATATGTGTTGGTTGAATTTTAGTGAATGAAAGATTTGATTGGTGGATTTTAAATTTGCTTTTTAAACTCTTATAATGTTCTGTGTCATGTGAGGTTGAGTTCACTGAATTGAATCTTTTGTCTTATATAATATGTGAAATTTCAATAGAATTTGTTATTAGATAAACTTGTTTAAATTGAATTTTAAACATTTTGTAAAACAGTTTCTGAAATGAAATTCTTAATGTTAGAGTTTAGTAACAAAAGTTGTCTACCTTTGAGACATGTTTTTGTATGCCAAAGATTGTATAAAAAAAATATCTTACAAGAATTCTGGAAGGTAGTTTGTTCTTCAGTCGAGAATTAAACTTGATGAACAATAAATTCCAGTGAAAGAATGTTCTGTAGATTCAGTCGAAAACCAATACTGTGATTGAGAAGTTTTCAATAAGTAATAAATGAATCCAGAAGTTGGTGAGTGAATGACTGAATTGAATATTTTAACTTGAATAACAATGAAGTTGTTTTCATGTTGAAGAAATTGAAATTCTAACTTTGCACTTCAATGACACAAGCATTGTGTACTAGTGTGGCAATTGCTAGTCATGTGAAAGTGCTCAGTGATAAGGTTTGCTTTGCTTTTGCATTGAATTCATTTATTTTCTAGTCATGTGATAGGCTCACGAACATGTTTAGAAATTTGGGCGGTCAACTCACTATAAACACTGCAGCATGGGCATTGTTGCCTTTTTTCATATATATTGACCTATCAGCAATAGTATTTACAAAAAACCAATTTGGATCCACTTTGTGTTTAGGATGTACAAAATTTGTTATCAGCATGAGTAAATACACAGTAAATCTACTCAAATTTATTATCCAATGAAATTCACCAAATCAGAATAGTATGATAATTAGATATTGGAAATTGGTGTATAGTGGTTAAACTCTACTGATTGGAGGCTTGAGGGTAGTTGTTGTGGGTCAGTTTATGTGTTTCTCAACTTATTGCAGGCTTTAGTTACATTGGTGTTTGTGTCGAGAAATAACATACCATTTCTTGATATGCCCACAACAAACATGGCGGACTCGTAAAGTAATGCAAATAAGCAACAAAAACCAATATATATGTATGAACAAATGATAAACAACAAAGGTATATAAGTGACAAATGAACTGCTATATAGAAGTGTTGATGTATAGTAGTCCAGCACTTTATCTTTTATTCATGTTGTTACTAATGATGTTTTCCTGTTTCTTAATACTTTGCTTAGCTTTTGGAAGACAACTTTTGCTATCCTAAAGCTGGCCCTGTTGGTTGGGGCTTCAGAATATGCCAGCTGCACCTCTGCAGAGGGATGAGCCCCCAAATGAAGTGTCCTGGGTATGACGATAAACTGGATAAGATGATAAACTACACCCAACAGCAAAGCCTCTGATCAGGAGGTTTTGAGAAGCATGGAACCACCTCTTAATTGCTGGTGTTCCTAGGTCCACCCTGATCTGGGGTGGTAGCACCTGTTAGGGTCCCAGCTATGGGTAAATAGTTAACTCCCAAAATCAGCTCAAAACACTATGAAAGTGTAAAAATAGGTTTTAATACTAGAAATACTTTATAAAAAAATTATTGCCAGCAATAAATTTTTGAAGAAAAATTATTACCAGCAATACATTTTTGAAAAAAATATAAAAGCTATACCTTAAAAAAAAAAAAAAAAAATTACCAGCAATAAAAATCTTGTTAGCATTAAATAACCCATTGAGGTTGAAATGCCATAAAACAAAACTATACATTTTAAAAAAATAAATAATTACTAGCTATACACTTTTTGAAAAAATATTACCAGCAATACATTATGAAGAAAAAAATATTACCAGAAACAGATTTTTGAAGGAAAAAAATATTACCTGCAATGCATTTTTGGAAAAGAAAAAAAAATTACCAGCAATAAAAATCTTGTCGGCATTAAATAACACATTTAGGTTTAAATGTCATAAAAACAAAAAAAGCAAACCTAATGTGTCTTCAGATTTCGGTCTCACATGTCTGTAGTAACACCTCCCACCATAAATTTTTGAACTTGCTTGATTTACACATCTCCACTTTGAAGCTTGCAAGCTCAAACAATCTTCTTTTTGCCTTGTCCATTCAGGACTTGAGTAATCATGGCCCTTTCATGTCTTCCTATTTTTTAAGATTTACCTTTTCACCATTCCTACTCAACCTGTTCAGCCAACCATTTATACAATATTGTTAGGTTACTCACGGTTTCTTAATTGACTTAAATATGTTCTGTGATTGTCAAATTCTTCAAGCCCTCAAATGACGTGTGTAACAAAAGAATGTGAAAACCTTTATTGGGCCAAAGTATGTATAGTGAGTGAATATGTATATGTATGTATGTGTGTGTGTGTGTGTATGTAATGTTCATGAATTTTACAAAGGGAAGCGCATTCTCTGCGAGTGGTTACATGTTGATGAATAAGCAGATGAAGTTAGAAGAGAATAAGAAAAATATTGCAGAGTATTTATAGTCCTGAGAGCATCTCCTAGGAGCAGTTTTGAAAATTAGGAAGAAGTAACCCAACATAATACACACTGGCCCTAGCTTTATTGCTAACTTGCTTTTTATATACAGTAATGTTTTTGTTATAGCTGAAGTTGTTTTTAATATTTTGTTATGGTAGCTTGCTTTATATTCTTAAATATGCTAAAACACTTTTTCCTGGGTATGCTGAGATGGCAGGGTGGGGGGAGTGTTTAATATTTCTGTGCTGTCAAATACAGTAATAAACTGAACAAAGTTTTTGTTTAATTGAAAAAAAACTGACTGTAATGTAAAATTCTCTAGGTTTTGAATTTGGTTTCTTTTTTCTATTTTGCAGGTGTCCAATGTTTGTCGCAGTCCACCATATATGCCAAAGGAAGATGGAGCCTAGCAAATTCATTTCTCTTCTTAAAAATCATCCTGAACACAAAGCCAATTGATTTATAGCTTCCTGCTTTAATTGCATTCTTTTAAAATCTTATTTAAAAAGACAGAAACAAAATTTATCAATATTTAAAGGAAAAAATGATAGAAACAAACATGCCTTCATATATAAACTGCAATTTTTTTACCTCCCATTTTGAAGAGCTGTAGTTATTGACACTTGTTTATTACAAGGAACAATTTGAGACTGTGAAATGGTCACCCAGTGTAGAACTTTTGATACAGTTTTAAAATTAATTAAAGAACCAAAAAAGAAAAAAAAAGCACACTTTTATCTTGCTGTTTTTAACTCATTTATATATATATATATATATATATATATATATATATATATATATACATTGTTGCAGATGTTTATCAATTTTTCTAAATCTTACCACTTTGTCATCTAATTTGGCCAATGATTAAACTGACATCTTTTTTTCATATATTGTGACCATTTCACTTAAAATTGATATTTTCTTGGTTTCAGGTGAAATATATCATCATATTTTAGTGAAATTTTCTCTATCTAAAATTATAGTTTCCTTGCCAAATTCCCATCTAACGAACATTTCTCTTAATAATAATTTTTAAATAATTCAGCAGAAAATGTTATTTTATTTATGGTAATTGGATTTTTGGTGATTAGCTTACTTATCATTTCTATCGTTTGATACTATGCATCTGAAAAATGGTGCTTTTATCATGGTTGTCATGGCTTCTCTTCCCTTTTGGCTCAGAAAGGTTCAAATAATTTTAAGCGCAAGCACCAGGTGGCCTTCCCACAAGGCAGTATCTCTCCTTTAGGAGGGGGGATGGATTTATTGCTCAGTGCTTGAAGCATTCCCAAATGGGAAATACTAAAGGGACTTGGGTAATTTTTTCATGGTATTGCCGTTAAACTCACTTTAAACTTCAACCTGTCATCACATTTGGTAGTGACATGGGCATGCTGGAAAATACCCATGGCCCTTTTGGATGGGATCAAAGTGTAGTATCTGTCCTTGTGCTGATAAACTAGATTTCATCTCAGTTGTATTTCTGTCTACAGATAGAGCGTAAGTGAAAATGTTATTGAGAGGTTCCTAGTCTTGGGAAACAACTGCTTGCTGCATTACATCCTTTAAGAGATGGGGATCGATAGTAATACCAATACCAGTGCAACTAAGTCATGGAGGCTGGGCTATTTTGGGAGCCGACATGGATGCACACGATCGGGATATCCATATTAAACTGAGCTTATGTCACATTCTTCCAGTGTGGGGGGCAGCAAGTAAATACACTCACTTCTTGGCCTTTTTGCTAGGATCAAAGTGTAGTATATCTGTTTTTATCAGCTTAATCTGATTCTCTCTCTCCACACTTCTCTCCTTTCATTTTCTCACTGAAACCAAGTAGGGTCTTTCCCCCTCTTCATCCATTATTTATGAGGTATTGGCAGGACGTGATGGTTGTGCAAGCAAACAAAAGGAGGGACAAACACCATTGTAATAGGATGATCATAGTTTAGATATAGGGGAAAACAAAGGTGTCAGTTTAAGGATTAGGATTAAACAGTCACGTTCTTTTTTTCTTATATTGTGACCACAATATTAGTTTGGATTTCTTGATTTCAGAAGAACACTTAGAAATTTTCCAACACTAGGATGTATGGGTCAAAAGGTATCAGTTGAAATTAGTGATAAGACCTGGGAATGACAATGAACTATATTCGGCAGCAAAGCCTCTGATTTGGAGATTGGAGATTTTGAGGTGTGTGGAACCACCTCTTAATTGTTGTTATTCTCAGGTCGACCCTGACCCAGGGTGGTTGCACCTGTTAGGGTCCAAGCAATGGGTAAATAGTTACCACCCACAAACAAAAACAAAACCCTATAAAAGTATAAAAATACATTTCTATAGTAAAAATTACCAACAATAACAGTTTAGAGTATATATTTAGTTGAAGCCATAAAATTGTGTTCAAAATATTTAGATTTCGGCATTAAATAACCCATAGAGGTTGATATGCCACTAAACAAAATCAACCAACCCAAAATACCTATTTATAGTATATATTTAGTTGAAGCCATAAAATTGTGTTCAAAATATTTAGATTTCGGCATTAAATAACCCATAGAGGTTGATATGCCGCTAAACAAAATCAACCAACCAACAATACATATTTATAGTATATATTTAGTTGAAGCCATAAAATTGTGTTCAAAATATTTAGATTTTGGCATTAAATAATCCATAGAGGTGTTGATGTGCTGCTAAATAAAATCAAGCAACCAACATGAAAAAACTCTTTTATGACATTTAATTTATATAATATCCTAAAATTTCTTGAAGAAATCAAACTGTATTCCAAAATATAACTTCAATAAAACTACAACAAATCACTACGTTAAGTAATTATGTCTGCACAAACATGTATATTCACAAAAGCTGAGCATCATTTACCATGTATTCACTTGTGAAAGCAGAATAACATATACTATTTTTATTACTTCAAAGCTTCCAAGAAAATTCAATTTTGGCATTAAATGACCCATGAAGGATTTGATATGCCGTTAAACAAGCAAATTAATAAATAAATAGAAACATGGGTTGATTCACTACAAATTATCTTAATATCTGCGTGCATATCTTGCATAGAAAGTTTTTAATAATCATAAAAATGAACGCAGTTGCTGGTTGGATGAGTAAATTTAGGCTTTGTCATGTATCAACATTGTTTTCATAAAAGAATGTCATCAAATTGGATGGCTTGGTTGAGAGAGAGCAAAAAAAAGGAGTGGTAAGGCAAATGTGTGGTTGTAGAGAGGTACTAATCATATGATAGTTGAAACTAGTATTTATTGTGAATACTTGGTTATCATTGTTGCCTCAAGTACTAATTATCTTATGTAATTGAAAAAGAAGCATTGGTGAATATTTTGGGGCACAGGGAGATCTAGTTTTCCATTATATGTTCCTGTATTTTAGCTTTTTTTTTTCTGTTAGATGCATTTTGCAAAAATTATGTATATTTTTTTTTTGGGTGTCGGGGGGAGCCAGAACTGCAATGAAAGAATTGCTTTCCCTTTGCCAGTGACAAGATCTTGTGATCATAATTATATTAGGTTGGTGCAAAAACAATGTCGTTTTCTCACATAGTAACATATGCGAGAAAACGACATTATTTTTGCACCCACCTAATTATATATTTCTGATCTGCCCTGCTTACTTAAATATGCTTTATTACTAGTAGTATTAATAGGATTTAAATTTCTTAGATTAAGCATTGTCAATTATTATTCATTTTGGACTAGTATTTCTTTCATCTTATTTCTCTTGCTTTTTATTCCAGGCTTATTCTTTATTTCTCATCTGCCCTGCTTACTTAAATATGCTTTATTACTAGTAGTATTAATAGCATTCAAATTTCTTAGATAAAGAATTGTCAATTATTATTCATTTTGGACTAGTATTTCTTTCATCTTATTTCTCTTTCTTTTTATTCAAGGCTTATTCTTTATTTCTCATCTGCCCTGCTTACTTAAATATGCTTTATTACTAGTAGTATTAATAGGATTCAAATTTCTTAGATTAAGCATTGTCAATTATTATTCATTTTGGACTAGTATTTCTTTCATCTTATTTCTCTTGCTTTTTATTCCAGGCTTATTCTTTATTTCTCATCTGCCCTGCTTACTTAAATATGCTTTATTACTAGTAGTATTAATAGGATTCAAATTTCTTAGATAAAGAATTGTCAATTATTATTCATTTTGGACTAGTATTTCTTTCATCTTATTTCTCTTTCTTTTTATTCAAGGCTTATTCTTTATTTCTCATCTGCCCTGCTTACTTAAATATGCTTTATTACTAGTAGTATTAATAGTGATTCAAATTTCTTAAACGAAGCATTGTCAATTATTATTCATTTTGGACTAGTATTTCTTTCATCTTATTTCTCTTTCTTTTTATTCAAGGCTTATTCTTTATTTCTCATCTGCCCTGCTTACTTAAATATGCTTTATTACTAGTAGTATTAATAGGATTCAAATTTCTTAGATGAAGCATTGTCAATTATTATTCATTTTGGACTAGTATTTCTTTCATCTTATTTCTCTTTCTTTTTATTCCAGGCTTATTCTTTATTTCTCATCTGCCCTGCTTACTTAAATATGCTTTATTACTAGTAGTATTAATAGTGATTCAAATTTCTTAAACGAAGCATTGTCAATTATTATTCATTTTGGACTAGTATTTCTTTCATCTTATTTCTCTTGCTTTTTATTCAAGGCTTATTCTTTATTTCTCATCTGCCCTGCTTACTTAAATATGCTTTATTACTAGTAGTATTAATAGGATTCAAATTTCTTAGATAAAGAATTGTCAATTATTATTCATTTTGGACTAGTATTTCTTTCATCTTATTTCTCTTGCTTTTTATTCAAGGCTTATTCTTTATTTCTCATCTGCCCTGCTTACTTAAATATGCTTTATTACTAGTAGTATTAATAGGATTCAAATTTCTTAGATAAAGAATTGTCAATTATTATTCATTTTGGACTAGTATTTCTTTCATCTTATTTCTGTTGCTTTTTATTGAAGGCTTATTCTTTATTTCTCATCTGCCCTGCTTACTTAAATATTGTATTTAAATTTCAATTATTAGATCTTGTTAATTATTACAAATTATGGGCTGTTGTTTCTGAAAAATCTGAGAAATTTCTGTCCACTAAACAATAAAATAATATTTGTGATTTCCAAATTCATCTCAGTTTATCGTAGCATTGTGAAACTGGATAAATCTAACTTTGTCTACTTGTCTTGTGGTGTTGGAAAATATTTCTTTCAGATTTTGCAAGAACTACTGGTATTCATTGCCTTTCATATTTATCAATGAGTCAGTTAATACATATTTGCATTGAACAGTTGTGATATCACTTGCTTCATAAGTTTTTTTTTTTTTTTTTTAAACAAAATTCTATGCAGATTACAGATTATTTTCGAGAGTTAATCCTCTCATCTGCTTCATAGTGTGGAAATTACAATTGACTAGAAGAGAGTATTCACTGTTGAAACAGGAAGTAAACTACAAGAACTCCTACAGAAGGTAGTGAAGGAAAGCAAGAAGAAAGGACTATGCCTCAATTGCAAGAAGACAAAATGTTTAAATGGTTATCAGTAAAAGGAAGAGAGAAAAACATGCACATTGCAAATCGGAGATACCAAAATCAAACAAGTACAAAAATTTAAATATCTGGGAAATGTTTTAACAGTGAACAGGAAGTGTGATACTGAAATCTGAAGGTGCATTTGCATAACCAAAGATGCATTCCAAAAGCTAAGCAGTGTATTAAGAAATCGGAAAATTTTGCTTGAAACAAGGTAAAGGGTACTAAACTGTTATGGAATATCTGTCCTCCTGTATGGCAGTGAGTGGTGGACAATCTCCCCAAAGATGAAAAAGAGACTTTAAGCAACAGGAATGTCGTTCTACAGAAGGATGCTGAGGATAACGTACTGAACATGTGAACAATGGTGAAGTTTTGTAGAAAACGGAAACAAAAAGGAAGAGATGTTTAGAAGAAAGATAAAGACAGGTGTAATTTCAAAAGCAAGACTGAATGTTATACAATTATTTTTTTAATGATACCAGTTTTACTAATTCACCCATAGCTGGGGGAGAACAGGAGGATTCATACCCTTACCAAGGGTATTTGTGTGCAAGTGAATATAAAGAACCTGACTGGAATTAGAACTTGGCTCTCTGACCTCGAATTCCAAGCCATTATCCATGACACCACCCACACATCCAAGTTTAGAGCACTTGGTATTCCCAAGTGGTCACCCATCTACATAATGACCTGGCTCAACATTGCTTATCTTTGGTGATTGTACGCAAGCCAATGTTTCAATGTGATATGGCTGTAAGCCTTATCATTTTAAAAGTGGGAGCTCTTTTAATCTCTGTTGGGTTATGTTTTTTTTTTTTAAGCGTTTCACCCCAAGCAAGGTGGGAAGCCACTAGCACGGAAGGGGTTACAGAGAGTTGGAGCCAGAACAAAGAGGAGGGATAGAGGAAAAGATGAAGAGAAGGATAGGGGATAGATCGGGGCATCTTGAGACGTCGATTGACGTTACATTTGAATAGTAGGAGATTATAGCTATCAGGGAAACAGGAAAAGGGGAGGAAGTTCCACAGGCGAGAAGTGCGAGACATGAAGCTATTGGAGTAGAAGAGACGGCTACATTTAACAGTTTCGATAGTGAAAGGGTGAGAGCAAGATCCCAGCCTAGTTGAACGCTTAAATTCATGAAGTTTGGGAACCAGTGAAAGCAACTCATTGGAGCATTTACTGTGAAAGTATTTGTAAAAAAGACAGAGGGAGGCGATGGTACGTCTGTGAGAGAGCGACTGCAGACAAGATGCCAGATCAGGGCCAGTTACAGTGTATATGTCTTGGGATTTTATCAAGGACCTCAACACAAACAGAAGGGGCTTCAGACCATATATGGCAGCAATACTCCATGCAAGAGCGAATGGTTGATTTGTAGATTTGAAGGATTGACTCAGGTGAGAAAAATTTCCTGGCGTGGTACAGGGAGCCAACTTCCCTTGTGGTGGACAAAGCTATTGGCTCAATGTATTTGTTCCATCTCAGGTCAGCAGTCAATGTGAAACCAAGTAGTCACAAAGGGGTGCTCTTGTGGAGCTGAGCGTCAGACATTCTAATGAGGGCACAGGGATAAAAATGTATTGTTGGTCGTTTTACTGTAAAAATGTATTATTATATGTTCTTTGTATTTTGATTCGGAATTCACTATTCACACATAGCTGGGACCCCAACTGGTACTACCACTCTGGTCCATTTTGGACCAGGGAACAACAGCAATTAACAGCTGGTCTCAAGTGTATTTGAGCTTAACTGAATATAACATACCTGAATGGAATTTCCGATTCTGAGCCATTATCCACTACACCATCTGTACATCTGTAATTTAGATATTATCATTTCAAAAGTCATCCATATTTCTGAGATGAAGTGTTGCATCTATTTACATTGTTCAAACTGTTGTCCTCATCTTTGTTGGCATATTCATGACGTTTCAACCATTGTACACACTAGCCTTCTTCAGGTGATTGGAATTTCAAATTGAACCCTATATTTCGATACTTAATTTTTTTTTTTTTTTTTTACAAGATTGTCAAGATTGGTGATATCTTGAAAATATTTTAAAAAATCTGCATGAAAAAAAGAAAAAAAAAACTGCTATTAAGAAATTATTTACAAAACTGTCAGAATTTATTTCCCTCTTTAATTGTACAAACCTTTTGTGAATATCATGTTCTTTATTGTAACCCAGCACAACCTGTCGTCTGTTATTCGAAGTGGAGATGGGCGCCGCCATGGAAGCCTCGTTGCTTTGAGAGTTGCTATGACGTGGCATTATTCACTATCGCATCCAGAAAACGTGATGGGTATCTTGAAAAACAAACGAACAATGGCTGATGATTTTTAAAACGATTTTTTAGAAAGTTCAGTAATTCGTATTTGAGCTTTCTCTTATCTATAATTGAGATTTGCTGTTCAGAATATGAGTCTGTGAAAAAAAAAAAAATAACTATTTGTAAAAGTGTAATTTGTCAGATTAATTACTACAAGCTGGGCTGGTGCAAGGGTTTCGTGCCCCCTCTCAATCTATGACACCCCCCCACTGTGATACAACTCAATTGTTATATATAATACGCACCCCCACTCTACTACATCTCAATTTTAGTAAAGTAGTATTATTCATGTAAAACACAGATTTTATTATAACTTAATTATGTACAATAATGGATCATATGCAATGGAGATGAACAATTTAACGAGAAAAACTGAAAATGAATACAATGTATCTGAATACACATTATTAGAGACATGTCATAATAGATCAGGGGTTTTCAAGCTGTGGTCTGCGGACCACAGGGTGTCCGCAAGGACAAGATAATCTGAAAAACAAATACAGATCCAGACTTGCTCCAGAAAGTGACTTACGTGTGTGTTTATCAGTAATATCGCCAAGAATTGACAGTTTGTGCAAAGCCAAACAAGCACATCCTTCTCACTAAGTGTGTATTAAAAAATCATGTGTGTGTAATTGACAATAAAACTATTTATTAAATACTTTTATTGTTTTCATTTACATGTAAAATTAATATTTTAATATAACAAAATTTAATTTTGTTACATTTTGCAGCAACATGCAGCATTAATTTATTTGAACACTATTAAATAGATGATTCCATCTTAAATAAATCAACAATGTTTTGAGGCAACTTTTAACATTAACTTGAGATTTTTCTTGTTAAAAAATATTCCCGGAAATACATACATTATAGCCGGTGGAGATTGCCATGTCAATAAGAAAGCACGTTCTGTTCGTGTGGTGTTTGACCACGATTTATGGGCGAGTGGCTTTGATTGTTCTGTCTGTGTGTATTGTAAAAAGTTCCATAAAATTGTTATATGTCCCAATCTCTGTAACCGGGTCTGGGTAATATTAATACCATTTTCTTATAGTTTCCTTTCCGTAAAAGTTGCAGATTTTCCAATGCAGATATTGAATTGAACACTATTATTTAAATTATT
The DNA here is from genome assembly GCA_963932145.1 of Acanthosepion lycidas. Lineage (NCBI taxonomy): Eukaryota > Metazoa > Mollusca > Cephalopoda > Sepiida > Sepiidae > Acanthosepion > Acanthosepion lycidas. Next base: position 26,829,481 of record OZ010606.1, on the reverse strand, counting down.
ATTACTACTACTACGGCTACTATATAATAATACTACTGTCGAAGAAGGAATTATTGTAACAAGGTCCCAGTAACCTTCTGTTTTATTACTGTAATCATCTAAGATATTATGTTGTCATTATAAATTTCTTCGTTTTTTATAATTTATTTGAATACTTATTATTTAATTATAGTTCTAAACAATGTATCCCACTTCATTGTTTACAACCAACGATCCACTAACTGTACAATGCCTAGATGACAGAAATCAATAGGTCTTGACTTGAAAAACTTATCAAGTCACGTTTTAAGATATACATTGTTGTTGAATTAAACACCCCTCAAGGCTCCTTCTGCTATCCTTTACCTTTACGAGAGCCGAACTAGGCCAAAAATGGAATACTGTTGCCATATATGGGCAGATATGATGTTACTGTCTGCAGGAACTATCATGTCAATACGAAAGCATATTCTGATTTTTTTTTTATCATTATATCTGGGGGATTAGCTTTGATTTTTTCTGTCTATTATTATTATTATTATGCCTTTGATTTGTGTAGTATGAGTTGCCCCCAAGTTACCAGAAAAAGCAAACATTCGTGTTGACATACAATCAGAGAGAAAAAAAATATAATTATAGTCATTACACGGAAAGAAATCTGTTGCGGACACCGTTACAACTAAACAAAATATGGATCCACTTTTAACAACGGGTCACAACAAAAGAAACGTGAAATTAAAATAACATGAAGTATCATACATACATATATATATATATATATAATTAGAGATTCAAATGATACATACATGTCCATTGACATTTTCGCAGACGGCTCAGTACATTTTCATTTTCACCGTTCCAGGGTCAATCGTCGAGAGAGAATCTTTAAATTGTCCGCCAAGGTGGAAACGAGGCAGGACTATCGTCGGTCCCTCTATTGACCAATCAGAGGACTCGTTACATGCTGGTTATAACAATGCTGCGAAAGAGAATTCTGGGTTGGCCATTTTCCTTTATTTTCTTAAAGAAACCATTATAGATCTATGCAAGATGTGAGAAGTAGCCATGAATATGATTATTTTGCAATTCACATATTTTAAGGTTGCCAGAAATTAGATCCACATGTTTGTTTACTTCTTTTCATCCCGAAATCCCCAATAATAATAGATAATGTTCGTTACATTCTCTTGTTCATCTCAAGACCATTCTATTTATTTATCTATTGTTGTTGTAGAAAACTGCAGGGAAAAAGTAGAATTGTATTAGTAATATTTAAGAACTATTGTTGTAATAATGTGAAGTAAAAAAAAATGTTTTGAATTTCAAGTTGAAATACAGACTCACCGCTGACTTTCTGGCGGTATAAACCTCTTGGTTAATTTGCAGTTTAGTACCCACACTAAGTTGGCATTAAAAATTTCCAGAATACTTACATTTATGTATAATTGTACATGCTTCATTCGAATCTGGTTTGATGAAGGTACCGTTTTGGCGTTATCAACAGTAAGAGTTTGGATTCATTCGCATCGTTGACGGCAGCCATTACTGGCGTTGTTTGCATACATTCGCTGCGAAAAGCTAAGCGCGGAAGAGAACGTAGTTAACGGGCTTGTTTACCGATCTTATTTGTCTCAATTACTACGCAAGAGAACTATATTACGTGCGTATTAATCAAGACAAGTTAATATTCTATTCATAGCTATTCGAAATTTTTAATTCGAACTGAGCGCGGAAGCTAAACTGCAAATTAACCAACCTCTTTCTATCTCGGTCACAATTAGGAGTTGGCATTTGTCAGATTAATACGCTACATTTAATGTTTTTGTTGTAATGTAGACAGAGAGTGTATTGAGAGTGGGGGAAGCACCCAAGCATTTGCTCTCCCAACCAACTGCAGGGGTTAATATACAGAGAGGGGAAAGAGACGGGAGTTAACCAAAATGACACCGCCTCAGGAACAAAGTACCCATGGGACCGATTTTACAAGACACCATGTCTTCCTGACTGCTGGTTTTCCCGTTTGCATGAGGCATCTTACAAAGGCTTGGATCTTGACGGGTGTGCGGAGAGGCCCGTATCTAGACATGCCAAGCTGTCCAGCTGGTAGCCGTAAAAACCCGGATGTAACTGGTGTTGACAAACATTTCCACACGCGATTCCGTGCCACTTTTGTGCGTTTACCACAGTTTTAATACAGATAAAACCGCCTATTTTTCCGTTAAAAGGGTAACCTTCTTTCGGCTAACATCTCATCAGAAGAATTGTTGGCGAATAACGATAATAGCGGGAAATAGTCAAACTGGTCGGAGAGCAGGAACTAAAATAGAATTTAATATTAAAAAAGGGGAAAAGAAAAAAGGGAAAATGGCAAAAATAGAAAAAAAATCAGATCCAGTGAGTTTTAAAAAGGTAATCATTCGTCTATATTGAATATTGTTACCATATATGATCTCATGCCCCCGCCGCTCATCTCGAGGTCCTTGACAAAATTCCCACCTGAGTCCATCCTTCAAGTGTACAAATCTACCATTCGTCCTTGCATTGAATACTGTGGCCATATATGGTCTGGTGTCCCGCTGTTCATCTCGAGGTCCTCGACAAAATTCAGAGACGGATATGCAATGTGATTGGTCCTGATCTGGAATCTCGTCTACAGTCACTTTCTCACAGACGTGATGTGGCTTTCCAGTGTCTTTTCTACATATATCTTCATGGAAACTGCTCTGACGAGCTACTTTCACTGGTATCCGAACTGCATGAATTTAAACGTGCTACTAGGTTGGCATATCGGTCCCAGCCTTTCTCTGTCGAAACTGTCAAGTTTAACAGCCTCTTCTACTCCTAAAGCTTCTTTTCTCTACCAACAAGAGTCATAACAGTGATTTTCCAAGAGTAGCTTAGACACTAGAGACAGGTGATATGTCTAATTAGTGGGTCAATGTTTAATTAGTGTATTATTGAATTGTTAAGAAGTAGCTTAATTTTCCCCGGAGTAACAGATATTCTGGTAATTGTACCTGAAAATCGGGGGTATATCTAATTTTAATAAAGAAAAATATTTTTTTATCTGAGCTCGTGTAATATTCAGGTTGCGGAAAATTTGCGGTCTGAGCCACTTGCACTCAACTGAGAAAATATCAGAATTTATTTTTTTCTTGGTCAGGCTGAGAAGTCTTGAGCACCCTTCGCAAAGAAGGCTTTGAATTATTATTTATAGCTTAGATATATATTGCTGATTTGATTTGCATTTTTTTTTCTGATATAGAGACGCCTTAAAATAACTAAAAAGCTGTTTTTAAAATTTCTTTTAAAGAAATCTTTGTTGAATTTGTAATTTCTATATCTCTCACTAATTGTTACAAAAATGTCTTATAAAGAAACAAGTTTTTTCAGTTTTCTTTTTTTCTGATTATTTTTGGCTATCACTTTGTTAGTGGAAGTAACTGACAGACTCACTGATTTTGAACAACAGTTATCATCTGTCTATATTTCTGAGATGACGTATTATGCATGCTGTTTATATTGCTCGGACTATCATCTTCATCTTTGTTGCCATATTTATCACAATGTTTAAGGAGTGCCAAAGAAAAGCAATAATAACAACGAAAATTGCAATATGAGCTCTGGTAAAAAAAATGATGCTAAAGACATTAGGTATATAAAACCTAGAAATTCGCACACAGATGTTCTCAAGGACACATGGCACAGTGGCGTTAGTTAGATCCAGTGACAGGCGATGGAGAACATAGAGAGGGGAATTATCAGGAGATAACTGATAACTTACATCCATATGGCATGGTACGTAGAACCAGAACAATTCACCCCAGGGTTCAGTTCGATATTCCAATTGTCTGAAGAAGGCCGGAGCGTACAACGGCCGAAACGTTCTGATAAATATGGCAACAAAGATGAGGATGATAATCCGAGTAATGTAAATAACGGTTAGCAATATAAACATCTTGTATTTGTTTTAAATAAGCAACTTACAATCTTGACCAATATTAGCGATGCTTAATTTTTGCACAAAAATTAGAAATCAGCTTGCTTATAACTGGTTCTACAGAAGGATGCTGAGGATGCCATGGACCGAACATGTGAGCAATGAAAAATTCTTCAGGAAAATGGAAACAAGTAAGGACATTTTCTTAATCATTTCACTCCAAACATAAAAAAAGAAGAAAAATAACAGAGAGGAAATTAATATTTATTTTGAAAATATGTCATACAAGGCTAAAAGGGGGGAAAGTTTGGTTTTCAATCTGTCTTATCTTAAACTTAGCTAGCAAGAATTACTGACCCAAGCATACCACAGTATTCCTTACACCAGAGGGTCACCAAACTACGGCTCGCCGGCCCGGATCCGGCCCCCGACGTTAGTTCATCCGGCTCGTCGCTTTACTATGCCACAAAATCAACTAAAATATTAGGTTGGTGCAAAAATAATGACGTAATAATGTCGTTTTTTGACATTAAAAAATACGTCAAAAAACGACATTATTACGTCATTATTTTTGCACCAACCTAATACAATTATTTATATGGAATTCTCAATAGATTGTAGTTAAACTTACTATGGAGAAAAAATTAAAATAAATGTCAGTAAAATAAGTAAGTCATATAAGTTTTAGGAAAATCGGTGAAATAAAAAATTCGGCAACTTTTGATATCCGAGCGCTTTTTGTGTAAGCACCTGCAATGAAGTTTCTAAGAAAAGCGATTACGAGCCTGCCGCAGCAATTATGTTTTAATTTGCATTGGCGTGTTTAAACCGGTTTGAAGAGTGCGGTATATAAAACGGATTGACTTCAGAGAATCATGTCATATATTTTGTCTGAACTTATTATAAAATCTAAAGTAGGTAAAGTCATCACATGTAACGAGGTTGACCGCTGAACGTTAGAAAGCCTTTGTCTTGGTTGGATGTAGTATTAGGCTGGTGCAAAAATGATGTCGTTTTCTCACATAGTAACACAATATTCAGGATATGTTGGTCTCAGTGTCTAATATATATATATATATATATATATATATTAATAATAGTAGTGTCCATTACATTCAATTATTGTACAAATAAACTCGGGAAAGGCATGAACCCATCTCCACCCAAAAGCTATGTGTAAATAGCAGTACAGATTGGGTTTTATACGCTTGGTTGGCAATCAGTCTAGGGATAAAATCGAAAGCTGAGAAGTGTCGCTTTTTAATATATATATATATATATATATATATATATATATATATATACAAAGACAAGCTGAAGAGCAACTTGTTAGCTGTCAATTTACCTCATAACACCATCGAGTGCTTAGCCTTGGAGCGGGTAGAATGTAGATCAACGTGTTTTAGTGGACTCAGCAGTTTTCAATCTGCTAGTCTGAATCGTCTTCAAGAAGCGGGAGCAAGATCTAAAAGGTCAGCCAATCTAACAGTAACCTCATCCCACAACCCCCACTCTTGCTCCATATGCGGCCTCCTTCGTAAGATTATCGCACAAAATTTTATAACTAAATCAATTGCTTAGGTTGTCAGATTCTCATATGTCGATCAAAACCAACGGGTGAATCCACTCTCTCTCTCTCTCTCTCTCTCTATATATATATATATATATATATATATATATATATATATATATATATATATGTGTGTGTGTGTAAATAGATAAATTTTTATTATATATACATATTACTTCTTCTAATATATATATATATATATATATGAAGAAATATAGTCTTAAGGTGTGCTATATTTATGGGATAAAGTGCTCAATATCAGAGATAGAGCGTCTGTAATATATATATATACATACATATATATATATATATATATATATATATATATATATGAAAATTTCTCCGAATTAATCAGTAGAGAGACAATATTTATGAATAAAAATGACAATAGGAAAACTGGTAATTGCTGACGCGTTTCCTCCAATGTGGACTTTATCAAAGCAAAATACGAAAATGAAATTAAATGAACAAAGTAATTAATAAAAACAAAAACAGAATGTACCTAGCAACTGGAATGTAGAGAAACGCTATTTTCATATATTTAACTGAAAAATAACGTCAGTAATTGTCACGTGTGGAGAATATTTTTCAGTTAAAAATATGAAAATAGCGTTTCTCTACATTCCAGTTGTTAGGTACATTCTGTTTTTGTTTTTATTAGTTACTTTGTTCATTTAATTTCATTTTCGTATTTTGCTTTGATAAAGTCCACATTGGAGGAAACGCGTCAGCAATTACCAGTTTTCCTATTGTCATTTTTATTCATATATATATATATATATATATATATATATATATATATATATATATATATATATATATATATATATATCACTATTAGGTAGAGAGAACAATAAAAGAACAAGGACTAAGAAGATAAAGATTGACATTGCATTTTAATTTTTAAAGATCAAAGTTGACTGGAAAGAAAGAAGCCGGAAAAGAGTTCTATAATCGTGAAGTGCGTTAGAAGGAACTGCTAGCATAGAATTTACAGTCGCATCTGCATATTTTAACAGTAAAATGGTGAGACATTGCCGCCAAATTCATAAAGCCTGAGTAACAGAGAGGAAATTAATATTCCTTTTTTAAAAATACGTAGTAGAAAGCTACAAGGGGAAATAGGGAAAGGCTGGTCTTCAATCTCTCTTATCTTAAACTTAGCTAGCAACAATTACTGACCCAGACATACCACAGTATTCCTTATACCAGGGGGTCACCAAACTACGGCCTGCGGGCTGGATCCGGCCCCCGACGTTAGTTCATCTGGCCCACTTCTTCACTGTGCCACAAAATCAGCTAAAAGATAATTATTTATATGGAATTACCAATAAAAAAGAAATAAAGTAAATGTAAGTAAAATGTTGCTTATAACTTCTTCGCCACCGATGAAGAGAGGACTTGAGGCAGCAAAAATGTGGTTCTACAGAAGGATACTGAGAATGCCATGGACCGAACATATGAGCAATGAAAAACTCTTCAGGAAAATGGAAACAAAAAAGAACATTTTTTCTTAATCATTTCACTCCAAACAAAAAAAGAAGAAAGAACAGAGAGGAAATTAATATTTATTTTGAAAATATGTCATACAAGGCTAAAAGGGGAGAAAGTTTGGTTTTCAATCTGTCTTATCTTAAACTTAGCTAGCAAGAATTACTGACCCAAGCATACCACAGTATTCCTTACACCAGAGGGTCACCAAACTATGGCTCGCTGGCCGGATCCGGCCCCCGACGTTAGTTGATCCGGCTCGTCGCTTTACTATGCCACAAAATCAACTAAAATATAATTATTTATATGGAATTATCAATTGAAAAGAAATAAAGTAAATGTAAGTAAAATGCCAAAATTTGGCCAACCTGGTTTTTGCATCTGACAAAAGTGATATAAGTTTTAGGAAAATCAGTGAAATAAAAAATTCGGCAACTTTTTGCAACTTTTGATATCCGAGCGCTTTTTGTGTAAGCACCTGAAATGAAGTTTCTAAGAAAAGCGATTATGAGCCTGCTGTTGCAATTATGTTTTAACTTGCATTAGTGTGTTTAAACCGGTTTGAAGAGTGCGGTATATAAAAGAGATTGACTTCATAGTATCATGTCATATATTTTGTCCGAACTTATTATAAAATCTAAAGTATGTAAAGTCACCACATGTAACGAGGTTGACCGCTGAACGTTAGAAAACATTTCTCTTGGTTGGATGCTACAATACCAAAACAAATATCATTTATATCTTAAAAGGTAAACGCCACTTTCACAAATCCCATTAATCTTTTGTGCTGCTTAGTTTGTGACATTCGGATATGTGCGCACTTGATGTAATATTTTATTGCTATTGTCGCCTTCTTGGATAACTTTTTAGTAAATAAGTATGTTTGTTGTCTTTATTTTCTGTGCATTCAGTGTATTGTATTAAACAAAATAGTTATCCGGCCAGCGCTCATCAATCTCTCAATTATCTGGCCCTCTGTGAAAAAAGTTTGGTGACCCCTGCCTTACACCAAAACAACACATTCTTCCTTACCATTTATACTACAGCCACCATAATACCTCAAAGTCTCTATGTAGCCCTAATTAGTTCCTATATGTTGGGGAATAAAAATAACATTTAAAAATAAAACTTTAAAGAAAATTACCATAGAAGAAAGTTCATCAGAAGAATTACCATGAAAACATTTATAGAAAAGGCACAGATGTGAGAAAGTGACTAAAGCCGAGATTACAAATTCTTCTTTGGATTTTATCAAGAATCTTAAAATATTAGGTTGGTGCAAAAATAATGACGTAATAATGTCGTTTTTTTTGACGTCTTTTTTAACGTCAAAAAACGACATTATTACGTCATTATTTTTGCACCAACCTAATATATAGCAGAAGCACCAGGCTAGACTTATACTCAGATTCAGAAAGTTTCTTGGACACATAATGAGGAGGAGGGGATTAAAGAATTTCACATTTCTTATCTTTTATTGTTTTCTACTACTCCAAACGTTATTTTGTGGATGCCCATGTTTGAGTAGACTCCCTACGTTTATAAAGAGTGGAAAATACGTCTACCGACCTGCGCATTCGAGAGACTGAAGAAAGACATTTGTTGTAGCATACCTACGAACGATAATGGGTATGTCTCCATTCATATAAATAGAGTAGTAAATAATGTATGTTGGTCTGCAGATGGAGATTCGTCTCCAGCTGTGCTGATCAAACTCTCTGCCTCCGGACAGAGAGGATCCCCAAACGAGGCTATGTCGAAGGGCAGAGACTCGTTTCGGGAAACAGCTACTCGACCCCGTTTTATACAGGGTCTACGGGGAATATTTGGCCGAGTCTACGGGCTCGGATACTCCACATTAAATTCGGTCTTTTACCACATCTGATCGCATGGGGCGGTTGGTAGATATCCTGCAGTTGGAAATTCGTCTCCAGCTGTGCTGGTCAAACTCTCTGCCTCAGGGCAGAGAGGATCCCCAAACGAGGCTATGTTGAAGGGCAGAGTCTCGTCTCGGGTAACAGCTACTCGACCCCGGGGTCTATGGGGAATTTTAGGGCGAACCTACGGACTCGGATACCCCACATTAAATTCAGCCTATATATATATATATATATATATATATATATATATATATATATATATAGGCATCAACTATCTTCATTCGAAGCTTCTTGTCAAGTTCAATTGTCTTCACCATGCAGAACGAATGAGTTATTGTGGTACGTGACAATCACATATTGTCGTCTTTATTATCTTTTAGAATGTTATAGAATCAGGTCAATACTATTTCATTTTCAAAGGGTGGTTGTATTAAATGTCAAATTAAGAAAAAAAAAGACATTACAATTTCCATAGAGCAATATTATTTGATAATTCGCATAAGTGTGTGTGGGCAATAATTTTGGACTGCACCAATTTTGAGAAAAATCTATAACCATGAAAATAATAGATCGAAACTTCTAAACATTTTATGAATTATTCAAAACGAAATACGGAGTCAACTATTTATGGTAAATTCAGTAGGGCACCTCGAGGTGGTGTAATGGTGAGCAAGCTTGTCTCGCTAGAAAAATTACGACTGAATAGTGAGTTCGATGGTGCCCTCTACATTCAGCCTTGTGCCACATCTAAGCTACGCTTGGAAAATCACTACACCTTGGACACCTCGAGGCGGTGTAATGGTTAGCAAGACAAGCTTGCTAGAACAATTACGAGTGAGTATTGAGTTCGATCCTCACTGGGTGCCCCATACTTTCGGCCTTGTGCCACATCTAAGCTACGCTTGGAAAATCGTTTTATGGTAAGTACTTGCGAATATTCGCATTTCCTTAGAAAATATGCAAATATTCAATGTTGGTGGGGGGGCGAATAATTCTGGCCACAAGTCTCTCTCATATATATATATATATATATATATATATATATATATGTATAATTCTCAAAATGTGTGTGTGATCGGATGTTGTTTATGCGTCCACAGTTTTCATCCGATTTCGATTAATTTTCTTTTTGTTTGATAGATAATTCTTCAGTGCCAGTTTTGAGTCCAAATTGTTGGCGACAATAGCTCTCCACTACTTCCTGTCCATTATAACTCTTAGCAACTAATTACTGTTTATAAAATTATAAAATTATTTTATTAAAGTGTATCTGTAAAAATAACGTATATAGAGAAAATATATTAAATAATTGTCGGACTTAATCCATTTGATAATATGTTGTCATTGTTTACGTTAAGATACATTCTGTGAGCAAATATAATCGATCAAGAAAAATTGTCGAAGATTGTGTGATTTTAAATAGTAATTTGGATTTTGCTAACCACACGCTTCTCAGTAGCTAAATGGTATAGCACGTCAGATCAAATGACGGTTTCCGTATAGGAATACAAGTTCGATTCGAGTCGGAGAACGCATATTTTCTACGAAATTTCTTGAACATTCTGGCCGGTAAATGTAATTAATATGGTTTAATTGAAAACAGAGCATTTACTTAAATAAATTGTATCTATGAAAAATAACATAGAGAAAATATATTAAATAATTGTCGGTCTTAATCTATTTTCATTATGTGTTGTCATAGTTTACGTTAAGATACATTTCGTGAGCAAAAATGATCGATCGAGAAAAATCGTCGAAGGTGTGTGTTTATAAACAGTAATTCGGACTTTGCAAATCAGACGCTTCTTTGGGGCGGAATGGTTAACAGCACGTCAGATCAAATGACGGTTCCATCAGGCTTACAGGTTCGATTCCTGTCTGAGAACGCATATTTTCTACGAAATTTCTCTAACATTCATGTAAATTTAATTAAAAAACAGATCATTTATTTAATAAAAGTATATCTATAAAAATAACGTATAAGCAGAATATATATATATATATATATATATATATATATATATATATATATATATATATATATATGTGTGTGTGTGTGTGTGTGTCTATAAAATAAACAATAAAATCCCAAATTACCTGATATGAGGAATAGCCTATTGCGGCAGATGAAGATATCGGTCGTCTGTCTTGTCAACCTCGGTGTGGACTGAATTCGTGTCTATACAGTTAGGGATGGGACAGGAAGTAGAATTTAACTGTGAAAGCTAAAAATCAACCTATCGAAAAACTAATACAGAATTTATACATTTCAATGTTTCAGTCAGACGAAAGGCACGAGACAGTGGTCAGGGAAGGGTGGAAGGTATTTGTTTTAAAGGGAAGGAATTTTATAAAATTAAACCTGAATATTAACCTTATGACATTAATTTGGGGTTATATGAAGAATGAAATATTAATTTTTATTTCTATCTTAAATTAATATTTTATTCTTCTTATAAGGGGTCTAAAAATAAATTTAAAATATATAGATAAAAGGACGTAAGTGATTACTGGAAAGCGAGTTAAGGAGATATGAAAGTAAGGGTAGTTATTAAATATCGTGTAAAGAGGGGAAATATAGAAATTAGAATTAGTTATACTGTCGACATTTGAAGAGTTAGAAGGGAGTGAATATTATGGAAATGTGGTAAATAATTAAGTTAAACCTATATTATGGAAATTTGAATTTGTTTTTATGTCGACATTTTAACACTAATTCATTCCTCTGATTTAATAGTTGGCTTTGATTATTGTATTTTATTATTTAAATCTTTTCTTTTAAACATAAGTCACACCTATCTCTAAGACTATTAGAAGTACGTACGGAAACTATCTGTGGACTCAAACGCTTCTTCAATTCTCAAAATTGTTTTGAAAGAGCTGTCTGGTGTTTTAGCTTAGGGTTAAAAAAATGAATGCTTATGGGTATAAAATCACTGTTTCCGTGCCCCCGCGGAATATATTATATTGCTCTGTATTAATAAATACATTGGTCCCTTTTTGCGGAAGAGTTTTAATATTTTATGATAATTGTAATTATGAAGTCTGAATGTTATGTTTGTCCAAATCATTTTGGGATTTCGCTCGCCACCAACGATTTCTACCTTAACGCCGGCCTGGAAGAGTGGGAGAAGAATGTCCAGATTGTGTCCCGATCTTGTGACCAGCTGCCGACTCACAATGAATGTAGATATTAAGTCTTAGCTCCATAAATTTTACTTCAAGGATTAGATTATAGTTCTGAATCGGGAAGGAACTTAGCTGTCGTTTTTATTTATGACCCCGGCTCGCACTAAAATGGCTGTGTTTAGTTTATTTCACTAGGAAGTTAGTAATGAAATTTCATTGATTATATATTAGCCATTCTCTCTCTCTCTCTCTCTCTCTCTCTCTCTCTCTATATATATATATATATATATATATATATATATATATATATATATATATATATATATATATGAGGTTTAATTCTAGATAAGTTTCCTAAGTATTCTTTTGTGAAAGCAAACCATTATATTACAAAATTTATGCTAGTTGTTTCCGCGAGCGCGCATACGCACAGAAGTACACACATACAGACACACACACATATATATAGCAGATTTTATGAAACAGATTATGTATATGTCAATAGAAAATTAAAAATTTATAAATATAGAATATTTTCTCTCCCCACACACACACATTTATATATATATATATATATATATATATATATATATATATATATATATATATCCATACCCTGACGATCCGCGTAGGTGAAACATAGGTAGGTTTGCCTGGCTCTTTAGGTTCATAGTTAGATTTGCTCTACTTAGTGTATTGAGCACTTAGTTACTTTTGCTTTACTCGTTTTGGAGGTTTTTTTCTTTGGACTCTGAACTTGGATTCTGGGCGATTGTTTTCGTCTCAATTACATGGTCTTAGTTCTTTCTTATTTTTCCTTGGGTATTGGTTAGTTCATTTACAAGCCAAAACACCAAAGGTTTTTTTTCCAGAAGAGTAATATATATATATATATATATATATACATACCGTGCGTCTCGAAAAGAACCTCCAATCGGCATTGAACTGGGGCAGGAATTGGCTGGTCAACTTTAATGCTTCAAAAACAAAACTGCTCTCTATTAATCACCACAGAGATCTTTCCTGTCCTCCATTAGAATGTCTGACGCTGAACTTCTCGAGAGCAACTCTCTCCGGCTGCTCGGTTTCACGTTGACTGCTGATCTGAGATGGAATTAATACATTGAGTCAATTGCTTCGTCCACCGCAAGGAAAGTTGGCTCCTTGTGCCGCGCCAGGAAATTTTTCTCCCCGGAATCTATCCTCCAGATCTACAAATCAACAATTCGCCCTTGCATGGACTATTTCTGCCATATATGGTCTGGTGCCCCTTCTGTTTGCCTCGGGGTTCTTGATAGGCTCCATAGGCGGATATGCAATGTAGTTGGCCCTGCTCTGGCATCTCGTCTACAGTCACCTTCTCACAGACGCGCCATCGCCTCTCTCTGTCCTTTTTACAAATACGTTCATGGCAATTGCTCCGAGGAGCTGCATTCGCTGGTTCCCAGACTTCATGAGTTCAAGCTCCCTACGAGGCTGGCATCCCGCTCTCACCCTTCACTGTCGAAACTCCTAAATGTAGCCGTCTCTTCTACTCCAATAGCTTCATGTCTCGCACCTCTCGCCTGAGGAACTCCCTTCCTTATTCCAGTTTTCCTGAGAGCTATAATCTCCAGCTATTCAAATGTAATGTCACTCGACATCTCCAGTTGCCTTGATCTATCCACTACCCACCTCCTCATCCTTTCTTCTATCACTCCTGTCTGATCTTGCTCCAAATTTTCTGTAACCCCTTGCGTCCTAGTGGCTTCCCGCCTTGCTTGGGGTGAAATGCTTATATATATATATATGGCCAGCTATCCCTCTTTTATACAAATTTCATTAAAAAGAAGGTACTACGCTCAATTTTTTTTTACTTATAGTACATTCGAGCAGCTTCAGCATAATTTATATCAAGAAAAGAAGAAAATTATAAGAACACAGGAAAAATTAAATAAAAAACTTAATCACGGTGCCATCTCAGTCGTTTTTAATGAAACTGGTGTGTATATATATATATATATATATATATATATATATATATATATATATATATATATATATAATGTAAATAAAGACAATGAAAACGTATCTTAGTTTCGTCTTCTGAGTGACTTTATGTAGGCAAATGCAAGTATTTTATTTTGTAAGATAGACAATAAATTATAAATAAAAAATATTATTAGGTTGGTGCAAAAATAATGTTTTCTCACATATGTTACTATGTGAGAAAACGACATTATTTTTGCACCAACCTAATAGTTTTTGAAAATTTTTAAATGTTTAACTCTCATAAATATATATTTATCTGGTTAGTTGAATAGTCTAGCTAAATTATGGAGGACGCTAAGTGAGATACTTTAATGTCTAATAAACGAAAGGGAATTTTGAAATGAAAAAATGAATATTTCTACTATAAAATAGAATAATTTAAATATAACTTTCAAGAACAAAAAGAAAAATCACCGACTACAATAAGTTTAAAACATCTAACTTAATTTTTATCAATAACACCAGGCCTATAAATCCCTCTACCCATGTACAAATAATGTTGTCTATGAATATTCATGCCCTCTGGGAGATTGCATCTCCAGCACTAATAATGAAAAAAAAAAAAAAAATAACTCAAATTACTTACATCGGGTACACATGTACCACACTCTCTCGCAGATTGACCTGTCACATGTCCAAACTTTGTGCAATCCGTGCACACATCGAACAGCACATCATGCATGACCAAAATGTAAATATTAATATAAGACAAATCCCAGTAGAAAACACCAAAATACTCTACAGCGCCCAATGCAAAGAAAGACTTAAGACTCTAAAAGCTATGATTTTTTACTCAATTTTATCACACACACACACACACACACACACACACACACACACACACACACACACACACACACATATATATATATACCAGTATAACCCCTATTAAATAAACCCCTATATATACGAGTATAACCCCTATTAAATAAAATATTCATCACAGGTGAAGGAACTTCTGTAGTATGGAATTTTTCCTCACTGCAAACTGCCTGGATATACTGGCTCTCTGTGAGACCAACCTTGTCTCGTCTATTCCCAACCTCTGATCTCTCGATCCCAGGCTACCTTACTCTCCTCAGAAAAGTCTCTCTAAGCCACATGCACGGTCTTGGTGTCTACGTCAAGGAACATCTCCCTCTGGCCAGAGAGTTCTCTCTGGAATCGCCAGACCAGTCGTACATGTGTCCCCGACTCTCTCTCCTCAATGCGGTAAGCTATCTCTTCTTCCTTTACCGCTCTCCATCCTCTCAAGACTGTGGGATACTCGATAGTATTTCTGACAGCATAGACAAGTCTCTCTCCCTCTACCCGTTTGCTCACATACTTGTGTTTGGCGACTTTAACGTCCATCATACCATGTGGCTTAAGAATGCTACTACTGACCACGAAGACATTCAAACGCTCAAATTTTCAGTCTCTCAATCCCTCACGCAGATAGTTAACTTCCCCACTCGTTTTGCTTTCAACCGGGAAGTTAAAGCCTCTCTTCTCGATCTGTGTTTTACCTCCATCCCCGAGTCCTGCAGCGTCACGCAACTCTGCCCTCCTAGTAACTCTGATCATGAGGTAGTATCTGTTAACATCTCCTTCAACTCCACCCCCTACAAAGAACCTCTTACCACTAGAACTTCGTTCTATTATCAACGAACTGACTGGGACGCGTTCCGTGATTTCCTCCGCGATGTCCCCTGGGATGTCCCCTGGGATGTCCCCTGAGATGGTGTCTTTACGCTTTCATCCTGGGTTAAAACTGGAATCGACGCTTTCATCCCATCAAGAAAATATAGGGTCAAGTCACGCTCCTCCCCTTGGTTCTCCGCTGCTTGCTCAGTCGCAATCGCCCATAGGAACCACTACTTCCACCTATTCCGTAGCGACATGTCTGACTGCAATAGACGTTTCTTTGCCTCCACCCGTAACGAGTGTAAGCGTGTCCTCAACGATGCTAAATCACTATTTGCGGCTCGGATGAAGGAGCGCACTGCATCTCGCAAATTTGGCTTATTGGCGTCTCTGCAAGAGCGTATTGAACAATTGCAAACCCTCTGTACCTACTTTGTTCAACCAGTTCGAAGTCCTGACCTCCTCTGCCGACAAGGCTGAATGCTTTGCTCGGAAATTTTCATTCAACTCGACGCTCGACTCTTCCGGTGTACCCATACCCGACTTCCCTCTTAGAACTGAGGCCCTGGGCAAAAATTAATATTTTTTAGAGAAAAGATCTTTTTTTACTATAATAAAAGAAATTGATGTCTTGATATAACATTATCACTGTTGCAAGTGTGATTTGTTTCTTATTTATTCATATGAAATTACAAAATAAAATTGTTTAAATAAATAATGTTTCGACAAACTCGGACTTTCGTCCCTGCAAACAAAAACGAATTGTCAAAAGGACATTTTTTCCATTGACACTCCTATTATTTCAACTACCTTCACTCCTCAACAATATTTGCCGTTTAAAAAAAAATGATGATTAGAATTGTAACTCTTCTTTGATAGCCTAGCTCTTTCAGAGTCTTTCTCACCGCATATGGCGAAATTTCCATGCTGTTAGCGACATCTTTGACGCTCTGACGACGGTTTCTTATGTCTTCCATCTTCAGCGCCGTTTTCTCTCGCCTTTGAGAAGTGCTGGAGTGTTTCAACAAAAGAAGTAAGAAAACTCTAAACGTTTCTGAAAGGATGTACGGTTAATGGTAAAACACTTTCTCCTGGAAAATTAGATTAAAGTCACAGAGTAATATGTCCGTCACACGAAGCCGTCAAAGAAGAATAAGCAAAATTAAACCTTCGTGACCACAAGATGGTGTGTCGAAAGAACAGTTTTTCCATTAACACCGATATTATTTTAACTACCTCCACTCCTCGGTAATATTTATTCTTTTAAAAAGCAATTATTAGAATTGTAATAAAAAAATAAACATAGGATGAAAGTGAATTTATACATTTTCTTTGTTGTTGAGAATTGACAACAAAAATAATAAACGCTATTTATTAGATTGTTTATTGAAATGGTTGGCAGAACATCTACTAATTGTGAATTGATTCGAACTTTATAAAATGGTAAATAATAAGATTTTCCTTTTAGTTTGTTTACATATTTTAATAATTTAGTAAATGTTTATAAATTTATGAATAAAACATTGTTTTCATATGTATTTATTTATAAATTGCTAAATGATAAATATTAGATTACATTAAATTTAATAAAATTGTATTAGTTTCTAGAGTGATATAAATATAAAATTATTCTTCTAAATAAGCAATCTAATAAATAGTGATTAATATTTTTTTAAATTCTCAAGATAAAAAAATGTATAAATTCGCTTTCATCATATGTTTAGGTTTTATTACAATTCTAATTTTTTTAAAACAATAAATATTACCGAGGAGTAAAGGTAGTTAAAATAATGGAAAACCAGCCTTTTGGCACTAGATTTTTTACCTACAATGGCCTAAGAAAAGTTTTTTTTAGCCAGGAGAAATAAACTACATCCAATTTCAAAATTTAATTACGTAAATCCCAACTCAATATAAATAAACAGTATTTGGAACTAGTATAGAGTATGTCCTCCGTTTCCTAGTTTCAGTGTTTGTATTCGATTTTTCATGGATTTGATCAAGTTATTAGCAATCGTCTGATTCATATTTTGACACTCTTTTAGCAATGTTTCTTTAAGGGATGCCACTGACGTGATTTTGGTTACAGTCTCTCGAAGTCTTCGGTCAAGGTTCTCTCAAACGTGCTTCATTGGATTCATGTCCGGATTTTGGGCTACCCATGGCAGTGACTTCATTCCTTGCGATTTCTTCCAGGCCTTTGCTACTTTGCTCATATGACATGGCGCTACATCTTGGCAAAAGTAGATATTCTTGTCAATCTGATTGGTTTCAAATAGTGGGAGTATTTCTTTTTCCAATATTTGACAGTATTTTGAACCATTCAACCGCTCTTTAAAACAAATCAGCTGAGATTTACCTCCAAACCAGACAGCACCCCACACTATTATTCTAATCCCTCCATGCTTCACAGTCGCCTGCAGACATTCAGTGTTCCAAGTTTCATTCTGATTTCTCCAAACATAAACCTGTTTTGAATTCGAATACTAGCAGAATTTACTTTCATCTGACCAAATTGCAGACTGCCAAAATTCATAATCTTTGTTCTCGAATTCACTCGCCCAGTCCATACACCTGTTCTTGTTAACCTCTGAAATCAAGGGCTTCTTTCTGGCAACTCTTCTTTGATAGTTAAGCTCTTTCAGAGTTTTTCTCACCGCATATGGCGAAATTTCCATGCCGTTGGCGACATCTTTGACCCTCTGACGACGGTATCTGATGTTGTCCATCTTCAGCGCCATTTTCGTTCACTCAGACACGATGCTTGGTCTTCCTGAACGTTGTTCCACACGATATTGGCCTTCTTCATTAAATTTATTGACAATATTATTAGCCGTTTGATGATTAACCTGGAAAAACCTAGCAATTTCTCTATTTGACTTGCCACACTGATGACATCCTATTATTTGCCCTCGTTGAAATTCACTAATTTCCTTACTTCCACGAACTTTCATTGCAACTATTTGGAAGAGACGTTATTACACAAGTCAAAATTGCTGTAATTAAGGGTCGCTAAAAACCCCATCATAGCCTACTGTATATATTTTCTTCAGAACAAAGTTATTTTCTTGCATTATACTCCAAAATATTGAAAATTTTACCGTCAACGAAAATTTAGAAAATTCAAGAAAAATTGTAATGAATCCTTGGTATGTATGCCATTATGTGTGAGAGAATGTGTTAGTAAGCAAATGAGAAAGAAACGAAAAGAGAAATAGGTTTTAATAAACGTTATCAGGCGTGCCAGTCAGTCTGCAATTTGGCCATCACGCACATTGCCATTGTCTGTAAAATGTGGAGAACGTATATTGGCGTCGTGTAACAAATTATTTCTCTTTCTCTCTCTATTCCCTCACTCACTCACTCACTCACTCTTAAACTCACACACATAATACAGAGAGAGAGAGAGAGAGAGTAAGAGAGAGATTGACTGCAAGAATTAATTTTATGATTTTTGTGAATGAATCGGTTGAATTTCATTCATAAAAAGAATTTGTCGGGGGGGCACACTTTAAGATCACCGTGGGTCCCTTGACTGCCTCAATTTCATGTCATGACCCCCAAATTTTAGAATGTCAACCTTATTGTTTACAGTGACGGTGACAAGCGGATGAAAACAATTCTGAAAAACAAGTCTCAATTATTGGACGTTGAGGACAGCATAATTACATGGATTGCCCAGTAATCCTGACAGCTAAAATAACAAACTCCCCCTCAAATGGGGACGTCGTCGTTGCTGTCGTCGTCGCCGTCGTCGTCGTCGCCATCGCCGTCGTCGTCGTGGCCGTCGTCGTGGCCGTCGTCGTGGCCGTCGTCGTCGTCGTCGTCATCGCCGTCATCGCCGTCGTCGTCGCCGTCGTCGTGGCCGCCGCCGCCGTCGTCGTCGTCGTCGTCGTCGTCGCCGTCGTCGTCGCTGTCGTCGCCGTCGCCGTCGTAGTCGACGTTCTTCTTCGTCTTCTTCTTCTTCTTCTTCTTCTTCTTCTTCTTTCAATACAGTCCCTTATATATGTCATTTTTAATTTATTTTGTTTAAACGTTATTTTTGATGGATACTCATATTTGAGTAGAAGTCCTGTTTTTTTTGTTTTTTTTTTTAATTAAACAGTACTTTTTATCCAACTACACCTACCAGCCTGAATATCGACTGTTTAATTAGTAAAAAAAGAAGAAAAAGCTGAGCTCTCTACCCGAATATGAGTATCCATCACAAATAACGTTTAAACAAAATAAATTAAAAATAACAATATGTCGGATTTTAATCCATTTCCTATATACGAGGGTTGTTCAAAAAGTTCTAAACCTCACCGAGAAGAAGTTGGGAAAACAAAAGTTTTTCCCTATTTTTCAATGTAAAAACCATCACTTCTGACATCAATATATTGAGTCCAATGACGCTTTAACATTGAAATCCCACTGTGTTAAGAAGGATGATGTCCTGGTCCTCCAAAAACTCCCCCACAGCACATCATTATTTCCAAAATAGCGACCACGCGGCTGGGATTTCAGTTTAGGAAACAGGAAAAAGTCAGATGGAGCTAAGTCTGGTGACTAAGGGGGATGGGACAGAAATTTAAAGCCACATTTGGTTGATTCAGGTACTGCAAGCTGAGCAGTGTCCCTCGGTTTCCTTCTACGTTAATTCTGATGCACAGCACCTTTTTTATGTTGATTAGATGAACAGTACCACACGACAGTTAGAAAAATCTAACGTAAACAAGGTACTACCAGACATCTTCTTAATGTTCTTCTCTGTACCTTATTTGACCGTACCCATGGTTCCAGTTATTATAGACATTACGGTAGGATTAAGGTGCCCCATTTTTTTCAATTTCAAAATCGTTATATTTAATTATTTTGCCATATTTCTTTATTTTTATCTGATGGCACTGTCATGTTGATGAGAATGCATTTTTTCTTTGTAGTCTTTAACCACTGTATCTGGTCTATAATCTTTTATATGTTTGCTAGTATGAATGATACAGTTCTAAAGAATAATGATTTCATACTTTCTATAACTAGTTTCCAGTGATGTTCATACGACTTTTCAGCATGTGGTGCACCGGAATATTGACGCATTTTCAAGCGAATATACCACCCAATCTTGTCGATTTTAGTATCAAGATTGAAAAACCAATTTCAACACTGTTCCCATAATCTACATATTAGATTTGCACCATTCTTTATTATGTTTGTCTAGTAATTGCTAATCAATTAGTTTTGGTTATGTGCAGCTATTATAAACGCCTCTGTTTCTGCTTTTCGTTCTGCCTGCATTAGAATGAAACATAAAAATGATAATGGACACATTTGTTTGCACCATTCTTTATCATGTTTGCCTGATAATGAAATAGCTTTGCTTCTGTGCAGCCATTATAAATGCCTCTGTTTCTAGTTTTAGTTCTTCTCTCATTGGAACGGAATATAAACACACATAATGGACAAAATTGTTTCCAATTATTATTATTATCATGTTATAATTCTGATTGTTTATTAGTTAACAGCTACACTATTCCATTTTCATCGCGAGGAAGGAGAAAAAACATATCAGAAATGTTTCGTTTGAATAAAAGAAAACAAGAAAGAAAAGGAGGGTATAGGGGGTGATAACTTTTAATGTCTGCTTCAGTGAAATGGAAAACCTTGCCAACTTCAGATCTTTTCATTTGTACCCTCTTACTTCTTTAAATAATAATCAGAATTCATATTTATGATTGTTATTGAAATATTGTTAAAGTTAAGCTCAAATGTTTATAAAGGCAATAGAGGAGTTCCCCAGTATTTTACTGTCGTAGAAGTCGCCATGAACTTATTCAGTAATTTAAAATTATTGAATAATTTGCAGTTGTGAGGGATCGTAAAGAATTACGCTTAATGTTTCCGAGCTGTTACGACAAATCCGGGATAATAATTTAAGTTTTAAAATATGAAATCAATGTGTCCGAACGCTGTTTAAATTTTATTTGGCATGAGTAGTTGTTGATTCTGTATCAAATTATAGCTGTGTAAATTGAAATTAAATGATGCGAACGTCGAAATGATATTAAATAAATGTTTTTCAAATGCTAAAATACACCTTTCTCTAAACTTGATCTCTCTCTCTCTCACTCACTCTCTCTCTCTCTCTCTCTCTCTCTCTCTCTATATATATATATATATATATATATATATATATATATATATTCGAATACAAGGTTGGTAAAGATGGAAAAAAATTCCAGTAACCAAAAACACTATTTTTTTAAAAATGCTGAATAAAAAGTAGAGCGAATAATATGGTGTCTTGTTAAGCGATGGTGTTGATTGTAAAGAAAAAAAATTAACGTCATTACTTGACAAGACACCAGAAGTATTGAAACAAAATGGGTAATTTTGTAGTGATGTCATAATTTTTAAATAAATATTATATATATATATATATTGATAATATTAGTGATCAGTATATATATATATATATATATATATATATATATATATATATATATATATAAAGAAATATAGTCTTAAGGTGTGCTATATTTATGGAATAAAGTGCTCAATATCAGAGATAGAGCGTGTGTAAATATAAATATAAAAGTGAACAAAGAAGTCAACACTTAGAGGCGACAGTCTGTTTCATGCTATATGCAATCGTCAGGCCACCTATATATATATATATATATATATATATATATATATATATATATATATATATATATATACATAAATTCCCAAGAGGATAGAATCCAGCTAGAACTCAATGTCCAGGACAGAGTAAGAATATAATATAAAAGGCTCAAACACTAATATTCAATGGTTATAATTTATTATATTGGAATCGTAATCACGATTCAATTTATCAAACCTACAAATTAAAAAAAATATCGATTCCTTTTTTAACTTGTAAGTCTGATGAATTGGATCGTGATTACGATCCCAATGTAATAAATTATAACCATGGAATATTAGTGTTTGAGCCTTTTATATATATATATATATATATATATATATATATATATATATATATATATATGCCAATATGAATACATAATGTATAAAGTGGATGCTTATAGCAACAAACCTAATAATAGTAGTAATAATAATAATATTTATAACGATAAAAAAAGTTTACGTGGGTTCTACCCAAGGAGCTTTAAAAAAAAGATATTGCAACCATAGTAGTTTCGCACACGAAATATATAGGCACAGAACTAGTGTGGGAAATTAAAAAGAAGCTAGGTATAGATTTTATCTTAAAATGGAGGATAGTAAAAAAAATGCCGTAAATATAAGGCCGATGATAGTTTAGCGACTTATCAACCTCTACGTGTTATTTAATGCCAAAATCTAAATATTTGAACATAAATTTATGGCTTCAACTAAATATATTTTGAACGCACTTGCATTCCTTCAACTACAAGTAAAATGTTGGTTATTTTGCTATAAAAAAGTATTGTTGGCCCTTTTTATATAAAAATGTATTGCTGGTGTTTTTACTATAAGAAATATATTTGATACTTTCACAGTATGTTGCTTTTGTTTGGGGATTCAGTATTTGGCCATAGGTGCCTCCCCCCTAACAGGTGCTACCACCCCGGGTCAGGGTGGACGTAAGAACAACAGCAATTAAGAGATGGTTTCACGTTCCTCAAAACCTCCAATCTCCCGATCAGAGGCCTTGCTGCCGGATATAGATGGCTGTGTTAACAGAAGTTTCGCCTAACACCTCAAGTTGCTACAAAGCATTAAGAAACGTATTTTCCTGAAAAATTGTTCACAGGTCAGTGGAAAGGCATGAATTGATATCTCCCTGCAGTCCAGGGATTATTCCACGCTGCTTGGACATAAGGACGATTATTAAAAAAAAAAAAAGGAAATAAAAGATTTTTTTTATGCTAACGTTGAACATATGTCCATTTATCGATGAAGATATTCAATATGTACTTCCATGTTTATTTTTATATCGTTATTTACAAGGCGCTTGTTGATCTTGAAATTTCAATTTTTATATCTTTTGACTCGCACGAGTTTCTGACTGAGAAGCAGATGGTCAAGAGTGGCACGTATTGATTGGTTCAATCAACAACTTAAATAGACTGTCTCTTGCTTTTGAAACCAGACATTTAACAAAAACTAATATTTGCCTATATTTAGTCACTTACCAAATGCAAACAGATTCGCTTCACAATGTAACAAAAAAAAAAAAAAAATTACAAAGAACTAAATAATCGACTTAAAGGCGAGTAGAAGATTTCAAAGAGCATCAAAAACATTTATTATCATCGGCAGTCCTATTACTGGCAGTGGTTGTATGGTCACTGCGTATTTAAGAATTTTACTTTTGCTTTTTCACCCCAAGCAAGGCGATAATGCCACTAAGACGCAGAGGGGTTACTGAGAATAAAAGAGAATGAGAAGGTACCAGAAATCTAATTCTAAGCAAGAAACAAAGGATAAAACAGTTTCATTATTTTACATCTTAATTGGCAAGTTGTAACCGTAAGTTCTATGCTAACAATTCCTTCTATCACACTTCTCACTTTTAGAATTATCTTCCGGCTTCCTGCTTTCTAATCAACTGTAATCCTCAAATATTTAAATACAACTTCAACCGTTATCTTCTTTTTCATTCTTGTTCTTATTGTCTTCTGTCATTTCAATCAATTCACCCCAAGCAAGGCGATAATGCCCCTAAGACGCAGGAGTGTGGCTACTGGGAGTGTAAGTGAATGAAAAGACTTTAAAAGGAACTCAAAGCCCAATGCAAAAAAAGGAAACAAGGGATAAACCTCTACCTCAGTTCCGAATACCGTGAAGGGGTGTGAACCGGGCGATAGAAGAACCTATCGACTCCTGACCAATTTCCTTAAAATATATGCTTTGAAGGACGGAGAAGTATTCATTCATGCGTGTTTTGGTTAAAAGTTGCGTCTCTAGCATACATATTTCCCATTCCATCTGCAATATTCAATTTATTGGACATCTCGGTAGTCTCTATATCAATCTCGGATATCCGAAACTTAATGGTGGAAAGGGATGGTGTGAATATATATATATATATATATATATATATATATATATATATATATATATATATATCTGCATGTTTTATTAAAAATGACTGATATATATATATATATATATATATATATATATATATATATATATATATATATATATATATCTGCATGTTTTATTAAAAATGACAGACAAAGTACTACGGTTAAGCTTTTTATTTAATTTTTCTTGTGTTCGAACAAGAGCTTTCTTTTTTGGACACAAAGTGTGTTAGAAACTGCCTTAATAATAAAAAAAAAGAAAAAAGCCAACTCTTAACAATATTAACTACGAACTAGGCCACAATGTGCTAACCGTGTTCGGAAACATCTTTATAACACTAAAAACATACACATAAAGCACACATTCAATTAAACTGAAAAAATAAAATCATCCTTGATAATGCATAAAAGTATAGCCGAAAGCTCTCGGAACTAAAGAACATTTGGACAGTTTCTGCACAATCTGTGTCCAAAAAAGAAAGCTCTTGTTCGAACACAAGAAAAATTATAGCGTGGGTGCAAAAATAATGACGTAATAATGTCGTTTTTTGACGTTAAAAAATATGTCAAAAAACGACATTATTACGTCATTCATTTTGCACCAACCTAATAAATAAAAAGTTTAACTGTAGTACCTGTCATTTTTAATAAAAAATGCATAAATGAAGGTTTACTGCCTAAATACACAATATATATGTGTGTGTGTGTGTACGCAAGCATATATATATATATATATATATATACATATATACATATGTGTGTGTGTGTACGCAAGCATATATATATATATATATGTGTGTGTGTGTGTGTGTGTGTGTGTGTGTGTACGCACTCATATATATATATATATATATATATATATATATATGTGTGTGTGTGTGTGTGTGTAGTGATTTTCCAATCGTAGTTTAGATGTGGCACAAGGCCGAAGGTAGAGGGCACCCAGTAAGTATCGAACTCACTACCCAGTCGTAATTACTCTAGCGAGACAAGCTTGCTAACCATTACAACATGCCCAGGTGCCCGACATATGTGTGTGTGTATGTGTATGTGTAAAATCCCCTACCACCTAATAATATAATCCACTAACAGAAACCTAAATAGATTTACATTCAACTAAAGGCCTTGGCCATAAGTAAACCCCCAACCTCGGCCCATCACCTGGTTATCAACCCACACTCCTTATCTAAACTTAGGCGTCCCCTTAAGTTGATCCATACTTTTTCATCAACGCTATCTAAACCAAATTCAAAAAACACAATTTCCAGACAGTTTTGGGCTGAGGATAGCTGGCACATAGCAGTGCTATCTTGAAATAGACTATACCCATATGAGGTAATTTGGGATTTTTTGCTGTATAAAAAATATGTTCTATTATAATAAATAGAGTTCTCCGTGGATCCGTTTTAATATCTGATATTAATAAAATCCACCTGGATTATATACCAACGGATCTATTACTTGTACTATATATATATATATATATATATATATATATATATATATATATATATAGTTGGATTGATGTGAGTTTGTGACCCTGGGTTTCATGCTATTTGCGATCGTCAGACAAACTGATTAATTTTTAAATTTTAGACTTATATATGGTTATGTATATCGGTGTTTTTATGGTAGTAGGAGGAAAAATTGTCATCGGAACACCATTCGTGCGTACGCAGACATATATGCACGTTCACGCATTGCAGCTCACACAACATAAATATATATGAACAGTGTGGGACTTGGCGTATATGCGCATCCATGTGTCGTTGCGTGCATACGCACGCAATTGGTCGCTGTATTCAATGCTGGATTGTGTAGCGAACTTCTTTCGCAAGTCACATACATATGGCATCTAAAAGACAAGAATAAGCTGAGAAATATTGAAAAACGCACCTGTCTACAACAACATGGCAAAGAAATGCCTACTTTGCCTACACGAAAAGTTATCAATACTTTCTCATACTCAACAAAAGAAATTACTAAACATAAGATCAGAAATAATTTCTAAATGCAGACATGAAAACAAATACTTATTTTCACAATTTATACCAAACGGATAAAAAAAACCCTACCAAAACTGCTACAAAAACCACCTTTGACTCCATGACACGAAAAAAGCCACCATAACACCATCAATGATATCCTAATTCAAACTACCATCATAATAATTATAATTATTGTTATTACCATTCCACCATCATTACTAAAATGAATTCTACCATTTTACCATAACAATTTGCTGCTACAATTGTTATTATTATCAGCCACTCCCCCACCATTACTACCGCACCACAATTCTTATTACCGCATCAGTCCACAATTATACTTACTTCCACCCCAGCAAAATTAATACCACCACATAAATACCAATAAGTATTATAAATTGGATTTTCTACAATTTACATAAGCGCAATCGCCAAAAGCAAACAAATAACCGGCTTTAAAATAATAACAAAATAGTATTAAAAAATTAAAAATCATAATAATTTTACTTACCATAGTCTTAGACAGACCTATATTAAGATAAAAAAAAAACACACGGATAGATGTGTGAACACGCGTGCATACGTATATATGTGTGTGCTAGAGAACATTCCGTGAATGAAATAGACGAACAATCTGTGCACTGACATTGCGACTTGCGAAAGAACTTCGAAACAATCCAACATTGAATACACCGACCAACTGCGTACGTATGCACGCAACGACACATGGATGCGCATATACGCCAAGTCATACACTGCTCATATATGTTTATGTTTGTGTGAGATGCAATGCGTGAACGTGCGTGTATGTATGATTCCTCCCACTACCATAAAAACACCGATATACGCAACAATATATAAATACAAAATTGAAAATTTAATC
>OZ010606.1:26619429-26796929 GCA_963932145.1 Acanthosepion lycidas | reverse complement strand
ATTGGCCCTTTCATATTCCAATAGCTCGTGACGGACAACACCTTCCATATTTCGCCATTCCAGTCTCGGTAGAGAACAAATGCTTCTCCCCGTCCTTGTGGGTGATGAATTATATTATCACGCTACAACCCCTTTCCCACAGTTGAAACGTTACAAGCCACTCGCTGCTCTATCGCTTTTTTCCCCATGGAACCTCTACAGACGAACTACGTTCAACTAATTCTAACCTCCACGGCTAGGACCACACACATTGTTGCGAACTACCCACTTTCCTTTCGTATTTCATTGGTAAGATGAAAGTTTAATTCAAGCAGCTTCTTACCATGAACTGCTGCTTTGTGGAACTTTCTCCCAAAAGGATGTTTCTACGACCTGTACAATTGTAACCTGTTCACGTCAAGGAGTACCGTTACTTTCCCCATATCTCTCTTTAAACTTTGCCTCTTACTCTGTGACCCGCTACCTCTTGAGTTTTGTACATCTCTGCCAACATCTCTACTGAGTCTTCAAATATGTCTGTGATTTTGTAAACTATTTATTTTTAATTGCCCAGATTGATTCATAATGTTCAGACCCTTCAGTTGCGGTCAGGCTGTTTAGAGAATAAACAAGGTAAATGTGTCTTTAAAATCCCCCTCCCCCTTATTAGTGGAAATCCAGAAAGGAAATCAAACCTCAGGCAAAATCCCCACATAGACAACACAATATACAGTTTTCCTCCAACAAGGTTGAATGAATTGTCTCCCTATGTAACATAGTCTACATACCTGTTAATGAAAAATTTCTTAGAGTTAACCTGTAGAAAAAGACAATATTTATGAATTTATTAAGAATCTGTAGCCCCCAATATTTACTTAAATAAGAAACATACATAGAAAACACATTCAAAAACCTACAATATCCATATCATTTCATCCACAACGCAAGAAGAAAGGCATACAAAATATACAACCGCAACAAGACTAATAACATAATCCGCAATAGTAAATCACATGAAAACAGATACATAATACTACCGACCAATTCTGTCACGTCCACTATCCAGAATAACCTATCCCATCTAAATAATCTTGAAATAGTCACAAACACTTCCAAAACCATTATGGATATACTAAGATCTTCAAACACTAATAGCAATAATATTTGTGAAGTAGGCATTTATAAAATAAATTGCCAAAACTGTTCCTCCCAATATATTGGAGAAACAAGTAGAAATAAAAAACAAAAAACAAAAAAACGCATTTATGAGCACAAAAGAGACCTCACAAAAAACAACTTAGCTAATGCACTAGTCATACATAGAAATAAATTCAACCACAATTTTGATTTAAAAAATGCTGCACTCATAAAAAAAGAAAATAACTCATTCAGAAGGAAAATCCTTGAGAGTGCTGCCATTGAATATTACCCAAATATTAATCTACGCCCAGGCTTTTTCTCTATTTCATCTTTCTTAACAGAATTACTTCTCTCCCAAACACAACAATATCAAGAAATCAAAAGAAAATGGTTGAATCCGTCAACACAGCAATAAAAACAATATCTCCACACGTGACAGTAACTGACGTAATTTTCAGTTAACAGTATGAAAATAGCGTTCTCTAAATTCTTCCAGTTGCTAAGGACATATTCTTTTAATATTATTAGTTACTTTGTTTAATAAATTCATTTAATTTTTGCCTTGAAAAAGTCCACATTGGACGAAACGCGTCGGCAACTATTACAGTTTTCCTATTGTTTTTACATTTATAAATACCTGTTAATGTTTTTAAATAGCGCTTGTAGACTTTTCTTCCTGTTAGATGCTTCACTGTAAAATTGACCATAGACATTTTCAAGTGAAAGCTTACATGTCGTGGAAACGAAAGACCGCCCCGAGTCCACTGAAAAAGATTAAAAGACAAAATGATTTACCAACGCAAAGAGTTCACACATGTCTTGCACGTAAAATATGCAGAAAGGAAAATGACCTCCCCACACCGCCGAGTCAAAATATTTAAAGACAATATTGTCACGCGAGGCTTTTCGAAAGGTCCGAAGTAGTCTCTATGTAACGCGAAACCAAATACTGGGGATTTGGGGGATTGTTTTTTTATTTCTTAGTCTTGCTTCGTGACTAGTGAATGGTTTGATCTGTTGTTGCTGGTGTGAGTCGCGGGCCAGTGTTAAGCTATTGTCGCTAATGCAAATTGTTCGTGGATGGTTTCTTTTGGTGTTCCCAATGAACTTGTTTGTCACTGACAAGAGAAACTTTGCCAACACATTTAGCTTTACTGCGTTCACCCAGAACTTTTATTTTGTTTGATAACGTTGTGGATGAATGGTTTTCTAAAATGTTAAAAATCTCTCTGAGTATTTGTGATTATCTCAGTGACGAACTACAGGTTAATCCGAAAGTCTTGTCACCACTACATAATATAATTTTCTATTTCATCGCTCTGTGGCGTTTTATCAAGTAGAGAGTTTTACATGAACGATACCAGAATACCCATCAGTTGAAGGACGCCATTCGAAGAGCCTTTGCAACAATCACCAAATCATAGCTTCGTAAAATATCACAGAGGACATGGCGCTGCATTATTTTGGGCCACGAAAATGATGGTGTTCATACAGACCATTTCAATGTGTGACAGCGTCAATAAAAGGGAATAAATTGAATCCAGTACATATGCTTCGTATTACTGTATTACTTATTTTTCTATTGTTTTTATTACTATATGCTAGGGTGTGACAAAACTTTCGGACATCCCTGTTCAATCACTAGGTAGTCAACGTACGTCAGGTAAGGTCAGGTAAGTCAACAAAAAGGATGTATTTACCTTTGTTTTAATTGTAGTTCTAATCAGTTCAATAAAGTCAATTTGTACACTATTTACTATCGTCCTCATCCTTGTCGCCATATTTATCACAACGTTTCGGCCGTTGTACGCTCCAGCCTTCTTCAGGTGGTTGGAATGTCGAAGTGAACGCTTTATTTCGCTTGATGGGGTAGACTGTTCTAGTTCCACGTGCCATGTTTGATGGATGTCAGTTATCAGTTATCTCCTGTTAATTTCCCTCTGAAAGTTCTCCACTGCCTTAACCGGGTATTGAACTCACACTCTTTGGGTCCTCTCACTGGATCTAAATAACGCCTTTATCCACAGAGCCATGTGTCCTTGAAGAGATAACTATTCATGCAGCAAAAGTTTCTTGTCGTAGCCGCAAACACATGAAAAAAGAAAAAAAAGCAACTCCTGTTTCTGTACAAAGAGCCCTATTTAGGCCACTGTTTTTTATGTCTCTACCGAAGAATTTACACGAGTACAAAAAGCCGTAACGAGATTCACTCGTTTGGGTCGGAAATTCAGAGAGAGAGAGAGAGAGAGAGAGAGAGAGTAGGAAAATTTCTGCCTAAACAATTTCGGCTGATCTAAGGGAAGTAATTTGTGGATCTTCGTCTGCACCCTACGATATAGCAGTCTGCTTTCTCGCAGCCTTGTCGACGAAGTTATCTGGATTCGTACGGGTTCTATTTCGATCTCTTGGTTCGGATCGGTCTTCTTGACACAGGGCAACCAACAGACCAGACCAGCAAATTCCAACAAGCCGCCTCTTCCGCGTTCTGATCTCCGAAATCCGAACTCAACTGCCTAACACAAGCGTGTGGGTAGCTTATATAGAGAGGCGGAGCTAAACCATCTTTAGGCACCGCCCCCGAATTTTAATATGCAAATCGCCTGGACCACCATGTGTTTCCGCCTAATCTCCGGATCTCCACGGGCAACCAGTTTTGAAGAGGTAGTATTAGGTTGGTGCAAAAATAATGTTGGTTTTGACGTTTTTAACGTCAAGAACCGTCATTATTTTTGCAACAACCTAATAAAATTGAATTCGGACCTCTTGCTGGATCTTCCGCAGACAACGTATACTTAAATTTTGCCAAAACTACTTATCCTGTCTGGTTGAATTCCGCTATTCAGACCACCCAAAAGTCCAATTCGCCATTTATCACAAACTTTACTTTAACGAATCCGTCTCTTAATCACTTTGAAATTATGACATTTAATTAACTAATAACTCAACCCCAGAAACAATTATTAAGAGGAAAAAAAAAAACAAGAGAAAAAAAATAAACTTATTTCTGGAATTACTTCGGAATCCCTTCTACCCAAGTAATTAGCACCTTCATCCTAATTCTTTAGCACTGTTGATTACGTAATCCACCTCTCTTTTCTCTCTCTCCCTATGTCACACTATGAACACTAATGCGTATGTCCCAATCCTCATAAATACGTTGGACACTATTGTAAGTGGGGGTAATATGGTGTCTAAGTAGTCCACCACTAGCAGTGGTTTACCTACTTCACGCCGCAGCGAGTATTGTATTTTGTTGATTTTATAAAGATTACCATTTCATTTCCAAATTCCATTTTCATTATTCCTCATTCAGTAACCCTTTCTAGGCTACAACAGTTTGGCAGCTAGATTTCATCATTTTGCAGTTGAAATAGCTAGATACAGCCGAAAGTTCTATTCTAACAGTTTCTTCTCTCGCACTTCACGCCTGTTGAACTCTTTTCCGATTTCTTGTTTTCCAATTAACTTTTATCTTCAAAAAATTAAATACAGCGTCAATCGGCTGTTTGGTTGGGTGATTTTGTTTAGAGGCAGCTCAACGACTATGGGCTAATTAATGCCGAAATCTAAACAATTTTATCGCTTCAACTAAATATATTTTGAACGCAATTGTATGCTTTCAATTACAGGTAAAATGTCTTGCTGATCATTTTGTTTTAAAAAATATTGTTGGTCATTGTTTTTATATAAAAAGTTGTTGCTGGTATTTTTACTATAAAAATGTATTTTTTATATTTTAGTATTTTATCTTTGAGGATTCTCTATTCGCCCATAGCTGGGACCCTAACAGGTGCTACCACCCCGTGTCAGGATGGACCTGGGAACAACAGCGGTTAAGAGGTGGGTCCACGCTTCTCAAACCCCCAGTGACCTAATCAGACGTTTTGCTGCCGGATGTAGTTTATCATCAAACCCAGGATTCCTGTGATTGTCATCTGCACTAAAAGTGTTAACAGTAGACAGAACGTTGCTAACAAGAATTTCAACAATTTGTATATTATTTCTGTCTTCACTGGTGCTTATTGGACTTGTGTCAATGATGGATGTTGGTAAAGTTTTCTTTGAAATTGTAAAATAGTTTAAGAGATCGTTCTATTATAATATATAGGAAATAACAAAAAAAGAACCCACATCACTTGAAGACTTCAGCAACAACCAAAATAGATAACGGAAGTAACTTGAAGAGAATGATATAATCAAGTTTTTAACATGTACTTTCAATGGGAAACTGTTGATTGAGACAAGGACTGTATAGCAAATATAATCTTAATTTTTATCTGATCCTCACGCCCCCACCCCGGAAATGTATCCATGGATACCAGGTAAGAAAACTGATCATCCTATTCAAATGTTCAAAACTCCTTTTCCTAAAGTAAAGATTCAATTATTTGATGTTTTAAATTTGATCGTTACTAGGTGCAAACATGGCTTACACACACATATGGCATCACATTGAAACACCAATTTCCATACGATCGCTGAAGTTAAGCAATGTCGAGTCTGGTCACTACCTAGATGGGTGACCCCTTAGGGAAACCAGGAGCTGTAAGCTTGGATGTGCAGATTTTAAAGCTTATGGTCACATCCTACTGAAACATCAGTTCCAATATGATCACCGAAGTTAAGCAACATCGTGCCCGATTAGTACCTAGATGAGCGACCACTTGGAAAAATGCAATTGTATAATTTCCACTACAGATAAAATGTATTGTTGGTCATTTTGCTTTAAAACATATTGTTAGTCATTTTACTATAAATATGTATTGTTGGTCCTTTTTATATAAAAATGTATTACTGGTATTTTTACTACAAAATATATTTTTATATTTTCATAGTGTTTTGCTTTGCTTGGGGGTTCACTATTTGCCCATAACTGGGACCCTGACAGGTGCTACCACTCCGGGTCAGGATGGACATGGAAACAACAGCAGTTAAGAGGTGGTTCCACGCTCCTCAAACCTTCAGTCTTCTGATCAGAGGTCTTGCTGCTAGATGTAGTTTATCATCAAACCCAAGACTCTTTGAGATCGTCCTCTGTACTAAAAGGGTTAACAGTAGACAGAACATTGCTAGCAAGAATTTCCACAATTTGTATATTATTTCTGTCTTCACTGGTGCTTAATGGGCTTGTGTCACTTTGGGATGTTGGTAACGTTTTGCTTGAAATTGTATAATAGTTTGAGAGATCGTTTTATTATAATATATAGGAAATAACAAAAAAACTACGTCACTTGAACACTTCAGCAACAACAAAATAGATAACGGATGCAACTTGAAGAGAAAATAATGATATAATCAAGCCTTTAACTTATACACTACCAAAAAGAAAAATTGAATGAAAACTCCTATTCCTATTAGAAGGAGCTATAACAGTTAACTTGAGGAAACTAATTTACTGAAAAATTTATTATTAAGATGAAAAATGAGAACATCTGTCTATATTTTTGAGAAGTGGTATTGTACTTATGGATTTGTATTTTAGTAATTTGTCTTTGCTTGGCAATTCTCTGTTTGCCCATATCTGGGACTCTAACAGGTGCTACCACCCTGGGTCAGGATGGGCATGGAAACAACAGCAGTTAAGAGGTGGTTTCCCGCTCCTCGAAACTTCCAATGTCCCAATCGGAGGTCTTGTTGCCAGATGTAGTTTATCATCATACCCAAGACTCACTTTGATCTTCATCTGCACTAAAAGTGTTAACAATAGACAAAACAGTGCTAGCAAGAACTTCCATAATTTGTAGATTTCTGTCTTCACTGGTGCTTATTGGACTTGTGTCAATGATGGATGTTGGTAAAGTTTTCTTTGAAATTGTAAAATAGTTTGAGAGATCGTTCTATTATACTATATAGGAAATAACAAAAAAAAAAAAAAAAAACCCACATCACTTGATGACTTCAGCAACAACCAAAATAGATAACGGATGCAACTTGAAGAGAAAATAATGATATAATCAAGCTTTTAACTTACGCACTACCAAAAAAATTGGAAGAAAACTCCGATTCTTACTAGGAGCTATAACAGTTGACTTGAGGAGACTAGTTTACTGAAAAACTGATTAATAAGATGAGAAATTAGAACATCTGTCTATATTTTTGAGATGTGGCATTGTAACTTTGGATTTGTACCCGACGACACATGTCCCAGTGGATAAAAACGTTGGTTGAAGTAATCCAAAAGTGACAACTTGTGAGTTCAATACCTGGCTATAGCAGAGGTGAACAAAAACTTGGAGAGTTGAGTTACTAAAAAGAATTGACTGAAACCGAGAAAAAAGACATAGTACGTGGAACTAGGACAATCTAAACTATATAAAGGGCTCGGTTTGAAATTCCAACGTATATCAGTTGACGATGGCCTGACCGTACAACGGCTGAAACGTCGTGGATATGACAATAAAGATGAGGACAAGAGTCCGAATAGTGCAAATAGAGAAATGAGAACTCTGCTCTTATTTCTGCTGCTAAAGTTGCCGATCCATATTGTTTTTGATCATCTTTTCGTAAGATTGCTGATCTACAGTGTTTTTGATCATCTGTTCCTAAAGTTGTCGGTTCACATTGTTTTTGATCATCTGTTCGTAAGATTGCTGATCCACAGTGTTTTTGATCATCTGCTCCTAAAGTTGTCGATTCACATGGTTTTTGATCATCTGTTGGTAATATTGCTGATCCACAGTGTTTTTGATCATTTGCTCCTAAAGTTGTCGGTTCACATTGTTTTTGATCATCTGTTCGTAAGATTGCTGATCCACAGTGATTTTGATCATCTGCTCCTAAAGTTGTCGGTTCACATTGTTTTTGATTATCTGTTGATAAGATTGCTGATCCACAGTGTTTTTGATCATCTGCTCCTAAAGTTGTCGGTTCACAGCAACAACCAAAATAGATAACGGAAGTAACTTGAAGAGAAAATAATGATATAATCAAGCTTTTAACATGTACTTTCAATGGGAAACTGTTGATTGAGACAAGGACTGTATAGCAAATATAATCTTAATTTTTATCTGATCCTCACGCCCCCACCCCGGAAATGTATCCATGGATACCAGGTAAGAAAACTGATCATCCTATTCAAATGTTCAAAACTCCTTTTCCTAAAGTAAAGATTCAATTATTTGATGTTTTAAATTTGATCGTTACTAGGTGCAAACATCGCTTACACACACATATGGCATCACATTGAAACACCAATTTCCATACGATCACTGAAGTTAAGCAATGTCGAGTCTGGTCACTACTTAGATGGGTTCGGTTTGAAATTCCAACGTATATCATCTGACGATGGCCTGACCGTACAACGGCTGAAACGTCGTGGATATGACAATAAAGATGAGGACAAGAGTCCGAATAGTGCAAATAGAGAACTCTGCTCTTATTTCTGCTGCTAAAGTTGCCGATCCATATTGTTTTTGACCATCTGCTCCTGAAATTGCCGATCCACAGTGCTTTTGATCATCTGCTCCTAAATTTGTCGGTTCACATTGTTTTTGATCATCTGTTGGTAATATTGCTGATCCACAGTGTTTTTGATCATCTGCTCCTAAAGTTGTCGGTTCACATTGTTTTTGATCATCTGTTCGTAAGATTGCTCATCCACAGTGTTTTTGATCATCTGCTCCTAAAGTTGTCGGTTCACATTGTTTTTGATCATCTGTTCGTAAGATTGCTGATCCACAGTGTTTTTGATCATCTGCTCCTAAAGTTTTCGGTTCACATTGTTTTTGATCATCTGTTCGTAAGATTACTGATCCACAGTGTTTTTGATCATCTGCTCCTAAAGTTGCCGATCCAGCGTTTTTTTCATTTGTTATCTAATATCGCTTTTTTATATTTCATTTTGACTTCCTGATTTTCACGATTTCTGAGTAAATTCTTCAATTTAAAAAGACCACCTGTCGCAGCTTACATTCCACATTTAGAACACAGCTGGTCAACATGGGCCAGGTCAGGCGTAGAGTATACTAATATTGAATAATATTTAATGTCTAATTTGTTGATTTGATTCAAAATTTCACCTCGCATGTTTTCACGTGATTTATTTTATCATTTATACAGGTTGTCTTACAAAAAAACTAAAAAAAAAAAACTA
The DNA here is from genome assembly GCA_963932145.1 of Acanthosepion lycidas. Lineage (NCBI taxonomy): Eukaryota > Metazoa > Mollusca > Cephalopoda > Sepiida > Sepiidae > Acanthosepion > Acanthosepion lycidas. The sequence goes on along the minus strand of OZ010606.1, from coordinate 26,787,718 downwards.
AAAAATTGTTACAGTTATTTGAAACAAAAGCAAATGATAGAAATTTAGTAGCTTAAAACAAAAAAAGTACACAAATGGTAGATATGGTGTTCAATCTAAAAAGTTAGTTTTTTTATATATGTTAGTTAATTTTTTTTCATCATACAGTAAATCTAAAATTTCCCGCTTTTTTTTTGTGTGTGTGTGTGTAGAGCTCCCTGTAAAACAATTCGTTAAATCCCAGAAATATGTCCAGTGTTGTCTTGCAAGTTTCTATTATTCGGTTTGTTTGTTTGCTTAGCGACATATCAACTCCTTATGTGTCATTGAATATCCAAATTTAATTTTCGTTCGCGTATTAGTAATTTCTTTTTCAAAGATGTATCGCTAGTAATATTTTCTTTTCTTTTTTATTTCAAAAAATGCATTGCTGCCACCTTTACTACAAAATCTATTTTTATACTTTCATAGTGCTTTGACACCATTTTCGGGGTTAACTATTTGTCTCTATTTTGGACCCTAACAGTTTCTATCACCTCGACATAGGGTGGAGCTTGGAATAACAGCAATTAAGACGTGGTTTCACACTCCCCAATACGTCCAAATCAGTGGCCTTGCTGTTTATCGTCATACACAGGACGCCATTATTTGGAGAAGCCCATGTTTTTTCATGACCTCATTCAGTTACAAAATTTATAGCAACCACAACGGTTTTCAAAAATAGGATGGTATGTTTTTGTTCCACAAGATGCTTGTCAATACTGTTTTTATTTGCCTTTCATATTATCCCACCAAACATCCCCCCTCTCTCTCTATCTTATTTGCCATTCACGTTATCCAGCCTAACACCTCTCTCTATCTTATTTGCCATTCACGTTATCCAGCCTAACACCTCTCTCTCTCTTATTTGCCTTTCACGTTATCCAGCCTAACACCTCTCTCTCTCTTATTTGCCTTTCACGTTATCCAGCCTAACACCTCTCTCTCTCTTATTTGCCTTTCACGTTATCCAGCCTAACACCTCTCTCTCTCTTATTTGCCTTTCACGTTATCCAGCCTAACACCTCTCTCTCTCTTATTTGCCTTTCACGTTATCCAATCTAACACCCCCTCTCTATTTATCGTATTTGCCATTCACGTTATCCAACTTAATATCCCTCTCTCTGTCTCTTATTTGCCTTTCACGTTATCCAACCTAACATCCCTCTCTCTGTCTCTCTGTCTCTCTCTCATTTGCCTTTCACGTTATCCTAACTAACATCCCTCTCTCTCTATCTAAATTTACCTTTCACATTATCCAATCTAACACCTCTCTCTCTCTTATTTGCTTTTCACGTTATCAAATCTAACATCCCCCCTCTCTCTCTCTTATTTGCTTTTCACGTTATCCAACCTAACATCCCCCTCTCTCTCTATCTTATTTACCTTTCACGTTATCCAGCGTAACACCTCTCTCTCCCTTATTTGCCTTTCGCGTTATCCAATCTATCATCCCCCTCTCTCTCTCTATCATATTTGCCTTTCACGTTATCCAGCCTAACACCCCTCTCTCTGTCTCTTATTTGCCTTTCACGTTATCCAGCCTAACATCCCTCTCTCTCTCTATCTTATTTGCCTCTAATGTTATCCAACCTAACATCTCTCTCTCTCTCTCTCTTATTTGCCTTTCACGTTATCCAGCCTAACACCCCTCTCTCTCTTATTTGCCTTTCACGTTATCCAATCTATCATCCCTCTCTCTCTATCTTATTTGCATTTCACGCTATCCAACCTAACATCCCTCTCTCTCTCTCTCTCACACACTCTCTCATTTGCCTTTCACGTTATCCTAACTAACATCCCTCTCTCTCTATCCAAATTTACCTTTCACGTTATCCAATCTAACACCTCTCTCTCTCTCTCTCTTATTTGCCTTTCACGTTATCCAACCTAACACCCCCTCTCTCTCTATCATATTTGCCTTTCACGTTATCCAACTTAATATCTCTCTCTCTGTCTCTTATTTGCTTTTCACGTTATCCAACCTAACATCCCTCTCTCTCTCTCTCTCTTTCTCTCTCTCTTATTTGCCTTTCACGTTATCCAGCCTAACGTTATCCAACCTAACATACCTCTCTCTCTCTCTCTTATTTGCCTCTCACGTTATCCAGCCTAACACCCCTCTCTCTCTTATTTGCTTTTCACGTTATCCAGCCTAACATCCCTCTCTCTATATATCTTATTTGTCTCTAACGTTATCCAACCTAACATCTCTCTCTCTCTCTTATGTTTCTGGTTGTCTTTAGTATGATCCAAACTTCTGAGTATATTCATCAAGTTAAAAATCGCACCTTTTACAAGTTACATTTGACATTTAGAAAAGAGAAAGAAAATCTCGATATTCAACCTTTGCCCTTTGAGTCACCCAACCAGGATCCTGTCACTATGTGATTATTTAAAAAAAAAATCATTTCTCAAAATATTTAATGTGAGAATTGGTTAATAACATTCAATACCTCCCAAACCAATCACACGTCCTGGGTATGACGGTAAACTACATCCGCGTTCTGGGTATGGCGATAAACTACATCCAACAGCAAGGTCTCGGATAATGTTTTAGGAAAAATAATGTCACCAGCTATAAGTTTTTGAAACAATAGTGTTGCCAGCTATACATTTTTTGTAAAGAATAACGTTTCCAGCTATATGTTTTTTGAAACAATAACGTTGCCAGCTATACATTTTTTATTCCATACAAAATAGGCATTTAAAATTCATATAAACTGGATTTGGCATTAAATAACCCACAGTGGTTGATATGCCATAAAACCCAAACAAACAAACAAACGAAAACCAATCACTTATCATTTCATCATCACCGATCATCAGACACCGAGGTTTTAAAGTTTACACTCTCATAGAGGCTCTATGCTTTGAACGTCTATAAGGATCTCAAGTTCACTTGAGTCCTTAAGTAGAACTCGTATATTCGAGCAATTGTTACATATGATGGAAAAATGGTCGGCTCATTGTACCGCTCTAGAAATTAACTAACTCCTTCTGCCAGACTTTATCTTTACAAATGCCAGATTAGACCAAAAATGGATTATTCTAAAAAGAACAGGAGTTTCCTAATCCTCATTTTCCGAACTTAAATGAGTTTAAAATCGTTTCGGCGGTCTTGGTAGGGAGGATCAGTGTTTTTAATTAAGCGTTTTTAGTTGTAACAGAAATTCAGTTGTTTTTAAATCCGGCTATAACCGCAAAAAGCAAAAATAAAATTACAAAGTGTGCTTTTTTATCTTGGTGGTTATGCAGACAGGCCAGTTAACGACAAGGCCACAGGGAAGACCAGTATCTTGTCACTTAAATGCTTTGATGGTGAAACTTAAACGAGTTCAAAATCGTTTCAGTGGTCTTGGTAGGGATGACCTACGTTTTAAGTAAGCGTTTTTATTTCTTCACTCTAAACCTCAAGTATTAGGTTGGTGCAAAAATAATGACGTAACAATGTCGTTTTTTGACGTTAAAAAATACGTCAAAAAACGACATTATTACGCCATTATTTTTGCACCAACCTAATATAATTCACATATACGATCAATTGGAAAATATGCTGGATTAATTGATTTGTTCTTTTTACAGTTTATCAACCCTTCACAGGTTATTTAAAGCCAGAAATATTTTTAGATTGTAAGAATTTTTTGGAGATAACAACTAATTTGCTGATACATGTCATACTAATTAACCCATAGCTGGTGGGAGGCGAGGTGTATTTATACATTTGTACCTTTCTTAAGTGTGTTTGAGCGTAAGTGAATCTAACAAACCCGACTGGAATTTGAACTCTGCTTTCTCATTAACAATTCCAAGCCGTTATCCATTACGCCACCCGCACATCCAAGCTTACAACACCTGGTATTCCCAAGCGGTCACCCATCTGGGTACTGACCAGGCGCGACGTTGCTTAACTTCGGTGATCATACGAGAACCAGTATTTCAATGTGATAAGACCGTGTTATCTGTCAGATTAGACCCAAAATGTATCATTGCTGCCATATCTGGACTTGAGCTGTCCAATCCTCACTTTCCAGTCTACACGCTTTCATCTGAAATTTCTTTACGCAGTCTTGTGGGTGACAACTTACTTTCCTCTTTGTCGCCTTTCCCCCACAGACTCAACGTTGCAAACTTGCCACGGTTCTATGGCGATTTTTTCATTTATTAATCCGACAGAGTTTTATCACTTTAAACATTATTTTTAGTGGATACTCATATTTGAGTAGACGCTCCGTTTATTTATTAAACAGTATATTTATTTATTTTACAGTCTTTTAAACGTTGTGTTCCACGTGCCATGCCTTTTCTGGGTCTCTCAGTTTCAGCTAATTCCCTTTAGTCACTTAATATATTGTTATATGACTTTCGATACCCGTAGAAATTATGCGGTTTTTACCGTTTTTCATTAATTAATTTGATGTCTCCTATCTCCATGAAATATAAAACCTTTAAATGGGCACTCTATAGAATAATTACAATTATATTATTTCGTAGTTATATCGCCTTTGTTTTTTGATAGCAGGACCAGTAACACAATAGTAATGGCAAAGCGTAACGGTCGTGCGAACTAAGGAACTGGCTAACAAAGGGGCGGTCCGATTTTCCTATCTGAATTTTATTATGAATTTCAATTCTTCAGTTAATGATTGAATAAACTCACGGCGAGTTCTACGACAATGAAATATCCTTAGAAATTCCGCTATCACATCGTTAAATATTTGAGTTTAACCATTTTAACAAAATATTACAATAACAATCAGAAAAAGATTTGAAAATGATATGTTTTTTCCATTTCACAGAAACACTTTTTTAATCAAGTCACCCCAAGCAAGGCGATAATGCCACTAAGACGCAAGAGGGCTACTGGCAGTGAAAGATAATAAAAAAAACTTTCGAATGAACCGGAAACCTAATCACGAAACAAAAGATAATCCTCTACTATATATATATATATATATATATATATATATATATATATATATATATATATAATTTCTTTTTAAAAAATATGATTCCATCGCGGCACAGATGTTTTAAAACTAAAACTAAAGTTGTAAATATAATTATTAAAATTTCGTTCCATTGTCAAGCGATGTTAGGAATAACTTTCTAAGAAAATTTACTTAATTTATAAGCGCAGCGCTCTTAATATTTTAAGTTGTTAAGTAAAATTCAATTTATTTTGATTAGGGGTGGTTGGGTTTTAATTTGTTTATGGTCAGTCACACACAGCTTGCGGAACGCTATGTAGATTATAAACATCAGTCTTAATCCAATTACAAAACCAGTCTAGGTAACCAAGGACTTTCTCTAGGTAACCAAGGACTTTCTCTAGGTAATCAAGGACTTTCTCTAGGTAATCAAGGACTTTCTCTAGGTAACCAAGGACTTTCTCTAGGTAATCAAGGACTTTCTCTAGGTAACCAAGGACTTTCTCTAGGTAATCAAGGACTTTCTCTAGGTAATCGAGGTCTTTCTCGGGTCGTTATTAGCTTTGATGAAACTATTACTGTTAAATAATTACATTCCTGGTGGTTATTTTTTATGTTACGGTAACTTGGGCCGAAAAAGATGGTAGATAAGTGAAAAAGACGGTAGAAATTATTAGAATATTGGAAGTCATTAATATTCAGTTCTTGATTAAAATTCTTTTCTTTATCGATACAAAAGAAATCAAAATAAAAAAAAATATGATTTAAAAAATAACCTTATGGCACATATTTTCAGACGTAAATACTAAATTTAAGATTTTTTTTAAGCGTTTCACCTCAAGCAAGGGGTTACAGAGAGTTGGAGCGAGAGCAAAGAGGAGTGATAGAGGAAAGGATGAAGAGAAGGATAGGGGAAAGAGCAGGGCATCTGGAGACGTCGATTGACATTAGATTTGAATAGTTGGCGATTATAGCTATCAGGGAAACAGGAAGAGGGGAGGGAGTTCCACAGGCGAGAGGTGCGAAACATGAAGCTATTGGAGTAGAAGAGACGGCTACATTTAACAGTTTCGACAGTGAAAGTCTGTGAGCGAGATGCCAGCCTAGTAGAACACTTAAATTCATGAAGTTTGGTAGCCAGCGAAAGCAATTCCTCGGAGCAGTTACCATGAAAGTATTCGTAAAAAAGACACAGGGAGGCGACGGCACGTCTGTGAGAGAGCGACTGCAAACGAGATGCCAGATCAGGGCCAATTACGTTGCATATCCGTCTCTGTATTTTATCAAGGACCTTGAGACAAAAATAAGGGGCACCAGACCATATATGGCAGCAATAATTCATGCAAGGGCGAATGGTTGATTTGTAGATTTGAAGGATCGACTCCGGCGAGAAAAATTTCCTGGGGCGGCACAGGGAGCCAACTTTCCTTGCTGTGGAACGACATGGCACTACAGACACCTTGGTGTTATGCAACTGTTGATCAGAGGAGCCGCTCAAGACGCTACGCAAGAATTAGGGCTCCTAACTACCAGTCGGAAAGAGCAACCAGAAAACTGTCAACCGTGTACCCTCAGAATGAAGCGGTAATGCCACAGACTTGCACATATCACGGGAGAAACACGGCAGCACTAGTACAGGGGCCAGAAAGAAAGAGAGGGAGAGTTCCGGGGACCCCTCCCTAAACAAGAAACAAGGCGAAACTTGATTTATTAACCCTTTGCCTGTCCAAGTCATTTTCGTGTCTAATATCCAAACGTTCCTGCTTGTTTTCAGATTTATAACTACTGCAGGGCAACTCGGTTTATTTGGCAAATAGAATGTGCAGATATACCGGGCGTAACAGCAAAATTGTCCAAATCGTGTAACAGCAAAATTGTCCATCCCACAAAATGTTTAATATCTAAAAAAAAAAAAGATTTCAGATGGGACATTTAGCCATCTTGACACCACTTTTCGTAAAAATCACTGAAAACCCTTTTGAATTATTCAGTTAAAAAGAGAACAAGTTAAAATCGTTTTCTTTCAGCTTCACTGTCTTCTCAAATGAGCAATGGTGAGAGGAAAAAGATCATTCAGTCCTTCAGTAATGGTACCAACATTCATACTCTATTTTCATCTACAAAGTCCATTCAAGAACCATCAAGAGAATGGTGAATAATTTTAAAAAGGCAGTAGAGAGGAAAACTGGATCAGGAGGTCACAACAGGAAGAGGGAATATTATTTCAACTTAGAGCTGAAGAGATTAATTAAAAATATCCAACTCAGTCAATAAGATGTTTGTCACGTGATAGGAGTTTCATCTCTGACAGTTCCAAGTGCAGTGAAAAAAGACTTGAAAATTATATCGTACGTGAAACATGTAAGGTACCTTGTTACTCCAGGATAGAAAGTTAGAAGGTTAGAGAGGGTGAAGCTCATCTTGAATAAGTTGGAATATGATCCTGGAAAAATAAATATATATTTGAACTTTATTTCAATACTTCATAAGATTTCGATCCTTAGCTATGATTAATTAATGACGAACATGTCATTTTCGTTTATGATCGATTTCATCACGATACTTCTGTTAAGCTTAGAGAGCAATTATACATTACTTTTGCTCAAAGTAGATTCCAGTAGTGTTATAAAAACCTCAGAGAATTCCAGTAATATATCTTTAATCATTTCTAAGATCAGATATGTCTATTTCGAGAGTCAGAGAAAATCTGTGTTTAAAGGCTACATTGGGAATCCCAGGTGCTGTAAGCTTGTATGTGTGGATGGTGTAATGGATAACCTCTTGGAATTGTTAATCGGAGAGCCGGGTTTCAATTTAGGTTTGATTCATTTTATTCACTTATGCGTATGTATGAACACACCCCTTCTCCCTCCAGTTATGGGTTAATTATTAGGTTGGTGCAAAAATAATGACGTAATAATGTCGTTTTTTGACGTATTTTTAACGTCAAAAAACGACATTATTACGTCATTATTATTATTTTTGCACCAACCTAATAGTATCACTAAACCATTATTATTATCTAAAAAAAATCTGACAAACTAAAAATATTTTCTGGTTTTATATAAGCTACAAAGGGCACCTCAGGTTGGTGTAATGGTTAACAAGCTTGTCTCGCTAAAACAGTTAGTAAAGAATAGTGAGTTCGATCCTCACCGGGTGCCCCATACATTCAGCTACGCTTAGAAAATCAACATATATGATGCACAAAATATTAGATGAGGCCTTTCCACAGTCGTCCTGCTCAATAGTAGACTCTTTTTTTAAGCGTCCTTAGTTTAAGCATTATTTTATAATCATGGCTTGTGTGCATTGCATATTATATAGGCACGTGGAAATCACATCTACTGTGCATCACATATAATGTGCAGGACAAGGAAAGGTTTTAGGAGGTTATATGCACCGCAGATAATTTAGCACCTCAAGGATAACATCACATGCACAGAACGTACAAATCATAATTTATTTACACTACGCTGTATGCATCAAAGGTTATTATCATTTTAATAAAGTGGAAAAAAAGATGTCTTTCATTTGAGACCTTTATCAGTCAAGCGCCCTGTGGTCATATATGATGCAGAAAATATTGCATTAGGCCTTTCCACGTCATGGGTATGACGTTAAACTACATCCGCGTCCTGGGTATGACGATAAACTACATCCGCGTCCTGAGTATGACGATAAACTACATCCAACAGCAAGACCTCAGATAATGTTTTCGGAAAAATAATGTTGCCAGCTATACGTTTTTGAAACAATAATGTTGCCAGCTGTGCGTTTTTGAAACCATAGTGTTGCCAGCTAAACGTTTTTGAACGTCCTGGGTATGGCGATAAACTTCATCCGCGTCCTGGGTACGGCGATAAAGTAAATCCAACAGCAAGGCCTCAGATAATGTTTTCGGGAAAATAATGTTGCCAGCTGCCCGTTTTTGAAACAATAATGTTGCCAGCTGCCCGTTTTTGAAACAATAATGTTGCCAGCTATGGGTTTTTTGAAACAATAATGTTGCCAGCTATACATTTTTTTGAAACAATAATGTTGCCAGCTATGCGTTTTTGAAACCATAATGTTGCCAGCTGTACGTTTTTGAAACCATAATGTTGCCAGCTGTATGGCATATCTATATAAACTGGATTTGGCATTAAATAACCCACAGTGGTTGATATGCCATAAAACCCAAATAAACAAACAAATTAGGCCTTTCCTCAGACGTCCTGTTCAATATTAGTCTCATTTCTTAACCGTCATCAGTTTTACACCCTTTTTAAAATCATGACCCATGTGCACCACATATGGTACATGGTCATGGAAATCATGTATAATTTGAAAGACAGGCAAAGGGTTAAGATATTTTAAATATAAAAAAAAAAACAAAATAATTACCTCATACTGCAGAAAATACCAGTGATTGGGAGCGAATCATTTTGGCTTCAAAGAATGACACGGCTCCATACAAGGCGCTTTTCTTAACGGTCTGGAACAGCCTGATGTTCCATCACAAAAGCTCTTGCTCTACCGCTGGCCACTCGTATCCGAGGATGCCTGTCTACTCAGTCAACTCGTAACGCTTTCCCAATTTACCGCACGCTGGAATCACTTCAAATACCGATAAAATCAAGAAGTCTGGTTTTTGACAAATCGACCATGATGAGATTCGAACCCGGATCTCATGGTCAGAAAGCGAATGTTCTAATCACTCGGCCATACATACATGCATGCATACATAATTACATACATACAAAAGTCTGATAGATAGATAGATAGATAGATAGATAGATAGATAGATAGATACTAAAAGTCCGAGATAATAATAATAAAAAAGGTAACTTTAATAAATAGATTACGGACAGTCACCTTCTGTCTTTTTTAATCCTCTTTGTTTATTGTTCTTTTTCGTCAATAATAGTTTCTCGGTTTTCTTATTAACCACTTGTGCCTTAGTGGCTTTATCGCCTTGCTTTGGGTGAAATGACTTTTAAAAATAGATAGATGAGACTGAAGTAGATAGATAGATAGCGGAGGAGACTGATATATATATATATATATATATATATATATATATATATAGATAGATAGATAGATAGATAGATAGATAGATAGATGAGACAGAAATAGCTCGATAGTTAGCTAAGTACCCATCTAGATAGATACAGTCAGATAGATAGATGAAGAAATTGAGATAGATAGATAGATAGATAGAGAGAGAGAGAGAGGAGGAGACATAGATAGATAGATAGATAGATAGATAGATAGATAGATAGATACATACATACATACATAATATCTGGTCACTCGTTTTCGAGACTACCCGTGTACTAGAATTGCTAATCCCTATTGCAGATGCCCGCCCAGGCACAATTGTGTTCATTCAAACCCACAGAGCCCACCAAGGGTTCCGTCTACCCAATTTCACTCACAAGGCGTGGTATGGTTTACAGGACGATGACATCAGAAAGTCACCTTCCTGACAAATCAACCATGATGAGATTCGAACCCCGGTGTCATGGTCGGAAAGTGAATGTTTTTAACCAGTCAGCAGTTTTGATTGTACAAATATTCGGGCCGGTAGTCGAAAATAAATATCCTTTTTAAAACAAACGGAGCGTTTACTCAAATATGGGTATTCACTAAAAAATAACAATTTAAGTGATAAAACCTGATAGATAGATAGATAGATAGATAGATAGATAGATAGAACCCGATTGAGATAGATAGATAGATACGAACTGTCTGATATAGATAGATAGATAGATAGATAGATAGATAGATAGATAGATAGATACGAACTGTCTGATATAGATAGATAGATAGATAGATAGATACGAACTGTCTGATATAGATAGATAGATAGATAGATAGATAGATACGAACTGTCTGATATAGATAGATAGATAGATAGATAGATACGAACTGTCTGATATAGATAGATAGATAGATAGATAGATAGATAGATAGATACGAACTGTCTGATATAGATAGATAGATAGATAGATAGATAGATAGAACCCGATTGAGATAGATAGATAGATAGATAGATAGAACCCGATTGAGATAGATAGATAGATACGAACTGTCTGATATAGATAGATAGATAGATAGATACGAACTGTCTGATATAGATAGATAGATAGATAGATACGAACTGTCTGATATAGATAGATAGATAGATAGATAGATAGGTAGATACGAACTGTCTGATATAGATAGATAGATAGATAGATAGATAGATAGATAGATAGAACCCGATTGAGATAGATAGATAGATACGAACTGTCTGATATAGATAGATAGATAGATAGAACCCGATTGAGAGAGATAGATAGATAGATAGATAGATACGAACTGTCTGATATAGATAGATAGATAGATAGATAGAACCCGATTGAGATAGATAGATAGATAGATAGATAGATAGATACGAACTGTCTGATATAGATAGATAGATAGATAGATAGATAGATAGATAGATAGAACCCGATTGAGATAGATAGATAGATAGATAGATAAATAGATAGATAGATAGATAGATAGAACCCGATTGAGATAGATAGATAGATAGATAGATAGATACGAACTGTCTGATATAGATAGATAGATAGATAGATAGATAGATAGATAGATAGAACCCGATTGAGATAGATAGATAGATAGATAGATAGATAGATACGAACTGTCTGATATAGATAGATAGATAGATAGATAGAACCCGATTGAGATAGATAGATAGATAGATATATAGATAGATAGATAGATACGAACTGTCTGATATAGATAGATAAATAGATAGAACCCGATTGAGATAGATAGATAAATAGATAGATAGAACCCGATTGAGATAGATAGATAGATAGATAGATACGAACTGTCTGATATAGATAGATAGATAGATAGATAGAACCCGATTGAGATAGATAGATAGATAGATAGATAGACAGATAGATAGATACGAACTGTCTGATATAGATAGATAGATAGATAGATAGATAGATAGATAGATAGAACCCGATTGAGATAGATAGATAGATAGATAGATAGATAGATAGATACGAACTGTCTGATATAGATAGATAGATAGATAGATAGATAGAACCCGATTGAGATAGATAGATAGATACGAACTGTCTGATATAGATAGATAGATAGATAGATAGATACGAACTGTCTGATATAGATAGATAGATAGATAGATACGAACTGTCTGATATAGATAGATAGATAGATAGATAGATAGATAGATAGGTAGATACGAACTGTCTGATATAGATAGATAGATAGATAGATAGATAGATAGAACCCGATTGAGATAGATAGATAGATACGAACTGTCTGATATAGATAGATAGATAGAACCCGATTGAGAGAGATAGATAGATAGATAGATAGATACGAACTGTCTGATATAGATAGATAGATAGATAGATAGATAGATAGAACCCGATTGAGATAGATAGATAGATAGATAGATAGATAGATACGAACTGTCTGATATAGATAGATAGATAGATAGATAGATAGATAGATAGAACCCGATTGAGATAGATAGATAGATAGATAGATACGAACTGTCTGATATAGATAGATAGATAGATAGATAGATAGATAGATAGATAGATAGATAGAACCCGATTGAGATAGATAGATAGATAGATAGATACGAACTGTCTGATATAGATAGATAGATAGATAGAACCCGATTGAGATAGATAGATAGATAGATATATAGATAGATAGATAGATACGATCTGTCTGATATAGATAGATAAATAGATAGAACCCGATTGAGATAGATAGATAAATAGATAGATAGAACCCGATTGAGATAGATAGATAGATAGATAGATACGAACTGTCTGATATAGATAGATAGATAGATAGATAGATAGATAGATAGATAGATAGAACCCGATTGAGATAGATAGATAGATAGATAGATAGACAGATAGATAGATACGAACTGTCTGATATAGATAGATAGATAGATAGATAGATAGATAGATAGAACCCGATTGAGATAGATAGATAGATAGATAGATAGATACGAACTGTCTGATATAGATAGATAGATAGATAGATAGATAGATAGATAGATAGATAGAACCCGATTGAGATAGATAGATAGATAGATAGATAGATAGATACGAACTGTCTGATATAGATAGATATATAGATAGATAGATAGATAGATAGATAGAACCCGATTGAGATAGATAGATAGATAGATAGATAGATAGATAGATAGATACGAACTGTCTGATATAGATAGATAGATAGATAGATAGATAGATAGAACCCGATTGAGATAGATAGATAGATAGATAGATAGATAGATAGATACGAACTGTCTGATATAGATAGATAGATAGATAGATAGATAGATAGATAGATAGATAGAACCCGATTGAGATAGATAGATAGATAGATAGAACCCGATTGAGATAGATAGATAGATAGATAGATAGATAGAACCCGATTGAGATAGATAGATAGATAGATAGATAGATAGATAGAACCCGATTGAGATAGATAGATAGATAGATAGATAGATAGATAGATAGATAGAAAGAAAGAAACGATGGAAAAAGTAATCGGATCTTTTTGTCAAGAATTTACACGGCCGTCGTTTAGACTAGGCACAAAATGAAAATATCACGCCGTAAAGGTAATGTTTTGTTTTTTAAAAGTCCAGCTGTTCGATTTTATATATTATTGATTAATTGAATCAATGGCACATCAAATTGAACGTAAGAGAGTGTGAGAGAGAAGAGTGGAAGAGAAAGAAATAGAGAGAAATAGAGAGAAAGAAAGAGAAGAAAGTGAATGAGAAAGAAATAGAAAAAAGAAAAAGAAAAAAACGAACACAAAGAGAGGAGATAGAGGGAGGGTGGGGAAAAAAGAAAGAGAGACAGACAGACAAAGAGAGAGAAGGAGTGAAGCTAGCTCGCTAGCTAGCTAGCTAGCTAGATAGATAGAGAGAGAGAGAGAGAGAGAGAGAGAGAGAGAGAGAAAGAAAAACAGTGGAAGAAAGAGAGAAGAACGAGTGAGAATAAATAAATAAAAGAAAGTAAGGGAGATAAAGAATTGAAGTGAGACATCGAAAGAGAATGAAAAATAAAGAGAGAGAAAGAAAAAGGAAGACAGAGATATTGAAGGAAAGCGAGAGAGAGAGAAAACGGAAAAAGGAGAGGGGAATGACAGGAAGGAAGGAAAGAAAGAAAGAAAGAAAGAAAGAAAGAAAGAAGATAAAGAATTGGAGTGAGACATCGGAAGAGAATGAGAAAGAAAGAGAGGGAAAGAAAAAGGAAAACAGAAAGAGAGAGAGAGAAAAAGAAAGATAGTGAAAAACGAAAAGAAAGTAAGAGAGATAGAAGGAAAGCGAGAAAGAGAGAAAGAAAAACGCGAAAGAAAGAGAGGGGAAGAACAAGAAAGAAAGAAAGAAAGAAAGAAAGAAAGAAGAGGATGAAGGAGAGAGAAAGAGAGTAACTATACTCTAGTTTGATGTATTAAACGAATGTTTTGGTCTGAAATTTGGAGATGGTTACCAAATGCAACAAGTCAAAGGCTTTTTTTTTACATCATTTCACTCCAAGCAAGGTGATAATGTCACTAAGACTCAAGGAGTTACTGAGAGAGAATGAGAATGAAAAGACTTTAATGAGGAGAAAGGACAATAAAAGAACAGATTTCAGGAAGACAGAAAATGGCGATTGACGTTGCAGTTAAATTTTTGAAGATCGTAGATGGCACGGAAGCAAGAAACTGGAAGAGAGTTTCACAGGCAAGAAGTGCGAGAAAAGAAACTTTTTAAGAATCGAACTTATGGTTGCATTTAGCTACTTCAACCGTAAAACGATGAGACCTATCAGCCAATCTAGTAGTACGGTTAAATCTATGCGGTCGACTTATCAAGGTGGAGAACTCATTCGAACTACCATGAAAATATTCAGACACCCAAAAAGCCGACCAAGGGTTCCGTCTACCCAATTTCACTCACAAGGCGTGGTATGGTTTATAGACCGATGACATCAGAAAGTCACCTTCCTGACAAATCAACCATGATGAGATTCGAACCCTGGTGTCATGGTCGGAAAGTGAACGTTCTTAACCACCAAATATTCGGGCCGGCGGGAAGGTGACTGAAGCCGAGATGCCAAGTCAGGACCGATAACATTACCGACCATTCTTTGAGTTCTCTGTCGAGGATCTCAAGATATATGTATAGCAGGACCACCAGACCAGATATAACAACAATAAATGATTGATAAATGTGTAAGATAGATTCTGACAAGAAGAATTGTCTGGCACTATATAGCGAACCAAATTTCCTAGCAGTTGATTCATTATAATCACTCCACTTCCCGTCATGAAAAACGCGACATCAAGAAGGCGCAACGGGTAGCTATTCTGGAGGTTAGCATCAGTCATACTAAAAGAAGACAAGAAAGGCTCTCTATGCTGGTTAAAAAAATAGCAGTTTCATTTTGGAGCCGTTAAAACTAACAAGTCATTTCTTGCCCCAGGTAACAACCAATTACCGCACTTTGTTGCCGGTTTGCGCGTTCGTCGCTCGCAATATTGTTCTTCACCCGAAACATTTTTGTATATCTTGATAAGTCCTTGACCGTATCAAGTTTTCACATGTGAGTCTGTAAATATATTTTTCTGATTATTATATAGTAATTATAGAAGGGGATCAGTTAATTACTTAACAACAATAGAAAATTGACATCCCACTTTATGTCCGCTAGAATCCTAAACTATTAAACTTTCTCATTTAAGTCTTTAAATGTATCTTTTCAAATTATTATATTAATATGTAGCAATTCTAGAAGTGGGGGGGGGTCATTTGATTACTTAATAACAATAAAAATATATCATATGTCATATCTAAGCTACAGTTGCTCAACGCTAAAAGTGCAACCTTGATAGAGTTCAGGATCATTTATTCGATATTATTTTCCATTTTTCAGCCATTTTCCTACACACGTTGCACACTTATTGATTCTATTTTGGCATTTCAATGACAGATGTTCAGATAAACTCTAATGTTTTGTTCCACCTGTTCAAACATTTACAACTATGAAACGCCAAGCTAGAACCATGGAGTCGAACCAATCTAATTTCCTCTCTATTCCATTTGCAAAAAAGATCGTTTGTTTAAGTTATTTACCCCTATAAGCGCTACTTTATGGAAGAGACTCCTGCGTGAATGCTTCCCTTAACCCTACAGTTTTAACCGCTTCAACTCAAGGACTGTTATCTTTCCTCATCATCATAATCTTTATTTGCTACCACCACCCTTTATATTCATATCACATACTTCATTCAGTAACGCTCTACATTGAGTGACTCTGAAGCCTTGTATTGGTTGAATTAGTAAAAAAAAAATATCTAACGGTTTGAATTGAAAGAACGTCATTCTGTGTTTGACTGCTCTTCTTTTTCTCTTTTTAGTAAATACTGAAATCAGCTACCGATGTTGTGTTTTCCAATTACTGATTGCTTGACAAAAGATAACGCCATTTTTTCATATATTTACACGTTTAGTTAATGTAACAAATCGATGAAGAAATCTAGTGAAAATATTTTGTTAACTTCTTTTAGTGTCATATACTTTATCCTGCAATGTGTAGCATCAATCTTCAATTCTATATATATATATATATATATATATATATATATATATATATATATATATATATGTTTCATTAAATAATATAGACAAGTGTTGTCTATTTATTTTATGTAAATTCTTTTCATAACGTCTGATAGACACAACACCAAATAAATCAACAAACAACACTTGTCTATATTATTTAATGAAACATGTATGAATGAAAAAATGCTGCCTAAATACACACACACACAATATATATATATATATATATATATATATATATATATATATATATATATTTCTGAGATGAGGTATTATGTACAGTATTTACATTATGCGGACCATTGTCCTCATCTTTGTCGCCATATTTGTCACAACGTTTCGGCCGTTGTACGCTCCGGCCTTCTTCAGGTGGTTGGAATTTCGAACTGAACCCTTTATTTCGATAAAGTTTTGATAATTGATAACTGACATCCATCAAACATGGCACATGGAACTAGAACAGTCTACCCCAGGGATCGAAATAAAGGGTTCAGTTCGAAATTCCAACCACCTGAAGAAGGCCGGAGCGTACAACGGCCGAAACGTTGTGACAAATATGGCGACAAAGATGAGGACAATGGTCGGCATAATGTAAATACTTTATATATATATATATATATATATATATATATATATATATAATTGATTAACGGTTACAGAATCACTGATCCCGCATTATCATTGAGATATTCTTTAATATTTATCAATCTTTCAGTAATAGTCTTTAAAAAATTTCTAGTTTTGATTTTGAAATTGTTTCCATCAGTTTTTATTGTTTCGAAAACATCGTCTTTCCTTGAAGATTGTTTTCCATTCTCACATGTATCTCGTTACATATTGAACCACAATTTTTCTATTGGATTAATATATGGAGAGGCTGGCATCTACTAATTTGATGACTTCGAAACCATTTTTTGGCAAAGAGGACAAGGGTTAGCCTTGCAGAATGAGAAGGAACATTTATCTTGCAGGAACATACTCATCTGCTTAAAACATCTTGATTGTAAAAACAAAAATAAAATAAAATAAAACTGGTCCATAAGTATGCGTAAAAAAATTCTAAATGTGCTTGCGTTTTAAGGGACAGTATTGAACTACCGTTGTTTTTTTCTCTCATTGACGCGAGCCAAGAGTGGCAGAACACGTATAATGCTGGAAACAGACTAGGAGAAATTGGTTGTCATGAATATATCAACTGTTTTATTCGTTACTCGACCTTTAAATTTATAAAAGAAGATAGAACCGATTCGTTTTAATGAAAAGAAAAAGTATTTCTGTGTATTGAATTCTGACCTTTTGGCAGAGGGTCGGACAAGACTGTTTAAATGGCTGTGAAAAGGTCGTCGAACCATTTTACATTGATCTATGATTTTAATGGCAGGATATTTCTGTTTGACGTCGGATATTATAGCTATCGGCTTTTCTGATTACTGATGGGTCGTACTATCGCCTTTAATATTGCGTGCAGTTGAATTCTATACCTTTGTGACTTTGGAGACCTCGCTTTGTTTGTGCTGTAAATTCGAAGAACAATTGCAAATACACTTCCAATTAGTCAGTTAAGTGCCACACGTGATACACGGTTGGGCGATCATGTATCTTTCGAAATGAGACTTGAAATTTCTTTCTCCGGTAGACTGGTTGTCAACCAAGGTTAAAGAACCCAGTCTGCCCTGTTTTTCAACCCATAGCTAGGGGGAGAAGTGATGGATTCATACCTTCCTCTTCTCTCTTGTTTTTGTAACGGCATTCACCCGAGGTGGGTTGAGCCGGCTCTAATATTGGAGTTTCATGGGAATTTGGAATTCACAAGCGTTCCCCACCCGCATGTATAGCACAGGAGATTTGATTATAGTGGTGAAGGTTTCGTTTCCATCCACACTTTTTGAAGGGCCGATTACAGAGACCTGCTGCACTACGTGCCACAAGGTCACCAAACGACCCTCCGCAGGTTTTGAATTCAGAGTTTTCCTTCTCCTAGACCAGTTGCCATCCAAGGCTATAGAAACCGGTCTGTCCTGCTATTTACCCATAGCTGGAGGGAGAAGAAGAGGATTCACACATTTCCTAAGGGTATTAGCACGTAAGTGGATGTAATGGATTCGAGTGGAATTTGAACTCGGCTCTCCGATTCCTTAATCCAAGCCGATATCCATTACTCCACCGTGTCTCCTATTCATACCTTCCACAAGGGTATTTGTGCGTAAGTGAATATAACGAACTCGACTAGGATTCGAACCCGGCCTCCGATTTATCATTCCGATCCGATAAGCATTGTACAACAACGTAAATTCAAAAAATGGAGTATTGCCATATCTAAGCTACAGTTGCTCAATACTCCATATTCCAGACTTGATAGAGTTCAGAATCGCTTATTCGATATTATTTTTCCTTTTTCAGCCATTTTTCTACAGACTTCGCGACGCTTATTGATTCTCTATCACCATTTCCATGACAAATGTTCAGATAATCACCACTGTTCTCTTCCATCAGTTCAAACATTTACACCTAGAAAACGCCATGCTATAGCTACGGATTTGAACCAAGTTCATTTCTTCTGTATTGCAATAGTAAAAAGGAAGGATCATTAAGCTGTTCACCCGCTGAACTGTTACTTTGTGAGACAGAGTCTCGCGGTGGTGCTTCCTTTGAGGCTACAATTTGAATCTCTTCAAATAAAGAATCAATCGGTGTCTTTCCTCGTCTTCATAATCCTCATTGGCTACCGGCAACTTTTATATTCATATCACAAGCCTAATTCAGTAACGATCTACTTTGAGTGGATTTGGAGCGTTTTACTGGGTGAAATTTAGTAAAAAAAAATAAATAATAGGCGACGATTTGAATTAAGAAAACATTATCCAGTGTTCGACCGCTTTTCTCTTTCTGTGTGTAAAAATTCACATATAACAAAAATTAATATGTAAAAAGACAATATGAATAAAGACTGAAGTAAAACCTTTCTCTGTCGAATCGTCACATCAGAGGACGAAATGCGTCGGTAAAGAATGGTTTTCCTTTTGTCTTCATTAAAAAGAGGAAATAAGCAAGTGTAGAAAAATAAACGAAGAAAAGGGCAAAATAATCACGACGCACGTCCGCGCAGACGCACGAACGCAGGCGAGCGAAGGCAGAGACGGGTGCAAAACCGCACGCGAACAAGCGCACACGCAAATACAGAGAATACAGAAGAAAATTTACACCAGTGTTAAATGTGCCTAAAAGGAAAAACTCGAAAAATAAAAGTAAAATTTCTGTACCCCCTGAAGAGTGCACAGAGAGGCCCGTCTACGAAACTCTGGAGTCGGGATGCTGAAGGTAACATCAATCAGCTAAGTGACAAATTTTACTCACATTAATCATACATACATACATACATACATACATATATATATATATATATATATATATATATATATATATATTCACACACACACACACACACAGCAGATAGATAGGAACAGACTATGATAGATAAATATATAAATAGGAAAAACGAAACAGATAGAAAGATAGATAGATAGATGGATAGATAGATATTAACAGACTTAGGTGAACTGAAAAAAGAAATAAAGAAAGTGTAGCTAACTCGATATAAAAACGTTATGGATCGATATAGATTCTTTTGGACTGACATGAAAAAATGAAATAGATAGATAGATAATGAAAAGATATATATATATATATATATATATATATATATATATATATATATATATATATATATATATAAAGAGAGAGAGAGAGAGAGAGATTAAAAGAAAGAAAGAAAAATAAATCTATATCAGACAAAATTCGAGATTGATTGATATTAATAGATTGATATAGATAGTTTTGGATAGATTTGAAAAAATGAAAATCGATAGAAAGAAAGAAAGAAAGGAGTGATGATATGTATCTACCTATCTATCTATCTCTTTATAGACAGATTGATAGACAGACAGACAGATATTAACAGAACGAGATGAACGGAAAGAAAGAAAGAAAGAAAGGAGTGACGATATCTATCTATCTATCTATCTATCTATCTATCTATCTCTTTATAGACAGATTGATAGACAGACAGATATCAACAGAACGAGATGAACGGAAAGAAAGAAAGAAGGGAGTGACGATATCTATCTATCTATCTATCTATCTATCTATCTATTTCTTTATAGACAGATTGATAGACAAACAGACAGATATCAACAGAACGAGATGAACGGAAAGAAAGAAAGAAAGAAAGAAAGAAAGAAAGAAAGAAAGAAAGAAAAAAAAATATAAATCGATATAGAATAAACTGGGATAAATTTATATGCCTAAAATCTATACAGTATAGATTGATAGTGATTCTTTTGAACAGACTTTGTTAGATATGGACACATTTGTTCGACTAGATTTTGCTGTCTTCATAATATCGCAGCGTTTTCATGGAATGAAATCAAAATGGAAAAAAAAAAAGAAAAAAGAAATCGATAGAAGATCACTAAAATGATTTTCGATAAATGCCTAACTTTTGAGTAAACGATAGCTTTATGAAGATTACTCTTACTGGATGAGTAAAAAAAAATACCAGGGTGTAGAAAAATAGATGAAACTCAGTAGCTATCGGCCCCTACCAACCAACAACAACTTCCCATTGCACTAAGTGGCGAGAGGCACATATAAAATGAGGTTGTAGCGTGGGAAATAATTAATCACTCTATCAAGGCTGAAATGTGAGGATTGGGCAACTCCAGTAAGGTGTGATGTAATAGTTAACAACTCGGGTTTGTTACATTCACTTACGGGCAAATATCCTTGGGAAAGGTATGAATCCATCTCTTCTCCCCCCCCACCGAC
Source organism: Acanthosepion lycidas (assembly GCA_963932145.1). Classification (NCBI taxonomy): domain Eukaryota; kingdom Metazoa; phylum Mollusca; class Cephalopoda; order Sepiida; family Sepiidae; genus Acanthosepion; species Acanthosepion lycidas. Next base: position 26,766,286 of record OZ010606.1, on the reverse strand, counting down.
TATGGGTTAAATAGCAAGTCAGACTGGGTTCTTTAACCTTGGTTGGCAACCAGTCTACCGCAGTAGGAAACGGCAACCTACTGCGGGTTAGTTAGGAATCGAAAGAGAGATGGCAGCTCAAGTGTATATCACGTATGGCACTTGACTGACTCCATTTTTAATCTGATCTGGCTCTTATATACATAAAGCATAGCAGGAGATGTCAGGTACTGATGCGATACAAGGAACCTATCATCTTTAACGCTGGATCCTATATGTGAGTCCCACTAGCCGTTCAAGGCAAGGAGCACCTTTGACAGAACACCCATTCATCATATTGTGGCTTTGTAGCATTGTGGGATGAAACTACCCGTAGCGCAGCCTATTCTGTATTCAGTTTCCTTATCATTGATAATTATTTTTGTTGAGGTTTACAGCCACATCACGCTGAAACACCGGCATGCAATATCTCGTTCAATCAACGAAGTTAAGCAATGTTGAGGCCGGTCAGTACCTAAAAGGGAGACACTTTTGGAAATACAAGCTGCTGTAAGCTTGGATTTGCGGGAGGTGTAATGGATAATATGTTGGAGAGCCAAGTTCCAATTCCCGTTTGATTCGTTATATTTACTAACACGCAAATACCCTTGGGAAATGTATGAATTCAGTTCTTCTCCCCCCAGCTATGGGGTAATTATTAAGACAAACGTTGCTAACTGCTATGATGGATAAGAATTGGTGGAGAGCCATAACTGTTACGTACTGAGGGGAAACGGGGTATATATATATATGTAGGAATTTGTAGGTCTGATGAATTGTATCGTATTTACGATTCCAATGGAATAAATTATATATATATATATATATATATATATATATATATATATATATATATATATATATATATATATATATATATATATATATATATATATATATATATATATATATATATATATATATATATATATATATATATATATATATATGTCTGTGTGTGTGTGTGTGGCCGAGTGGTTAGAACGTTCTGACTATGAGATTCGAGTTCGAATAAGACCAGAGTTCGAATCTCAACATGGTCGATCGCAGTGTGCAGCACCTTTGGAAATACCATGGGTTGACCCAATTGGGTAGACGGAACCTTTAGGGGCCGTCGATAGCTGTGCTAGCACGAAGTCATTGTGGCCGAGGGATTGTTGATCGCGCTTAGATAACACACTCTCTCCTAGAAACTGTAACTAAGATCTGCTCAGCATAGTTGTAGTGGAATCTCTGGCTGTTGAATAAACACAAATGCGCCTGAGCAAGCTTCTTCAATAGGGATTTGCTAGCTGCCCTAGTAGCTGAGTATCCTTGAATAAGAGTGGTCAGCTATACACATACATATATATATATATAATCGTTTCACTCCAGGCAAGACGAGAATGCCACTAGAATGCAGAGGGTTACCTGGATTATTTTAAGGTTGAACGTGATAAAAGGAAGAAGTCACTTCGTATTATGACAATCAATGTCCCAGAGAGAGGAGCTTGTCATCTTGAACTTCCAACGGTTAGTGGCGAAGAAACTGAATTCAACGTCTTTTTGCACGAAGTCTGTTTTCCGGCAGGAAATGTTTCTGTTGGATTCTGGGAGAATCTTTTTTTATTTTTATTTTGTTGTAAACAACGTTCTAATGTTATTTGTATTATTTTTTTTATGGTATTCATTATTATTATAATATTTTTTTCTAATTAATTAATTAATTAATTATTATTATTATTAATAATAATAATAATAATAATAATAATAATAATAATAATAATAATAATGTCCCTACAATTTATCAGGGAAGCAAGAAATCGGAAGGGAGATCTACAGGTGGGAAGTATGAGAAAAGAAACTCTTAGCGTAGAACTGAGCCAATGCAACAGTAAAACTGTGGGGCCTAACTGCCAATCTAGTAACACGCTTAAATTCATCGCAACAGAGAAAACAGGAAAAATGTTTGTCCAAACAGTTTGTATTAAAATATTTATTGCCAATACATCGGATTCAATTGTATCTTACCAAAATCTCTAAGGCGTAAACTAGTTTTCAAAGTTCTCCTTCATTTACGTTAGCATTGTAATTTTTTCACATTTGAGGTGAAATATTCCTCTATTATCCGTAACTCGATTTTCAGGACTTCTATTGTCCAGTGGCTTTGAATTATCCAAATACATTTTTTAAAACACTATACCAAGATATCCGGATAATCGAAGAACTACAATATGAACTTCTAAAGAAACGAAAGAAAAAAAAACATCTGAAGTTTATTTTCCTCCTGTCAAATGGATGCATGACAACTCAACACCGCCGACTCAACACCGCCGATTGAGCGCCGGGACAACTCGAGACCGAGATAACTCAGCACCAGAAAACAACATGAATGAAAGTAATTTATAAAGGATAAAAACCTTTATTGGGGAAAGATTCTATGAGTAGCCGTTTGATTAAAAAACAAATTAGATAAAATATTGTTGCAGGCTCAAATAAAATGATATTTATTTAAACGTAGGATACACAAAATTTAACTGTAATTACTTATCATGGAATGAAAGTTAGAAAGTTCTTCTCTTTGACTCAGTGAGGAAGAGAGAAAGTGGAATTGGGAGACAAGATCGAACCGAATCCGCTGTTACTTTGATGAAAAAGACAAGACGCCGAGGTTGACTTGTGTCTCTTTACCGCTGTTAGTCCTTCTACCGAGTTTAATGAATGTTTGTTTTTTATGGTCTTGCGTAGGCTCCAGAGGCCTGTGTTTATTTACTGGTGGGATCTGATTTTATTTGATTTTAAGTTGAAAATTTGAAGCCTGTTTTAAAGCCGGAAGGCTGCGCGAAGCCTTAGCGCGTTATGTTTAATTTTGTCATTTGTTTCTTCAATTTGATGCTGTTTACTTCCGCCTGCACTACTTAGTGAATATTTTTCTTCAAATAAGGCATTTGAAAAGGCATTATATAAATCATGGACCAGTCTTCTTGTTTTGAATTATTTTTAATAAAGTAAATCGTAAAAAATTACTTTTTAAGAAAGTATAAGTTGATATATAAAAATTAAGAATTTCGATTTAATTTATTAAAAATAGTTAAAAACAAAAAGAAAATGGGCTTCATTTTGTTTTGCATTTTTTGATTTACATTTTTAAAAATAATAACAAGTTATTGAGTTATTTTTATTAAATTATTTTATTTAAAAAAAAACAAGAAAACTAGTTCATATTTTACATAATGCCTTTTCAAATGGTTTATCTGAAGAAAATTATTCACTAATTAAGGTTTTCATATTTAATAAATTACGTTTAGTCGGTTATGAAAAACGTTACTATTTTCTGGCTCTGAGTTGCGTCGGTCCTGAGTTGTCCTGGCGCTCAGTAGGAAGTGTTGAGTCGGCGTTGTTGAGTCGGCGTTGTTGAGTCGGCGTTGTTGAGTTATCTCTTCCCGTGTCAAATCTTGTTAGACCACTAATAACAATATCAAGAAAGCAATAAAAACATCTCCCTCAAAATGTTTATTTTCCATTTTTTTTGTTCTCCTTGTTTCCTTTACTTGTCTTGCGTCTAATCGAAATATTTCTCATGCTTCCCTCATTTGATTGTAGTTGAATTTCAATTTACAAACTGTCAGCGACATGTTTTGATTCTTTCAAGAACGTGTTAATTCGATTTCGCGGCCTCTGTAGAGTTTTTTTTTTATTAGCATTTCAACGCTGTCCCCCTCAAAATCAATATTGGCATCTCGTGTATTGTGATTATATAGCGGCTATGAATGGGAGGACAAGCGTTCTGAAGAAGCAAATGGATGACATTGGTATGCACCTGAAAGAGGATATGTAGTTAATAGCGCTTCTTATTTCACTTATGATCTTTGCCGTCAGATTACATTTCTGAATATCTTGTAGAAACAATAATACAACCGAGATTTGATACAAATGATTTTCACTTGTAATTCTGGCTGACAAAGGAGGCTGCAATTGGAAATCTATAACTGCTTTAGTCCGGCCCTCTGCTGAATCCGTGTCACACAAATTTGACTTATTGCGAGGAAATAAGAGTTAGGATTTTCATGAAGTTTCCTTTGTATTTCTTTGTAATTGGTGGTCATATGTGCACCATATTTCACTATACCCCAGGCACCTCGAGGTGGTGCAATGGTTAACAAGCTATCTAACTTTTTTTTCTATTTTTTTTTTTAAGCGTTTCACCCCAAGCAAGGCGGGAAGCCACTAGGACGCAAAGGGTTACAGAAAATTTGGAGCAAGATCAGATAGGAGTGATAGAAGAAAAGATGAGAGTAGTGGATAGATCAAGGCAAATGGAGATGTCGATTGACATTACATTTGAATAGCTGGAGATTACAGCTCACAGGGAAACTGGAATAGGGAAGGGAGTTCCACAGGCGAGAGGTGCGAGACATGAACCTATTGGAGTAGAAGAGACGGTTACATTTAGTTGTTTCGTCAGTGAAGGGGTGAGAGCGGGATGCCAGCCTCGCAGGGCGCTTGAACTCATGAAGTTTGGGAACCAGCGAATGAAGCACCTCGGAGCAATTGCCATGAAAGTATTTGTAAAACAGACAGAGAGAGGCGACGGCGCGTCTGAGAGAAGGTGACTGTAGACGAGATGCCAGAGCAGGGCCAATTATATTGCATATCCGCCTCTGGAGCCTATCAAGAACCCCGAGGCAAACAGAAGGGTCTCCAGACCATATATGGCAGCAATACTCCATGCAAGGGCGAATTGTTGATTTGTAGATCTGGAGGATCGATTCCGGGGAGAAAAATTTCCTGGCGCGGCACAGGGAGCCAACTTTCCTTGCGGTGGACGAAGCAATTGACTCAATGTATTTGTTCCATCTCAGGTCAGCAGTCAACGTGAGACCGAGCAGCCGCAGAGAGTTGCTCTCGAGAAGTTGAGCGCCAGACAGTCTAATGAAGGGCAGGGAAGTATCTCTGTGGTGATTAATAGAGAGTAGTTTTGTTTTTGAAGCATTCTCGATCCTCATTGGGTGCCCTCTATATTCGGCCTTGTGCCACATCTAAGCTAAGCTTGGAAACTCACTATATTGCTATCGCTTAATATCTTGCAGGAGACTACCATTTTCTGACAGGTTTACTTCAGCAGACTTTCTCACAAAAGTCTTCAAATGGTAGAAATCACTTGAATTTTGCATTCGCGATAACGAATGATTTTGAATATCGTCTGTTCGACGTGAGCATAACCAAATATTGCCACAAATCTTAATAAATAGTAATTTGCTTCTGATCGTTCAGCGACTCTGTTTCAAAACGAGATCTAATCCAAGATCATTGAATTGATTTTGTGCATCAGCTGTCAAATAATCTACTTTCTTTGACCGTAACGTTGGCTTTCTAATTATAATAATACGAAAATTCAAACAACGTATAATAAAAGATTATATGAACACAAAAGGGTTCTTTTACAAAACCACACATTAAATGCATTAATTGCCCACCGTAACGAGACTGATAATACTTGATTGAAAAAAAATGTGTTACTCCGATTAAAAGATAAAACAATTTGCTAAGACGAAAATGTATAGAAAGTGCTTTAATTGCTAGATTATCCACAGAAATTTGCATCCAAGTTTTTATATAAATTATATTATTATCCTATAGATAACCAGCTAGCTAGCTAGTTAGATATATAGATAATAAATATAGATAGACAATGAACATAGATATTAGGTTGGTGCAAAAATAATGACGTAATCATGTCGTTTTTTGACCTATTTTTTAACGTCAAAAAACGACATTATTACGTCATTATTTTTTCATCAACCTAATAGATAGATAGATAGATATGCACAAGCTGAGAAAAACACTCTCAGTTATAGATAGATAGTAACTGATTGAGATAGATATGAAAAGGATGAGAAAAAAACACTCTTTTATAGATACATAAATAGATAGATAATGAATATAGATATATACATAGATAATTAAACTGTTGTAGTGTAGCTAGCACTCCTTCAGCACTCTACCAGGTGACCTGGCTCATAGCCGTAAATAGTCTACGATTAAGGACTTCAACAGTTGATTAATAATTTGATACTAAGTTGATTAATATTCGGACTAATCTTACTTCGTTTGGCTATACAGCATTTGACCCTCCTCTATTCCTTCTAAGTTGTTTTGTTAATTGTCTTGTAACTTATTGTTCTGTGTTTTTTTTTTATGTATCCATTAGCACCGGATACTCGTGTTGAATCTCATCTTTCTCTGTCTACCATTCACCTTGACGATACATGTATATAGATAGATATGCACAGGCTGAGAAAAACACTCTCAGTTATAGATAGATAGATAGATAGATAGATAGGCTCGGCCATTATATAATGTACTCATCCTTATAATACTTTGTACTTACTTCGTCTTTACTTCTATATTCGCACAACGATCAAATTTAGAAATAGTCTAACTTGAGCGACTCTTGAGCCTTGTATTAGATGAACGTTTACTAAAAATAAATAAATAAAGAAAGAGTGTAAAATATTACTTGTTAACGTCCTTTGCTACAATTTGTTTTTGCAGAAAATATCTCATGCACCTCTGTCAGGGATTCCTCAACATTCCTTGGCAACCGCACCCTTCCTCTCACGGATAACCCTCCCAGTGCACCCGCTTCCTAAACCTATAAAAAAAACAAAAAACAAAACAAAACATTTCTTTGTTAGTATTAGGTATACTATAAATTCAAAACAACTAATTTGATGTCAGATGAAAACCTATATCGCTACATTGTTCTTCTATCTGCTTTGTCCCTTCGAGACGTGGTTGATAATGGCTCTCCACTATTTTCGTGTTTCTTAATACATAAATTTAGTTTTTAGTCAATCAATAAACGGACAACACTAGGCTAATTTGGGGTCATCTGCCCAAATATATAAAAATAAATCTCTTCCTAACTTGAAAATCAGGGTGTTGGCGATCATGTTTCTCCACAGCTTCCTGTCCTTTATAGCTTCTTCTCTTTTTGCCATCTCTCCTAATCCCTGTTTGTCTAACCATTTTTAAAACAAGCTCATCGGTAAGGGTATTAGATAAATATTTCAACTGTCTGTCTCTGTTTCGAAGTATAAGAATCCATTTTGTTTTCATTTTCCCTTAGATTTAGTCTTTGCTCACCTGTTCCATCATTGGTATTCTCAGCACCCTTCATTTATATGGTCCCAAGTCATTTCATATTCTGTGAAGTGATTGTCCAGCATTCACTAACATAGAGAAGGACTGATATTACATAAGAGTTCAACACTTTTCTTTGTTTCAAACGAAATTTTCCTTTTTCTTAATATTTTGCTTAGTTTTGGAAGGCATAACTATTGACGGACGGCACCAGGCCAGTTTGGGGTAATCTGACAAAATGGCAAGACACTGTCTACATTGAATATCAGGATGTTGGTGATCATGTTTCTCCACAACTTCCTGTCATTTGTAGCCCTTAGTAAAGTTTGTCATTTTGCTATGTCTCCTAATTTCTGTTCTGCCAACCATTTGCACAAGCTCTTTCTTCTTCTTCTCTGTGTCATGTCCCTTCAGGACAGTGGCGATCATGGCTCTCCACAACTTCCTGTCCTTCGTAGCCCTTAGTAAAGTTTGTCATTTTGCTATCTCACCTAATCCCTGTTCTGTCAAGCTCTTTCTTCTTCTTCTTCTTCTTCTTCTTCTTCTTCTTCTTCTTCTTCTTCTTCTATATGTAATGTCTCTTCAGGACAGTGGCGATCATGGCTCTCCACAATTTCCTGTCCTTTTCAGCCGTTAGTAAAGTTTGTGTTTCTGCTATCTCTCTTAATTTCTGTTCTGCCAACCATTTACACAAGCTCTTTCTTCTTCTTCTCTGTGTCATGTCCCTTCAGGACAGTGGCAATCATGGCTCTCCACAACTTCCTGTCCTTCGTAGCTCTTAGTAAAGTTTGTCTTTTTGCTATGTCTCCTAATTTCTGTTCTGCCAACCATTTACACAAGCTCTTTCTTCTTCTTCTCTGTGTCATGTCCCTTCAGGACAGTGGCGATCATGGCTCTCCACAACTTCCTGTCCTTCGTAGCTCTTAGTAAAGTTTGTCTTTTTGCTATCTCTCTTAATTTCTGTTCTGCCAACCATTTACACAAGCTCTTTCTTCTTCTTCTTCTTCTACAAGTGTGTTTTATTGAATTATTTTTAATTTTTAATTAAAAGCAAAAACCGGTTCATATTTTACAAAATGCCCTTCGAAATGCTTTATTTGAAGAAAAATATTCACTAATTAAGGTTTTAATCCTTAATAAATTACTTTTATTCGGTCATAAAAAAAGTTATGTTTTTCTGGTGCTGAGTTGCCTCGGTCCTGAGTTGTCTCACTCCTCAGTCGTCAGTATTGAGTCGGGGGTGTTGAGTCGGGGGTGTCATTCTTTTATTCGTTTTATTATACAAGGGGGGAGGCAGACGTGGTAGCATCGATTCTAGGGGGCAGCGGGAAGAAGATAACACATGCTCGCTGGTTCACAGTGTCGCTCCACGTGCAGTCTTAGCCTCAAACCTGGTGTAGTACGCATATCGACACTTCAAAATTCCTTTGCCGACTTGGCGCCATTTTGGCCTTAAATCCGAAACTTAATCAAAGGCAATCCATCACTATCAGAATAGCATGCTCACGTGGTATTCTGATCAATTGCTAACCATCCTGGCCCAGCCTCTTCATTCTGTAACACGCGTTAACTGAAGGAAGTTGTCAAGCTTTATCTCAGCTGTCAGGTCAATCCAATGTACCACACAATTATTATCTAAAAATTATTGCTGGGAAAGCAATTTATATGTACTCCAACACGACATCTGGATGGAAGTGTTGTATATATATTACTAGCAGGAGAGCCCGGCGTTGCCCGGGGATGTAACAGTAAGAGATAGATCAGGTATCGACCATCATAAAGACTGAAAAATAAAATTGACAAAGATTATTGTTTAAGGTTGACGGACACGCATGTCTTAATTAGTTTTTTTTTTTTTTTTTTTTTTACGAATTGGTCAAACCCAAACTCAAACAAAAACATTGTTTTCAATCGCTATGAGTTTACCGATTGAATAGAATTTTATTATAAACAATTGTCTTGTAACACTACCTGCAAAAAAAAGTGATGTTTTGTTGAAATCGATTGAAAAATGTAGGAAATCCGATCCCATAGATAAACGAACACACACACACACACACACACACACACGCACGCGCGCGCGCACACACACACACACACACACACACAGAAACAAACAAACAAAGAAACAACCTTGGTTCTATAATAAGTATAACTCGATATGAGTTGTCCCCCTTTCATTCTGGCGACAGAATCGTGTTTTATCGTGTTTTCAAATTGATTTCATGCAAAAACAATTGTGTTTTTCCAATTTTTGGCGCTGTCAGAACCCCTGCAAGGTAATTTTACGCAGTCCTGTGAAGTTTTGTTGAAATCGGTTGAAAAATGTAGGAAATCCGATCTAATATATAAACGTACAGACACACACACACACACACACACACACACACACACACACAATCTGCGTTTTATAATAAGTAAGATGATCTAACAAATCTTATTCATTTAGTAGCCTTTCTGTAATCTTTTACAATTTATGATTTTTACTTATTGAATAAAGTAAAAAAGTATTATTTTTAGTTAGGAGAACTTGTGTATGTTTAGATTTCATTTGTTTACTTTTTGCGTATCGTTCTCTGAAAAAAAAAACAAAAAAAACACTGAGTCACCAGAAATTAACGGCATTCGGATGTTTGAGTGTTTGAGTAGCCGGCAGTAACTTCAGGCCGGGTGCGATACACTTAACCGTGCTTTCAAATTGATTTCGTGCAAAAACAATTGTGTTTCTCCAATTTTTGGCGCTGTCAGAACCACCGCAAGGTAATTTTACGTAGTCCTGTGAAGTTTTATTGAAATCAGTTGAAAAATGTAGGAAATCCGATCCAATATATAAACGTACACACAAACACACACAATCTGCGTTTTATAATAAGTAAGATTATTTTTGAGGGCATTTTGTCTTTATGACATTTTCTTTTTAATTTGTTTTTGTTGTCATTACTGCTTTCCATCGATTGATAGTGCAGACCTCTCGCCATTGTTGCATGTTTGATTTTTTAAATGCCCGGCTATTGTATAAGACTTGACGTATTTTGCTTAAAGTTAAATTTGCAATTGAAATTATTATTTACGATGGGCTTGAGATCATTCGCTGAATATTGCAATCAGGAAATAAAAATGAGAAAACCTACGAATAAAAAGAAAAAAAGAAAAAACAAAAAAACAAACTCGTTCTCTTTGTTAGTTTTTTTTCCTTCAGTTAGAATCAAACATTACCGTTCATTATCGATTAATTCCAACATATTTTACACCGAAATTTATTAAACCAGTTCTTTCAACATTTCCGCATAATGACATTTCGAGCCAACTGTTCAACATACGAACATTCAAGCAGAGAGATAATTTTGCACCCAAAACAGCCTGTCTCTAGAAGGTTATCATAATCATATAAATGTATCTAATGATCGTCGGGATGTTTTTTTTTTAAAGGGAAGCCCCTCAAAATAGAGGTGTTACCGTTCAAATATTTATAATGAATGAGGTGTGTGAATGGAATAAAGAAGTGGTAGGAAGTGAAAGCTATGAGGATAAGGTGATAGATAACGACTGACCTTTGACATGAAGAGGTCAAGATTAAAAGGTTCATGGGAGCATTCACGCGGGAGCCTCTTTCACAAAATGGCAGTTATTGGGGAAAAAGCCGTTTGAGTGGAACTTCGGATATTTGGAGCACGAGGAAAATAAAAGTGATTCGATTCCTTGGAAGTAGAATGGAGTGTCGTAGCTGCACATGGAAATATTATATGTAACACGTTTCGATCTAAGAATCATCAGAATAAAGTAATCATCTTATTGATGGAATTATATATATACATATATATATATATATATGGAATTTGTCTCCTCCTAAGTATATATATATATATATATATATATATATATATATATATATATATATATACTTAGGAGGAGACAAATTCCATTCATTTCTATTCTATACTTTATTTTAGATGGGTGATCATTTTGGGAATGGATGTACAGTTGATGTCATGTATAATGGCTGACACTAATACCCTTCAGAAAGCTACAAATCTGCCTCTTCTCCCCAAGCTATGGGTTAATTAGTAAGACGTTTATCAATGAACCATTATTGTCTTAAAAATCTTACAATTTAATATTTTATGGCTTTAAATAACCTGCAAAGCTTACAGCACCTGTAATTCCCAGGTTGTCACCTATCAAGGTACTGACCAGGATCGACCTTGCTTAACTTCGGTGATCGTACGGGAACCCGTGTTCCAGCGTGATATGCTCGTAAGCCGAAATTTATACATAGGAAATATAATAATATGTAATAATTTTTTGAGATAATGATTTAGTGATATAAGTCTTACTAATTAACCCATAGCTGGAGGAGAATGTGTGGATTCATATCTTTGTCAAGGTTATTTGTGTGTAATTGAATAAAAGCTCCCCGATTAACAATTATCCATTGCACCAGCTACATATCCAATCTTACAGCCCCTGGTATCCTCAAGCGGTCACCCATTTAGGTACTGAGTAGACTCAACGTTGCTTAACTAAGTCTGATGGAGAGGGAAACCGTTCATCGTAACTGGAGAGAACTAGGTGTTTGAATGATGATGATGAATCGGCACTTTTTATTTTATTGTTATTTTTTGTTTTGTTTTTTTGTTTTTGTTTTTTGTTTTTTGTTTTGTTTTGTTTTTTGGGGGGCTTTTTGTTTGTTTTTTTGCCAGTTTATTTTACCCCGAAATTTATTAAACCAGGCATAGCAGTTTTGCGTGACATAATTTAGATTCGATTGTTCAACACGTGACCATTCAAGCGCAAGGGAAATTAAATAGGATCTGTCACGAGAACGCTGTCAAAATAGGACGAGAAGGAGGCTTTCTCTTCCCCTTGTCGAACTCTCTGCCTACAGGCAGAGAGGAACCCAGACGAGGCTATGACGAAGGGCAGAGTCTCGTTTGGAGAAGTAAACAAACCCGACCTTGTGTATAAAAGGCCTATGGGCAATTTTTACCCGAGCCTACGGGCTTGGAACGCTCCACGTTAAAAACTGGCCTTGTGCCATATCTTGCCTTGTGGGGAGGTTGGTAAATAGAGAGAATACTGTCAAAACCAACTTTCTCACATGATCGTTTCGATATCATGTTGTGTTGTTAACCTTTGGTATTCTGCATTATTATTATTATTATTATTATTATTATTATTATTTCCCTTTCCATTACATTCTTTTTCCATGTCTCCGTTGCATTATCCTTATTGTTAATTTCATTCAAAGTTGTTTCCTGTTGCCATAGCAGGATATGACAACACAACTATGAAATTCAAACACACATTGTTCTGGGATCAGAGTCACCTTCAGTGGCTGGATAAACTTTTGGTACAGCAAATGAAGTCACATACAGAGTGATAAACGTTAAGAATATTTCTCGAGCTGATAGAGTCCTGGGTATGACGATAAACTACATCCGCGTCCTGGGTATGGCGATAAACTACATCCAACAGCAAGCCCTCGGATAGTGTTTTTGAAACAATAATGTTACCAGCTATACTTTTTTGAAACAATAATGTTGCCAGCTATACTTTTTTGAAACAATGATGTTGCCAGCTATACGTTTTTTTGTAAAAAATAATGTCAGCTATACGTTTTTTGTTAAAAATAATGTTCCCAGCTATACGTTTTTGAAACAATGTTGTCAGCTATGCGTTTTTGAAACAATGATGTTGCCAGCTGTGCATTTTTGAAACCATAATGTTGCCAGCTATACGTTTTTTGGAAAAAAAAATTATTCCAGCTGTACGTTTTTGAAACCATAATGTTGCCAGCTATACATTTTTGAAACCATAATGTTGCCAGCTATACGTTTTTTGTAAAAAAATAATGTTGCCAGCTATACGTTTTTTATTCCATACAAAATAGGTATTTAAAATTCATATAAACTGGATTTGGCATTAAATAACCCACATTGGTTGATATGCCATAAAACCCAAACAAACAAACAAACAAACAATCGAGCTGATAAGGTTTCGATGGTGATAACGTCCCTTTCCATATGCGACATAGAGCGAATTGCATTGGGTTTCCTGGTACAACTTGTAAGAAGAGACTTATTCGTACCCCGGGAAATGAAACTATTGAGTTAAATAATTAGGAGAATGTAATGTTCAACCAGTTCAGACATTTGCAGCCACGACACGCAATTCTACTTCCACGGAATCGAATCACACTTATTTCCACTGTGATCGAAACGTAAGAAGTTCCACATAAGCGGTCTTTTTGTAAGGAGTGCTACTTTTTGGAACAGGCTCCTGCATAGCTGGTTCCATTTTAATCTTGGCCTCTTCAGGTCAAAGGTCAATTCAGTTCTAACTGGAATTTGCTTCAACTTGAGTTACTCATGGAGAAGCACGTTGCCAGCCTTAGAGCTAAATAAGAAGATATTATTAGGTTGGTGCAAAAATAATGACGTAATAATGTCGTTTTTTGGCGTATTTTTTAACGTCAAAAAACGACATTATTACGTCATTATTTTTGCACCAACCTAATAAATATCCTTCTCAGGTGATTATCGCTCTCCACATCTTCCTTTAGGCGATCATGACTGTTGGCAAATTTGTCTTTATTAACTATGAATTGTCACGCATTCGTGAGAAAAATAGTGGGGTGGTTTCCTGTTGCCTTTTTCAACGGTTTGCAATCCAACAGTTTTGTTCTGGCTGCTACCTAAGGCCAGAAAATACAGTCTATGTTGGTATTTAACCCATAACTAAGGGGCTGAAGAAGATACGAATTCATGCCTTTCCCCAAGGCATTAGTGCAACAGGTGAAGCTTGAATTTGAACTCGACTGTCCGATAATCGTCACTCTACCTGCACATGTCAGGCAATATATTTATCCCCCTCTCATCCTCTTCACTCATTTTATCCAATTAGTGCATTTTGTACCACTGTGGTCACCACTCCCCTTCATCTCAAAATTGTCGTTTATGGCGATATGAACGATAATTATTCAGAATAATGCAATGGTTTGCCGGTTTCTTTGACTTGACGTTACCCTGTCTCTCCTCTCAGAGGTGGATTTACTTTTTAAGTCACCTAAGAGGCAAAGTTTAGCAGGTGGTTTGAATTTAAAGATTCTTTCTCATAGAGTGGTTTCCACACAAGGCTGTATGACCTATATGTTGTAACCTAGGGAAGGTTACTGAATAGAATAATCACACGAAGGTCGGTAATGAACGATAGTACTTAGGACAAGAACAACACATATAAGATTCGCCAGCGGCGCGTAGAAGTAATCAACTTCTAGAAGTGAGTCAAGTGAATTCCACAATGAACCTCCAACAACAGGATATCTACCAACCGCCCCACGCGACACAAGGCCGAATTTAATGTAGGGTATACAAGCCTGTAGACTCGGCCAAAAATTCCCCGTAAACCCCTTATAAAACGGGGTCGGGTAGGTGTTTCCGAAACTCTGCCCTTCGTACGGGGATCCTCAATGCTCGGAGACAGAGTGTTTGACCAGCACAGTTGGAGACGAATCTCCAACTGCCGGATATCTACCAACCGTACCACTCGGTCAGATGCGGCACAAGACCGAATTTAGTGTGGGGTATCCTAGCCCACAGGCTCGGTCAAAAATGACCCGTTGACCCCGTATAAAACGGGGTATGGTAGCTGTTTCCCGAGACGAGACTCTGACCTTCGACATAGACTCGTCTGGGGTTCCTCTCTGCCCGGAGGCAGAGAGTTTGACCAGCACAGATGGAGACGAATCTCCGACTACAGACCAACATACACAGTATTTACTACTGTATTTATGTGAATGGGGGCATACCTATTATCGTCCGAAGGTATGCTACAACAATATATGACCCCAAAGCTATTATCCCCTTAGTTGAGGGGATTTCTAGCTTCCCCAAGGCTATTAGCACGTAAATGAATATAATGGACGCTACTGGAATTCGAACTCGACTCTCTGATTCGTCAATCCGAGCCGCGAACCATTACTCCTCTATCTTCTAAGTAGTGGAATATTATCTTATGGCGACAGGAAGCGTTACATTACGTCGTCAGTAAGCGAATATCTCATAAAGAAACAGGGGGAATCTGTCTTTTAATATATTGTTTTAATTTCTTTGTATATATAATATATTGTTTTAATGATTAGAATTAATTGAAGGCCCGCCAGTAATCCGACCAAAAATAAAGTATTACTACCATTGGCTGGAATTACCAAATTCTCTCACTTGCAGTCATGATAGAGTTCAAAAGCGTTACAGTGGGCTTGTGGGTAATGAATCATTTCCCACCCTTTTCCACAGACGAAATGTTGATCGCTCAATTGACGAGATCTACCCAAACATTATTTTTATGGCAGATGTTCAGACGAGCTGCACTCCTTAGTTCCACCAATTCAGACATTCACAGCTAGGACCCGTCATGCCACGCCCATCAAATCAGCCCCTTTTCCTTCGCATTCTTTTGATTAAAATAAAGTTTCACCCACCTTCTTCACCAGAATAGTTATGTTAAAGGCCTTAAATGATAGCATCAGACTGCAGTTTTTATAATCAATCCAGTAACTTTAATAAAACGTGTTGAAACTACCTAAAGATTTAATTCAAGCTTTGTTTTGATGTCTAAATTAATCATTTAAAATTTGTCAAAAATTGTTCCAAGCAAATTGAAGTTATTGAGGTTTATGTGATTTGCATAATAACTTCAGACGCACTGTATATGTGTGTGCGTGTGTATATATGTATTAGCTGTTTCCTCGTAATCACACCAAAACGTTTGTTAAGGGATATGCAATCGAATATGAACCAGCCAATGATTCCACAAGTTCTACATGCATGAACCGTGTTTGCATCAACAGCGACACCTAACAGTTGAGCTGAAAGAGTTCCAGAGCATTGACATTTGTATTAATAACATTGCTAGTCATCATTGAGTTGGTTGCAACTCTAGGCTACGGACAGCCTGTGAATCACAAGGTACGATCTGAGAATATCCAGCAATGCCTATACAGGACATTTTATATAGTGTGAAAAGACGGTGCACAAGGTCAAACCCATTGTCTGACCATCCGAAGTAATAATCCGAAAAGCAAAGCAAGTCTACGTTCTACTCACCTACATCGATTGCTGGTGAACCGCAGGTGTAACATCAGAGTATTCTTTCTTCTAGTTGGATACCTTAAAAAAAGGCTCAGGGTTCCAACACTCCCAGTAGGCTGTGTGCTAGATGGCCGTTCACCCTACAAGAAGATTAATCCGCCCTTTGACAGGTTTTGCTTTTAATACTGCTCGGTGTCTAGCAAAACATTCTCACCAGAATTGACTGGCGTGGGAACCGGTTTAGGAACCCGACCAGGCGGTAGGTACTACTGGATTAAAATGGTAGCACTTGTAGAGTGACCTGTCATAAAACGTTAATAATAAGCGACCATAAAGATACAAAATAATAAAAGTGACCAATGACCAACAGAGCAACCCAAGATCGTATCAAAAGAGAATATTCTGGTAACTTTCTATAAAAAGTCGGAAGCTAATTTTCTAATTAATTAATTGTTATGGGACCTTACCCATAATAACATAATGGACTATTCCATGCGTAATAAATACTGCGCCTCAAGAGGAAGCAGAGAGTTCAGTCCGAAGTCGGGCGACCGGCTGATCGGCTGATCGGTTGAACTCTCTGCCTACGCCTACGGGCGGGGAGGAACCCGAAAGAGGCTACGCCGAATGGCGGAGTCTCTTTCGGGGAGGTAGACCGACCCTGAACCCGTTTATACGGGTTCAAAGGGCATATTTTTGCCCAAGCCCACGGGCTCGGAAACCCCACGTTAAACCGGCCTTGTGCCACATGATGCCCTCGTGGGGGGGGGGACTAAATACCGTTCAGTCCGAAGTCGGGCGACCGGCTGATCGGCTGATCGGCTGATCGGTTGAACTCTCTGCCTACGGGCGGGGAGGAACCCGAAGGAGGCTACGCCGAAGGGCGGAGTCTCTTTCAGGGTGGTAGACCGACCCTGAACCCGTTTATACGGGTTCAAAGGGCATATTTTTGCCCGACCCCACGGACTCGGAAACCCCACGGGCTCGGAAACCCCACGGGCTCGGAAACCCCACGTTAAACCGGCCTTGTGCCACATGATGCCCTCGTGGCGGGGTGACTAAATACCGTTCAGTCCGAAGTCGGGCGACCGGCTGATCGGCTGAACTCTCTGCCTACGGGCAGGGAGGAACCCGAAGGAGGCTACGCCGAAGGGCGGAGTCTCTTTCGGAGAGGTAAACCGACCCTGAACCCGGGTTCAAAGGGCATATTTTTGGCCGAGCCCACGGTCTCGGAGATCCCATGTTAAACCGGCTTTGTGACACATGATGCCCTCGTTGTGGGTGGGGGGGTGACTAAATAATGTTCCGTCTGAAGTCTGGAGTGAAGTCTGAAGTCTGGAGTGAAGTCCGTCAGGAGTCAGTCAGTCAGAGCGAGCGAGTCAGTCAGTCGAGTCAGAGGCAGTCCGAAACAGAGTCGCGTTCAGACAATTACTACTAAACCTGATTGTTCATACTAACACTTTCTACTTCTCTGTATATATTCCTGTTTGTAATATATCTGTGTTATTCCATATCCGCCTTCGAGTTCTTCTTTTTTTGGTTCTCCCTTGAACTATCTCCGTAGTACAAGGAACCGGACCACAACATTAATTAAATTTCATTTTACGTTTCAGGGTTGACCCAGTAACAATTTTATTGCCAAATTAACCCTTTGAACCCCGACCATCGCTTGGTAGAGAAAAATGACTTCATGCTCAGCCACCAGTTGTGCTGTGTTTTTCCTATTGCGCTGTTCCACACAACTTTCCCCCGGAAAGCCGTTCACACCAGAAAGTTCCTAGATCAATACTGTATGGATCTAGTGGGAGCATTCCGTTCAGCTACAGGCGCAGGTATTCAATCAATGCTGATACTCTGGAATGCCTGCAAAATGTCGGCATCCACCTCCCAGAAATACCAGAAGATGCCTCCAATAACAACCTCTGTGCTGCGTGCTCTTATAAATACAATAAATTCGAGCAGAAAGACCCAACCGCGGTCTACAAGGACTATCCTGTCAAGGCTGTGAAGTCTTCAGTCCGCTGCGCAACATGTTAGCGCTTCTTGGGCATCAAGAGAGGCAGCACTTGCTGGGTAGATTGTCACACAAAGAAAGACTTCTGGGAATAAAGTGAAGGCATGCAATCATACTCTCTCCCTGCTAAGTAGCGATTTTCCAAGCGTAGCTTAGATGTGGCACAAGGCCGAAAGTATGGGGCACCCAGTGAGGAACGAACTCACTACTCATTCGTAATTGTGCTAGCGAGACAAGCTTGTTAACCATTACACCGCCTCGGAGTGTCCCTCATCCTGCTAAGTATAATGCTTATATACCGTGAAACATTACATACCAATTATTTGCGAATTTTGATTCAGGAGCTCAGGCCGAAGGGTTCAAATTGTCCAGGGACACAGGTCTCAAAGGGTTAACCATTTGTATATCGCCGGTCAATTTTAGCTGAAAGATGAGAGACGACACATTTTTATTTATTAAACAGTGTGTATTACGTCTATCGGTCTGCATATCCGATAAATCGTCGTAAAGAAAATATGTTCTCTTATAAGCAAAAATTCTTTTTTACATTTTATATTGTATATTACGCTGTATATTCTTTTATAGTTTATAGTGGCTACTGTGTTACTATCACGTTTGTGTTTTGGATAATTTCTTATTGTTATTAAAAGTCATATAAGCAGTAAATTGCTGATGCCCCTTTGTGAGTAGACGGACAGTTCTGTCTACGAAACTCTGGAGTCGAGATGCTGAAGATAACATCAATCAGCTAAGTGGCAAACTTTTATTAGGTTGGGGCAAAAATAATGTCGTTTTCTCACCTAGTAACATAAGTGAGAAAACGACATTATTTTTGCACCAACCTGATACTTTCTCTCTCTCTCTCTCTCTCTCTCTGTATATATATATATATATATATATATATATATATATATATATATATATATACATTGTCATCCACAAGCAGACTGTTTTGATTGACATCCGATTGCTTCAGGCCGAATGATTCGGCAACAGTCGGAGATTTTCCCCCTTAGCCATCGGCGCACGGTTGTTAGAAAGGCGAATTTCTACGTACTTATTCTGTGAATATACACGCCAATGACTGAGAGAGCTCAATTCAGGGAAGGGGCAGAGCATTGTAATATTAGCAGTAATGCTCATTGTTTACAAATTCGCACTTATCTTCCAAGAGTGCACAACCGATATATATATATATATATATATATATATATATATATATATATATATATATATATATATATATATATACACGTTTCATTAAATAATATAGACAAGTGTTGTCTATTTATTTTATGTAAATTTTTTTCGTAACATCTGATAAGTTTTATAACATTATCGTTGAACGAAGAAAGAAATAAACACGCGCATATAAGATGCTAGAAGCGAAAATCGCGCCGCATCTCATGACGTCACACATATATATATATGCGCGTGTTTATCGTTGCTTAGAAATCATCTATGTAAACATTGACAGACTATCATCACTGTCTTGTCCGTATATTGTTTAATATGTTGTAATTGACATCTTTGATAATGGCTTAAGTAAGCCGAAATCTTAGATTGTATAAAAAAAAAATTTGGATCACTATTGTGAATTTCTTTCTTCGTTCAACGATAATGTTATTAAACTTTCAGATGTTACGAAAAAAATTTACATAAAATAAATAGACAACATTTGTCTATATTATTTAATGAAACGTGTATGAATGAAAAGATGCTGCCTAAATATACACAATATATATATATATATATATATATATATATATATATATATATCGTTTGTGAACTCTGTTACGTTAGCTCAATATTTGTACCCTCACCTCAGATTTTATAAGTATATTTTAAGTACATTGTGTATGTGCGACGAGACATAGGAATATTAAAAACTTCTTTATTTCTTGAAAGAGCAGATTGTTCGATATATTTGTTTTTTTTTGTTTTTTTGTTGTTTTTGTTTTTTTCATCCCCATTTGAATCACGGCCAGTTCTCGGAAGGGAACATCACATTTCCTGTCTAGATATTGATCGTAGGCCAGACGAATGCTGTTTGACAAAAAGTGTAAATGACCCCAACAATATACCATGAATGAGGCCTACGCATTTTTCGTAGGCTAGCACGTGGCGGTTTGTTTCGCGCGTGTCGGTCTGAACAATTCTTCACTTAGCTGCTTTCACCCGGACATGGTAGACATCACCAGAATCTGTTTTAGCCGTTTGCAGTTCGAAGAAGTAGATGTCACCAAAACCAAATTTCGCAGTCTGCTGCCGAAAAAAGTAGATTTCACCAAAACCAAATTTCGCTGTTAGCTGCAACAAGAAGTAGATGTCACCAAAACCAAATTTCGCAGTTTGCTGCCCGAAAAAGTAGATGTCACCAAAAGCAAATTTCGCTGTTTGCAGCCCAAAAAAGTAAATGTCACCAAAACCAAATTTCGCTGTTGGCTGCCCGAAATGTCACCAAATACAAAATTCGCTGTTTGCTGCCCGAAGAAGTAAATGTCACCAGAAGCAAATTTCGCTGTTTCCTGTCCGAAAAAGTAGATTTAACCAAAAACAAATTTCGCTGTTTGCTGTCCTAAGAAGTAGATGTAACCAAAAGCAAATTTCTCTGGTTGCTGCCCGAAAAAGATTTCACCAAAAGCAAATTTCGCTGGTTGCTGCCCAAAAAAGTAGATGTCACCAAAAGCAAATTTCGCTGTTTGCTGCCACAAGTAGATGTAACCAAAACAAAATTTCGCTGTTTGCTGCCCGAAGAAATATATGTAACCAAATCATATTTCGCTGTTCGCTGCGCGAAAAAGTAGATATCACCAAAGCGAAACTTCGCTAGTTGCTGCCCGAAGAATTAGATGTCACCAAACCATATTTCGCTGTTTGCTGCCCGAAAAAGTAGATGTCATCAAAATCAAATTTCGCTGTTTGCTGCCCGAAGAATTAAGAACATCATCACCCAAGTCGGTTACGCTTTTATGATTCACATATGTATATTAGAAGATTGATTATCCCTCCCTTCTATATTCAAAAAAGAAACAAAAATACTTTCCGAACACTCTAATATTTACATAAATTTTACTTACATTTCTTTGCATATCCTTTCTGGTCTAACGTCATTACTTTCCGAACACCCTATTATTCAATTAAATTTTAATTACATTTATTTGCATATCCTTTCTGGTCTAACGTCATTACTTTCCGAACACCCTAATATTTACATAAATTTTACATTTCTTTGCATATCCTTTCTGGTTCAACGTCATTACTTTCCGAACACCCTAATATTTACATAAATTTTACTTATTCTTTGCATATCCTTTCTGGTCTAACGTCATTACTTTCCGAACACCCTAATATTTACATAAATTTTACTTACATTTCTTTGCATATCCTTTCTGGTCTAACGTCATTACTTTCCGAACACCCTAATATTTACATAAATTTTACATTTCTTTGCATATCCTTTCTGGTCTAACTTCATTACTTTCCGAACACCCTATTATTCAAATAAATTTTACTTACATTTATTTGTATATCCTTTCTGGTTTAAACGTCATTACTTTCTAAAAACCCTAATATTTGAATAAATTTTACTTATATTTTTTTGTATATTCTTTCTGGTCTAACGTCATCACTTTTCGAACTCCATAATATTTGAATGAATTTTACTTACATTTGGTTGTATATCCTTTCTGGTCTAACGTCATTACTTTCCAAACACCCAAATATTTGAATAAATTTTACTTACATTTGTATATCTTTTTACATTTGTATATCTTTTCTGGTCCAACGTCATTACTTTCCGAACACCCTAATATTTACATAAATTTTACTAACATTTGTTTGTATATCATTTCTGGTCTAACGACATTACTTTCCGAACACCCTAATATTTACATAAATTTTACTTATTGTTTTTATATCCTTTCTTGTCTAACGTCATTACTTTCCGAACACCCTATTATTCAAATAAATTTTACTTACATTTGTTTGTATATCCTTTCTGGTTTAAACGTCATTACTTTCTAAAAACCCTAATATTTGAATTACGTTTGTTTGTATTACCTTTCTGGTCTAACGTCATTACTTTCCGAACACCCTAATATTTGAATACTTTTTACTTACATTTGTTTGCATATCCTTTCGGATCTAACGTCGTTACTTTCCGAACACCCTAATATTTACATAAATTTTACTTACATTTGTTTGTATATCCTTTCTGGTCTAACGTCATTTCTTTCTGAATATTTTATTTTAATATTTGAATAAATTTTACTTAACGTCATTACTTTCCGAATGCGCTGATATTTATATAAATTTTTCTCATATATGTTTGTATATCCTTTTTGGTCTAAAGTCATCACTTTTCGAACACCATATTTTACTTACATTTGTCTGTATATCTTTCTGCTATAACGTAATTACTTTTATTTGTATATCCTTTCCGGTTAAAACTGAATTATTTTCCGAAAACCCTCATAAATCACAAGGATAAAACGTTGGTGTCTGTCTCTTTGTCTCTGTCTGCCTGTCTGTCTGTGTCTCAGCGCTAAAAGAAGCCGATCAATAGGTTGTAAACCCAAATACAAAAGAACAAAATATTTCTCTGGCCCGTCACATGTTCAGATCGATTGATTACGACGTGGTATCTAAATGTCGCGGGGACAGTCAAAGAATAGGATAACGAATGCCTGGCCGGTCAGGAAGCCAGCACATCGCCAAGTTACATGTTTTATAATGTCTCTCTATAGGGTTAAATTAGTTCGAAGGTACGTATTGATACTATCTTGTTTTTCCTTCTTTTATTTATTTATTTAGCCCCTTTGGTGAATAGAATGCATATTCCAAGGTTTCTTTCAGAAATTTTCGCATAAGAAGGCCGACCGTCAGATAGGCAATGTGAACTTCTTTTCTTAGCTTCATACTATGTGTTTCATCAGGGCTACATAAGGATTTTGAATTCAAAGATGTTCTTTTCCATTGCTACCGAGGTCAATCTGTCTTTAACGATAGCAAGGTGGGGGTTGGGGGAGACGAAGAGAAGGATTGATACCTTGCCCAAGAGTATTTGTGCAAAAATGAAAGTAATTGACTTCATTGGAATTCGAACTCGGCTCTTTGATTTTTCATTCTGAATCGCTATCAGTTTCACCATTCGCACATCCGAAATATCGGCAAAATTAAGGAACATTTTCTGTTACTCACTAAACGCAGACGAAAATCCTAAAATCTGATCTTGGGTGTGGGTGCTAACTAAATAAGTTTAACAAAACAATTTCTTTGGTTAGGAAAATTCTGATCCGGTGAGGATTAATGTAAGGCTAAACCAAATATTATTAGGTATTTCTTTGAAGAGAAAAAAAAAAAAAAAAAACAACTTTTGACAGCATTAACCACGTTCTTCGAACAAAGATTCAAAAGTTCTCGCCTTGAAAATCCTAACAGAAAGACTAATGAAGTAAACTTTGAATCGATCATGAAAATCTTAATCTAAAGAATGACGATAAAGTTCCTAAATACGAGATTCTATATTGCCGCTTTATCTGTTTTTAGACTTTTGACAGCATTAGACCTTTTTTGGATGCTGTAATACTAAATACGGACCTTGCTACCTACTTAATAGCTACCCACCGTCCCATCCACCCAAAGCCTACCTAGCTACATACATACATTATACACATTAAAAGTTTCTTTTCTCACACTTCATGCTTGTGGAACTTTCTCCCGCTTTCATGCTTTCCAGCCAAATTTCCTCTTCAAAAATTCTATCGTTATCTACCATCTTCTTGATTACTCTCCTTCTATCGTTTTCTCTCCTTAATGTTACTTTTTTTTTCTTAGTTTTTTACACTCGGTAACCCCTTGCATCTTAGTGGCTTTACTACCTTGCTTGGGATGAAATTAAATTGATTAAGATATGTGTACTGTGGATATTATATATATATATATATATATATATATATATATATATATATATATATATATATATATATTATATATATATATATATATATATATATATATATATATGTTCTTATACATTGTAACCCGGATATAAGAGAGTTATTTTTTATTCTTTGTTTTTTGGAATTTATCTATTATGTTTGCATTTTGTGTGCGTATGTATATATATATATATATATATATATATATATATATATATATATATATATATATATATATGAAGAAATATAGTCTTAAGATGTACTGTATTTATGGGATAAAGTGCTTAATATCAGAGATAGAGCGTGTGTAAATATAAAAGTGAACATAGAAATCAACACTTAGAGGCGACAGTCTGTTTTATGCTAGATGCAATCATCAGGCCATGATGAGTCTAGAATGAAACAGACTGTCGCCTCTAAGTATTGACTTCTATGCACACTTTATATATATATATATATATATATATATATATATATATATATATATATATATATATATATATAACCTGTATAAGCAGTCTCCATTAATAAAAAAAAATAAATAAAAATAAAAGTTCAATTAAGAAAATACTTAATATTCTATATAATCAATGCGAATGTCAGTGTGTCACACTTTTTCAACTTAAAGGGGCACAACTCTCTAACTTTCAATAGTTCATTTCAAATGAAAAAAATTACTGTTCTCAGTCGAATTGGCTAGATGCAACCAAAATTTCTATACTAACAGTTTTTTCTCTTGCACTTCTTACCTGTGGAACTCTCTTCTGGCTCTATGCTTTCCAGACAAATTTGATCTTAAAAATTTAAATGCAAAGTCTATCGTTATCTACTGTCTTCTTGATTACACTTCTTTTATTGTTCTTTTAATGTTTCTCTTCTCTTTTTTTTTCACACTGAGTAACCCCCTGTGTCTTAGTGGCATATATATATATATATATATATATATATATATATATATATATATATATATAACCTGCATAAGCAGTCTCCATTAATTAAAATTGATTTCGATTTTTGTTATAAATCTCTTTTCCGGCATCAGAGATTATCTCGGTCCAAAAAGAGTCATTTTTTGTGTGCCGAAGAAAAGACAAGTAACTTCATATGGAACCTGAGGTATATCTAGAGATTCTAAATAAAATCCAAAGAAGAATCAGCAATATTAATGGTCCTGACCTGTCATCTCGGTTTCAGTTACTTTCCCACAGCCGTAATGTTATTTTCCTGTGCCTTTTCTATAAATACTTTCTTGGTAATTATTCGAATGAGCTCTTCGATACGGTACCTAGACTTGATGAATTTAAGCACAGTACTAGTTTGGCAACAAGGTCTCATCAAGGCACAGTTAAATTGGCGAGATGCAACCGTAAGTTCTATGCTGACAGTTCCTTTTCACGCACCTCATGCTTGTGAACCTCTCTTCCGGTTTCATGTTTTCCCATCAACTTTGATCTTCAAAAATTTAAATGCAATGTCAACCGTCATCTACCGTCTTCGTGATTAAATCTTTTTCTATCGTTCTCATTTCATAATAATGCTTCTCTTTTTTCTTATTCTTTCACAATCACCGTGTGTTTTAGTGACTTTACTACCTTACATGGGATGAAATGACTAAACACACACACACACACACACACATAAATACACACACACACACACACACACACATATATATATATATATATATATATATATATATATATATATACACACACACACAGACACACACACATATACTAGCGGGGATACCCGGCGTTGCTTGGAAGGATTCTGAATAATAGCTTATTATTAACAATTTATTGATATTTTTCATCCATCTTATGGAAAATAATTTTATATTCAATCTTTAAAAAATATACTTCATTGTTTTTTTGTTTTTTTTGGTGGGGGGTACAAAATAACTAAATTTAAGAAGATACCCCCCTACCAATACCATGTTCAGTGGGAGCGGGGATGAGGGAGCTGAGCATCCCCATGTTTTTATTAAAAAAGACACTTTATTTTTCGACATAAATATTCTGTTAATATTGTTTTCAAACAAATCAAACTTAGATAAAAGTTCATTAACCTTTTTTCACATTATTATTAATAAAAACGTAATAAAACTTGAGATATAGCCAAATATTTAATTTAATCATTTTTCAAGCAAAAAATTATAGAGAGCCTTACTTCTTCGGAAAATAATTATTTACTATTTATTTTCGAGGAGAATTTATACTTTTTTAAGTAAATAAAGTTTTACTTTTAAACATTATATTAAAGAAGCAAACATTTCTTTGTAAATGTATTTAATTTCTATTTTGAAAGAGAGCAGAAGCATGTAAGACACATTGAGAATTCCGTTTTGAAAAAGAAAAGAAAACTTTAGTTAAATAAAAATTAGAACGAGAGACAGACATGAGTTACGGCCAACATTAGTCATTTGAATATTTGTTTTACGAATTTAACTATAAATCAATTTTGAAAAACTAAGGTTCACTATAGACTTCTGTTCAAATAAAATAAAATTTAATTTAAAATTATTTACTATTTTATGTTAGCTACAAATAAAAAAATAATGGAGTTTATTTTTTAAAGACTGAATAAAAACTTATTTTCCATAAGATGACCCAAAAATATTAATAAGTAAATAATAAACATACACACACACGCACACATACACACACATACAAACAACTGTCCTTTAAGGTGATACTGAGTCTGTATATACAGACAAACCTCTCATCAACGGTCTAATAGGCAGATCCGTTAAAGCCGATTGTCCGTAGATGGGAAGGGATTATTTTTTATTTATAAAACTACTATAGTAACTACCAGTAGTTATGATCGTAATGTAAATATTATAAACACGTATATATGGCATAAATAAATATATACTTAATATAGATACATTAATTAAAATAATAAAAATAATTTATTTCTCACTGCTACTTTCCTATGTGCGCGCTAATGTATCGTACTTTCCGTCTTTGTTTACAATTGAAATGCCTACCACCGCCGCCAATTGGTTATTTTGAGAACTAATACGACTCGTTCCGCTTATCCCGCAAAATTGAAATACATTGCTGATAATTTGGAAGTTTTTTGTTTTATTTTGTAGAATTTTTTTTTTTTTTTTTTTTTGCCTGCAAATTTTGTACGTTGAATCCAAAGTCCGTTGATAGGAGGGTCCGTAGATGAGAGGTTTGGCTGTATATTTATTTTCTAGATGGACACACACACACACACACACACACACACACACACACACACACACACACACACACACTCGAATGTTTGAATAAAATAAATTTACTTTGTTATTTTAATATTCATTTTTAAAGTTACATTTTTATTACTGTCGATGAGAAAATTAAATTTAACTTTAAATATATCCATGTTTCAAAAAAAAAATGTTTAAATATAACCATGTTTCAAAAATGGAAGGTTCCATTTTTGAAACATGGTTATTACTGTGTAGCAAAAAATCCATATTTTAAATCAGTTAATTTATAACATATATATATATATGTATATATATAAAAGTGAACATAGAAGTCAACACTTAGAGGCGACAGTCTGTTTCAGGCTATGTGCAATCGTAAGGCCACCATGAAACAGATTGTCAAGTGTTGACTTCTATGTTCACTTTTATATTTACACACGCTCTATATCTGATATTGAACACTTTATTCCATAAATATAGCACACCTTAAGACTATATTTCTTCATATATATATATATATATATATATATATATATATATGTGTGTGTGTGTGTGTGTGTGTAAATATCTCCAATGAAATGCGATACCTAAGGTTAAAAATGCATTTTTCGAAATGAACATTTCTTCTTGAAGCTTTTATTTTAGTTTTAATTCCAATCTAATAGGTTATATTTGATATTTACAAGAAGCAAAAAACTTTGCTGTATTTCAACGCAAATTAAATTGTTTACAATGATGTTTTCCCTGATTCTAAGTAAAAATGATAAAATCGTCCATATTGACAAATATGACAACACAGCCTAATTTTATTTCTTAAAAACTATTTCAAAAATAAAATATACTTTTCCGAAACGTCATTTGAGAAAACTTAGCTGATTTAAAGTTTAATTAATCAGACTTGAAACAAATATTATTTTTAATTTAAAATAATGCAGAAAAGCATATATTTTTTAACATAGAGTGGGTGTTTTTATGAGGTGTTGACAGATCTATCGACATTCTAAGTTAGAAAAATTTAAGTAAGAAGTATACAAGTGTAAAAAGTGTACTTGACGACTATATAAGTTAACGCCTTTTTTATATATTTTTTTAACTATGCAGTAATCTTGAAAAATATTTCTTTTTCTTTTTATGTGCCATGTCTTTTCAGGGCGTAGGCGATCATGGCTCTCCACCTCCCTCTATCCCTTGCAGCTCTCAACAAGTTCCTTCCCTCTGCCACCTCCCCCAGACCACGTTCTGGCAGCCACTTGTTTAAGTCCGCCAGTTATGTCACACGTTGTTTTCCCTTGTCTCTCTTTCCCTCTATTCGACTCGTGAGTATCAGATTCTCCAGGCCTTCCTTCCTTATTATGTGTCCCAGGAAATTCAGCCGCCTCTTCCCGATGTTAAGTATAAGCCTCCTCCTTGTTCTACAGAAGGATACAAAGGATATCATGGACCTGAGCGTGTGAGCAACGAAGAGATTTTAGAGAACCTCTCCAAAATCTCTTTGTTGCTCACACGCTCAGGTCCATGATATCCTTAGCATCCTTCTGTAGAACTACATCTCTGTCGCCTCGAGTCTCTTCATCCTTAAGGAAATCTTCCAACATTCGCTGCCGTAAAGAAGAACAGATGTCACGTAACTGTTCAGTATTCTTTTCTTTGTTACCAAAGATATCCTCCTGTCTCGTAGTACTCTGGCCAACTTTTGGAATGTGGCCATCTCAATACGCCTACGGATCTCAATGTCGCACTTACCGTCCTCTGTCAAGACGCTTCCCAGATATTTAAACTTCAGCGTCTGCTTGATTCTAGTGTTTCCGACCTTCAGATCGCATTTCAGGCTCATCCTCTTTACTGACGACCATGCATTCTGTTTTTCTTGTAGTTTATGCTTAGTCCCTTCTTCACACCCTCCGTTGCTACCTTCTGTAAGAGATTTTTTAATTTATTTTCCGTGTCTGCTATCATTACTGTATCCTCTGAGTATCTTATGTTCTTAAGATTGTGGCCGTCAATGCTAAATCCCGGTAGCGTTTCCAATTCTCTCAGAATTGCCTTGCTGTATAGGTTGAACAGGTCGGGGGAGAAGACGCATCCTTACCTTACGCTCCTTTCTATTTTTGAATATTCACTGAACTCATTCCCCATGCGCATGTATGCCGTTACCTGCCAGTATAGGTTATTGATTATTCTGATATCTTTCCCGAATATATTGAAGTTGCTGTGGAGTTCCATCAGATCCTTGGGGTACGCCACAAGGATCTGAAAAAATAATTACTAATCTAATATTTTATTCAATTTTAGGTACTTTGGCTTTATAGCCTTACTTTCGAAGACGCATTTTGAGGAAATGTTAGAAACTTATCAATAAATTTGAAATTCACTCTACTTACTCCTCCTCTTATTTTCATATTTCGTGTATGGACTCACATAAAATAAATAAAAAGCTATTTTTAAAATATCGGGGAGCGTGGTGAGCTTTTGCATGTACGATGAGTAAATATAGGTCATAACTATATCACATGATCGCTACAAATGAATACAAAATTCTAAAAGATTTAATATTAAAAAAATGTCTTGCAAAAATTCATTATTCATTGAAAAGTTTTTTTCTTACGGCAATACCGTATATCCACTTAAATATAACGTTTAATAAGAAATAATATCAAATTAAAAATTAAAATCGATTAATTCCTTACAAATCTTCATAATCTTAAATTAGTACCATACATCTCATTCATTATTACTATTTTAACACTCTAGCTTGAGGAGCGGCCCTCTAGTCTTTTGTATAAAAGTATTCTCCTTAGATTTTATGACCACAGAGGAGAGTAGACATTACATAGGAATCTAGCATTCTTTTCTTCGTTTCACAAGCTAGTTTTCGATCTTAAACGGTGGGAATTATTAATTGATGTTTGATTGGAGATCAGTAGACATCATCAATTGATGGCTTAAACTTCATCCAACTATACGGCACTCATTTGTTCATGACTCTAAATGATTAATTGTCAACCGCAGAATTATTGAGATATCATTTAATAGGATTAATGATGCTGCGTCTTTTCTTGAAGTATTTGCCTGCAAATAAAGCTGGAAGAACAAACCAAAGACACAGCTATGGCTGCAGACAGTGCTGGCATCTTAAATTTCCAGTAAGCATTTCTATAAAGGCAGGTTATCTTTAAGAACCTATTCTGCTTATTTTCCTTTCAATCTGAGAATGAAAACAAATCACTTTATAGTATCAAAAAGAATTAAATCATTTTGATAATTGTTATATTCCGTTCTAATAGGAATATATACTTGAACAAACACGGGGCATAAAATAATTAAATGTTTATTGTAAAAACCAATACAATAAGAATAAAGATAACAGTTATGCACAAGGTAGTGTAGTGACTCCATCATTTTTGTCAATTTTATAGTTATATTTTTGAAAGAAAATAAAACCTGCTGCAATAGTATTTTCCCTATTGCCCGACTTAATAACGAAAAAGAAAGAAAAAATGCAAATCAGATTCAATTACAAAGAAAAAATATTTATTTCTAACCAGCTAAATAAGGGTTCTTGCAAAAATTCGGCCCTTTTTGCTGAGAATAAGATAAGCTATTCTCTGAGTAACACAATGTAAAAAAGCAGAGCAGAAAACAAACTTAAAAATTACAATGCTCCAAAAACCAAAAAAAAAAAAAAAATATTTAGCGCCACCCTGCTGTGTCAATGATAACAATAAAAAAAAAGGTGGGGAAGAGCCTTAGTTCTACAGTACACTTTCAGTCCTTTCAAGGTTCAAAAGTTTTTATCTATTTTCTTTTCTCTCTTGTGTAGACAAGGTTCTCTTCTTGGTGACCAAACTCCGTACTTTCTTCACTTATTTTCCTCCTGTCCGCCTGGATATTACGCCTTTCTTTTACGGCCGCTTGTGGAAATTTACTTAAACACGTAGTAAAATATTTTTTGAAAACGCCCATATTCGCTCCTTTATCTTCTTCTGAAAAAGCTTTGGCTCCAAACTCCACTCATGGACTTCATTTCAACTTTCTTTTCTGGGGCTTCTACGAGAGTACTTCTCAAAACTTTCTCTGAAGGGGAAACTTGCTCTCAGCAACTTGTTACCCATGCATCCTTCACTTACGGGCAAACGCTGCCTGCCTTTCCAGCAGGGAGAGAGAAAACGAACCTCTTCTTTCTAAGCTGTCTCGTTTCCAACTGCTGCTAGGGTCCATCCGAGTTCTCCCTTCCCCTTCAAAAGGGGCTGTTCACCTTTTAACCGTCCAATCACAGTCCATTAAAAAATAAAATATCAGCAGGTGCTTAGGGCCAGTAACACAATGAGTGGTCTTTTTTGTCCCTTCACCTTAAAAATTTTCAAATATATTATATAATAATGCTAACCTGATTGGATACTTGTTTAATAGTTTGTTTAGTGGCATGTCAACTCAACTCAACTCTAAATTTAGCATTAAATTACCCTTAAGTGTAATTTAATGCTAAATTTAATTTTCTTGGGAGCATTAGTAATTTCTTATACAAAAATGTATTGCTGATATTTTTACTGTAAAAATGTGTTTTTATACTTTCATAATGTTTTGGCCCCAGTTTGGAAGTTAGTTATTTGCCAATAGTTGGGACCCTAACTGATGCTACCACCCCAGGTCAGGGTGGACCTGGGAACAACAGCAATTAAGAAGTGGTTCCACACTCCTTAAAACTTCCGGATCAAAGGCCTTGCTGCCAGATGTAGTTTATCGTCATACTCAGGGTACTAGATGTTTGTTGTTTTCACTGAACGATGACGAGTTAACAGTGTTACTTCTTGTGGAGTTTAGTCGATAGTGTGTAATTCATTTGTTGGTATGTGCTGAAAATATGAAGGAGCCATGGTGTCTCTGGTTGGCAAGCTGCTAAGATCTTCTAAGAGATGTGTTATAACATTAAAAACCATTTAGAGGGTAACTAGTGGCGGTTGTAGATACAGCTATGAAAAAGATTGGAGACAAAGAACTTTGTGAACTATGGATGTAACCAGTGGTGGCCTCCTAAATTTTCAGGAACCGATTCTATAAATGCAGATTATCTTTAGGAACATATTCTGCTTATTTTTTGAGAATGGAAATAAATCACTTTATAGTATCAAAAAGAATGAAACCCCTTTGATAATTTAATAGAAAATATTTATTTATTAAGATAATTCCAGATTAAAATTCTGTTCTCATCATATTACTCTTTATGATGAGAACATTATAACTTTATGATGGTGGGAAAGTGACTGAAGCCAAGATGCCAGGTCAGAACCAATAATGTTGCTGTTACAACATCTTTGAGTTAATTTCTTCCATTACAAGAATGCCTAGTTCAACAAATCCCTAATATTTACTGTATTTCTGTGCCATTTTTTATATTAAAAGCGACTGGAAGAATGAAGTTTAATCAGAGATATTTAAAAAAAAATTTAACTGAAAATGTTTTTGAGGTGTGTACAATGTTTTACAAACAAGAGAAAAAAATTAAAATTTTTAACCTTTGCTTGATTGAAAAAATATTTAATCCAAAATTGAACAATGGCGACTGCTTGGAGGTAAGCAGCATCTATTCTATCATTTTTTTTTTCTGTTTAAGTTCTTTCCATGTACCAGTTTACCTCCAATACGTATCATAAAGTTCATCAACTAATTCAGCTTCCAATGACCTGTGACCTTTGGAGATTGAATTTTATCTCATCAACCTTTTTACCAATTGTGAAAGCAAAAGAACATTTTTCTATTTAATAGCAAAATCTGTATTGCCTGTCTTTTTACTAGAAATTGTTTAATTTTTGGCAAGAAATGGTATACTAGGCTCTTTATGGACATCTGGCAACCTCAAATGAGCTCAGAGGTCAAACTCACATAGTCTGTGTCACAACTGGTTGTGTTATGAGTCTTCATGCCAATTTAGCAAGTATTTGATTATGCTTGTTGATAACCTCTGGTGACCTTAAATGACAGCCGAGGTCAGATTCATATAGTTGATATTATTAGTTGAGAGTTCTCACAGTTATCTATATAAAAATTATCTCCTTGGCTGTAATATCTAAACATACACCCAATAATGGCATCACAAATTTCCAGGAAGCATTTCTATAAAGGCAGGTAATCTTTAAGAATCTATTCCGCTTATTTTCTTTTCAATCTGAGAATGGAAATAAATCCCATTATAGTATCAAAAAGAATGAAACCATTTTGATAATTTAATAGAAAATATTTATTTAAGATAATTCCAGATTGAAATTCTGTTCTCATCATATTTCTCTTCAAGAGTATAATGCTTTTTGACTCTAGTGTCATCAGCTGTGTTATGGTTTCTTAGCCATATTCAAACTGAATCACTGTAGTCCCAAAGATCCAATGGAAGACCTCTCAAATTTATGACGAGAAAATTTGCCAAATTTTTAACTTCAAAATGGCAGTTGAGGGGGTGTCTATTAAAGTTTTATGCTCGAGCGTAGCATAAGTAACATTTTACCTAGACAATCGGCTATTAATATAAAGGGTGTTTCATTAAGTCGGATCAAAGTCAGCAGTAAATAAATCAGTGTTATTTGTGAAATTTTATTTATTTCTCTATTGGATCTTGTTATTTAAGTAATGGCAATTATGTATGAAAAATAATATCGCCCAGATGTCCGCCAAATCTGAAAGAAAAAGAAAAAATCATTAGACGCTTAAACTTAATTCACATTTAAAATCGGTCCAAGTTACTGAAACACCCTTTATGAGATTATTTTCGAATAATTCAACAACCGGTTCGCTAAGCTTTTATAATTTTAAGAATCGGTTCGCGCGATTCGGTTTGAACCGGTAAGATGGCACCACTGTCTGCAGATGTACTTCTCGAAGAGAAAAGTATTGAAATATGCTGAGGTACTTGTTGCCAAGAATGCAAAATCCTATGTGCAGGAAATTCTTTAAGTTACATCATACTGTTAAAATTTCAATTTACGGAGCTAACATTTTTTTAAATCAATTTACGCCAAGGAAGGCGATAATGTTACTAAGACGCTAAAGGCTACTGGGAGTGAAGGAGAATAAGAACACTTTAGAAGAAACCAGAAACCCAATCCTAAGCAGGAAACAAGAGATAAACAACTATTTCAGTTCAAAAGACTGGGGAGGAGTGTAAACCGAAAGATAAGAAAATATATCTTCTTCTATTGAGGTAAAAAAAACACAAAAAAACAGTTAAATTAAATGTTGACGCGGACTTTAGAAGGAACCAGAAAACCAACCTTAAATAGGAATCAAGAGATAATCTTTTGCTCCTGTTCAAAAGAACGGGGAGGATGTAAACCGGGCGATAGGCGATCGTATCTACCTTTATTGAGGTAAATAAATAGTAAATGAAATGTTAAAGTAGACTTTAGGTGGGAATCACAATCCTAAACAGGAAACAAGAAATAATCCTTTGCTCCTGTTCAAAAAACTGGTGAGCAGTGTGAATCAAGCGATAGGCGAACCGAGAGAAGAAACTGTTAGCATAGAACTTACGGTTACATCTAGCTATTACAACTGTAAAATGATGAGATCTTGAGATCTCGTACTGCGATTAAATTCATAGTATCTAGTTACCATAGGGGAAAGTTCATCAAAACAATTAACATGGAATATCTGTTTATATTTCTGAGATGAGGTATTATGTACACTATTTACATTATTGGGACTATTGTCCTCATCTTTGTCACCATATTTATTACAACGTTTCGGCACTTCAGTATCTGTCTATATTTCTGAGATGAGGTATTATGTACACTATTTACATTATTCGGACTATTGTCCTCATCTTTGTCACCATATTTATTACAACGTTTCGGCCCTTCAGTATCTGTCTATATTTCTGAGATGAGGTATTATGTACATTATTTACATTATTCGGACTATTGTCCTCATCTTTGTCGCCATATTTATTACAACGTTTCGGCCCTTCAGTATCTGTCTATATTTCTGAGATGAGGTATTATGTACACTATTTACATTATTCGGACTATTGTCCTCATCTTTGTCACCATATTTATTACAACGTTTCGGCCCTTCGGTATCTGTCTATATTTCTGAGATGAGGTATTATGTACATTATTTACATTATTTGGACTATTGTCCTCATCTTTGTCACCATATTTATTACAACGTTTCGGCCCTTCAGTATCTGTCTATATTTCTGAGATGAGGTATTATGTACACTATTTACATTATTCGGACTATTGTCCTCATCTTTGTCGCTATATTTATTACAACGTTTCGGCACTTCAGTATCTGTCTATATTTCTGAGATGAGATATTATGTACACTATTTACATTATTCGGACTATTGTCCTCATCTTTGTCGCCATATTTATTACAACGTTTCGGCCCTTCAGTATCTGTCTATATTTCTGAGATGAGGTATTATGTGACTTTTATCCTCATTTATGTTGCCATTTTTATCACAACGTTTCGGCCGTTGTAAACTCCGGCCTTCTTCAGGTGGCTGGAATGTCGAACAGAACACTTTATTTCGCTCACTGGGGCAGACTGTTCTGATTTGATGACATATTAACTTTGGGTTTCATCCTTTGGCCGGGTAGAGTGTGCTTGGAATCAAGAAATAGGGCAATCAATAACCGAACTGTCTTAAATATAGCCAGTGGAACGAGAACGGAATACCCCGTAGATTAAATAAAGAATTCATTTCGGAATTCTCTGCAGATTATGAATTCCATCTGATGAAGATTGGTGGCTACAACAGGCTGAACGTTGTTTTGTTTGTATGATTTTGTTTAGAGACATATCAGCCGTTATGCGTTATTTAACGTCGAAATCTAAATATTTTATACGCAGTTTTAAGGTTTCAACTAAATATATACTATAAATAAAGGTTGCTACTTATATATATATATATATATATATATATATAATGAATACAAAATTCTAAAAAATCCATTTGGTTATTTATTTCATGGACTTTTACATCCATTTCTTGAACCAACCAACCAACCATATATATATATATATATATATATATATATATATATATATATATATATATATATATATATATGTGTGTGTGTGTGTGTGAAAAGTGTGTGTATATAAATATAAATAAATATATATATATATATGTATAATTATTTATATAGTATACGCGCGGTACTTATTAGAAAGCGCTCAATATCAGAGATAGAGCTAACATATATGGTTGGATAGATGTGAGCTTGTGACCCTGGGTTTCACGCTTTAGCGATCGTCAGACAAACACTTTATTTTTCTCTTTATTTTCTTTATTTTTCTTTTCTTTATTTTGTCTGACGATCGCCATATATATATATATATATATATATATATATATATATATATATATATATATATATATAGTTGTTTTTACAGTTTATTTGTGTTATAGAGTAGTTTCAAGGTGGAGGCTTGTATTTCACTAAGTCGGTCCTAAAAAGGTTTGACGTACAAAACGTTAGGAACTTGATATAATAGTTAATGACGCAGAAATCTAGTTGTGGTGATTGATGCTTTAATGTCCGACATCGACTGACTCGACCAACTCACTGAGTTCCCTGGCGACTGCTACTACTACTACTACTACTTAATATATGTGGGAGAGTCTATTAACAATAGAATAGGTATGTTCCGGTATAACAATTTGACATAGTATTTTTGTGCTATGGATAAGATTTTGCTGAGTTTTTTTTTTGTTTTGTTGAACACAAAAATGCCATAAAATTGAACTGTTATGGACTAAATGGTAAGTTAACCGGCACGCTGGTATAATGATTGTGTAACCAACATATTTATGGTAATGTTACATGTATATGTATCGGGAAATAAAATTAATTCCGGAAGACAATGTAAAACCAATATAGTCTAAGCTTTCGACTTTCCTAAGTCATCATCAAGGTAGGGAGTCACAATTTCCAAAATGAATCTCCAACTGCAGCATATCTACCAACCGCCCCACGCAGTCAGATGTGACACAAGGCCAAATTTAATGTGAAGTATCCGAGCCAATAGGCTCGGCTAAAATTTCCTCGTAGACCCCGTATAAAACGGGGTCGAGTAACTGTTTCCAGAGACGAGGCTTGTCTGGGGATCCTCTCCGCCCGGAGAGTTTGACTAGCACAGCTGGAGACGAATCTCCAAATGCAGACCAACATACAATATTTACTACTTTATTTATGTGTATGGGGACATACCAATTATCGTCCGTAGGTATGCTACAACAGTTTGGGAGGTTCACTATTTGCCCAAAAGATGATGATAATAGACTCCATGACAACAGTGAACATTCTGAAATTAATATTTTAAATTTTACAAATTTAATTTATGCACAAAATAACGTCTAATTTATATAATTTCTTTTCGAAGCCTCTTTGAAATGTTCATAAATGCAATAATTAATAGTCATTTTTACGTACCTTACATTCGTTTTCGTTTACATTCTTTATTTGTAAGTACTAAGGATAGATTCCACCGTTGAGCAAAGGTTAGTAGCACGGGTTGAGGAATCGAAGATCCGCATTCGAATTCCAGTCGAGCTCATTACATTCAATTAGGTTCTATGGAAAGATATGAATTCATCTCTTCTGGCTAAAATAACTGATCTAAAAGGACAACTCTGAATTCAAAACCCTGCTGCCTTTCAGGTCCTGCCTCTTTAGGCAAAGTCTAGATGAAGATAACTACATAAACAAATGCTTCTCATGAACTTGTATATATTCCTAACTTGATCTTTCTCTACAACGACGATACAGTGCCCACTCCTACATATGCGGTAGACTCTTCCGACGAACTCACTAATCATTTCTGTTTATCATTCGAGGAGAAAACGTAAATAAAATCTCCTTTTCACTTTAACAA
The DNA here is from genome assembly GCA_963932145.1 of Acanthosepion lycidas. Taxonomy (NCBI): domain Eukaryota; kingdom Metazoa; phylum Mollusca; class Cephalopoda; order Sepiida; family Sepiidae; genus Acanthosepion; species Acanthosepion lycidas. Next base: position 26,728,021 of record OZ010606.1, on the reverse strand, counting down.
TGCCCCATCTCCATCCTTACGTGTTCCCTCTTATTTCTTTTCTATTAACAGGAAATCGTACCCTAGACTACACACTCAAACAAGGCTATTCCATATCCGTCGATACTGTAGCTCCAAAAGTATGGATATCGTGATGTAAATGGTTTACCAATAATAAATAAACATTTAGTAATTTAGTAGTTTTCATAGCAGTTTTAACAAATATTTTTAAAATATTTGAATGTGCCGTTGCTAGTGGTAATGATAATATTAATTGTTTCCTTATAAGGAAACATTCGGTGTTCATCGATCAAGCAGTTTTAAACTGATAGGGCCACCCTTCGCCGGTGGCAAGGTCGAAGACGAGGACCCAGACTAAGCACGACCAACCCCAAAGACCACAACTGTGGATGGGCTTGTGTCATCCAATGACCCGAGAACGATGCCGTAATTAGTAGTAATGTCGGTTGAAATTTATAAAAACTTTTTCTTAAAAAGATTTTTCAGGAAAATAGGTTTCTCAAGTTCAGTAGCTGTTATAGCTCTTTGCAGTATTGACGGGAGTTTCCTTTCTAACCTTTTATTTTCGGCTTACGTAAGCTATCCATTTTAGTTGTTGCTGCTGTTGATAATCCTCAAGTGATGTGGTTTCTGTTATTTGGTATAGATCTTTGTTTGTGATTGTGTAGCGCCAGTTCAAAATGTTCAAGGAAGGATGGTCTATGCCAAGACATACAGGGTTCCCTCACTCAAAGCCCTTTCTGGAGGTTTCCTTCCTAACCTTTTATTTGAAGTAGGGCGGAGTGTCAGACTCTTGAATATTATTATTTTTTCTTTTTCAATATCACCAAAGACTTTTTTATGAAGATATTAATTAAAATAACTCATTGAATAAGTACCTTATCTGACTGATGTTTGTACCAAATTTACCATAGAATATAATTTCTCAAATATGAGATTGATCACAATGAAAGAGGGAGTTACTTTCTAAAGCGTGAAAATAAAACTAGAAAAATATTTGGCAATCCACAATGTTCCAAAAATAATATCTTTCTTTTAAAATAGTTTTTTTTAATGAATAACAGTAAAAAGATTGTTACCCTAATTTGATTATTGAAGGCTTTAGTCACTTTTCCACTGCCATAAATTTGTCTTCCTGTGTCTTTACTACAAATACTTTCATGGTAATTGTTCAGATGAGCGCTTCATTATGGTACCTAGACTTTTTGAATGTAAACACAGTACAAGTCTGGCATGAAGACCTCTTCAATTGACAGTTGAGCTGGCTAGATCTTTCCGTAAATTCTATGCTAACAATTTCTTTTCTCGCACTTCTCGCTTGTGGAACTCCCTTCCGGCTCTATCTTTTCCAGCAAACTTTAATATGGAAAATTTAAATACAATGTCAATCGCTATCTACTGTCCTCCTGTTTACTCTTTTCTCTTCCCGCTCATTATTCATGTTTCTGTTCCTAATTCTTTCACACCCTGTAACCCCTTGTGTCTTAGCGGCTTTTCTGCCTTCCTTGTGGTGAAATTGATTAAGAAAAAGAAAAAGAAAAAGAAAAAAGAAAATAGTGTCTGACTGTCTTGAAAGACGGCATTTGGAAATCTGCTATTTTAATGTCACCAAAGACGGGTGAAATTTAATCTTTGATATATGCAACATTGACTTACGTAAAACAGGAAAGCAGGGTGTGTTGGGCCAATCCTTCAAGTAGAGAAAGCCTGTCTGATTTGAGTGTTTGCTTGGTTTTGCATACTGTTCAGGAATTGTTTGCAGTTTAAGGATAATCTTACTTTAATTATATGATAATTATAGTTCAGCGTAGAATGTTTATTCAAAAACAGTCGATCAAAATTTCTAATCTCGGAAAATGAACAACGGCAGAGAGGATTACGAGACCGATGCAGTCGTCGTCGGCTTTATCTCGTAACCAAGAATTTAATTGCTTCCTGTGTTGATGACTACATTTACCACCAACGTGCAGGTTCAGGACTAGAAGCCTCCAGTTTCTACCAAAACCTGCCCCCCTCATCCATACCCTATTTCAGTTTGCCTTTGCAAAAGTTGGTTGAAGGTGAAAGAAAATCAGAGAAGAAAGTGTAGATGGTGTGAACTTGTTTAAGGAGGACTCGCCAGTAAATGACCTTGATTGCATGACCTTTCTCTGCGGCTCATATGGAATGAGGCATGCAGAATGGATTTATGCAGCTGCAACGGACTACCGCTTACTCTGTTATAATTTCGTGTGACGCCTTCTGTAGCATGTCCGTCGTGCGTAGCCCTCTTCATACACTGGTTAAACCATTGAGATCTCTTGTAAACGTCACCTGCTTCTTTCACCGTTGTGGTCTTTGGGGTTGGTCGCGCTTAGTCTGAATCCTCGTCTTCGATCTTGCCACCAAGGCTGGCCCTATCAGTTTAGAACTCCTTACGGCATCGTTCTGGGGTCATTGGATGACACAAGCCCATCCACAGTTGTGGTCTTTGGGGTTGGTCGTGCTTAGTCTGGGTCCTCGTCTTCGACCTTGCCACCGGCGAAGGGTGGCCCTATCAGTTTAGAACTCCCGACGGCATCTTTCTAGGGGTCATTGGACCACACAAGCCCCTTCGCCACGACAAAGAGCGACCATAAGAGGTAAGCACATAGAAGCATACACGCATAGGCATACATATATATTTTACACTGGATGTCGCAGTAAAAAGTTCGCTATCAAATATTGCTTGAATGACCATAATAAAAATGTTATCAGATATTAAATTTCTTCTTGCCATGTCCAATCAGGATGTGAGCGATAGTGGATCTCCACAACTTCCTGTCCTTTGTAGGTCGGCTTTCCGTTATCTCTTCTAATCCATGTTGCGGCAAACATGTACACAAGCTCGTTATGTAGGTCATACGTTGCTTTCCTCTGTCACTTTTTCCTTCAATATGTGATGAGCGTGTTAAATTTTCTGAGTCCTCTTTCCTCATTATGTGCCCAATAAATTTCAATCGTGTCTTTCTGATTCTAAGTACAAGAATTCTTTTTGTTCCCAGTTCATTCAAAACAGACTTGTTTCTCGCAATACTCAGTCCATGGTATTCTCAGCATCCTACTGTAGAATCACATTTCTGTTTCCTCAAGTGTTTTCTTTACCCGTGATGATATTTTTCAACATTCAGTGCTATAGGAGGCTTGATATATAACAGTTTAGTATTCTTGTCTTTGTTTCTAACGATTTTTTCCTGTTTCTTAATACTTTGATCATCCTGGGTATGACGATAAAATACATCCGGCAGCATGGCGTCTGATCGGGAGATTTTGAGGGGCGTGAATCCACGTGTTAATTACAGTTTTTCCCAGCGCTACCTTGATTCGGGATGGTAGCACCTGTTAGGGTCCCAACTATGGGCAAACTGGGAGCAAAAAACTATGAAAGCATAAAAATAGATTTTTTTTTATCCTAGAAATACAAGCAATGTATTTTCAGAGTAATAAAGATTTTCAACTATACATTTCTTTGATTAGCGTTTGAAAGTATATTTCGCTATTTCAATGTCTCTTCGAATTTCGGTTTCGCATTTTCTGTCTTCCCTTACAAAAACAAAAAAAAAAAAAACATTCCAGAGATTTAGATCTTCGAACTTGCTTGATTTTGATGTCTCCAATTCGTTTTTCGCCATTTGAGCTCTTCCTTTTACTGACAACCATACATTCTATCTTACAGTTAAGGGTTAGTCCTTTCTTCCCGCTTTCCTTTACTGCCACCAATTCGTAGTTCGCACCTTGGGATATTCCTTTTACTGAAAAGCAAACATTCTATCCTCTTGCATTTGATGGTTAGTCCCTTTTTCCTTCTTTCCTTTACTACCTCCCATTCGTAGTTCGCACCTGGAGTTGTTACTTTTGCTGTCAAGCATCTTAGAATTGATAGTTAGTCCTTTCTTCTCGCTTTCGTTCTGTTGGAGTTCTAGTAAAATGTAAATACAATACGGTGTTGGGTTAAACTACCCCTAGAACAGATTAGTCTATGTTCAATTTCATTATTGCCTTTTCGAAATTTGTTAAAAATTGATCCCTATGCTGAGTTATTTAAAGTGCCTACTATTTGTTAATTCGACATCCTGAATTTTTATGAGAGATTCAGGGTAGGTGCCATCACTGCTTTCATTTCAATTCCAGATCATAATTTCTATTTTGGAAACGTTTATCTTCAGTTCTATTTGTTTGAACACTTGATAGAATTTTTACAGGACTTTACACCAAAGCTTATTTTATGTAGACATAAAGACTATGGCTTAATTATATTATTATTATTATTATTATTATTATTATTATTATTATTATTATTAAGGTGTATCAAAATGATTTTCGTTTTATACAAGTCTTTACTCCAAAGCTTATTTTATGTAGACTTAAAGAGTATTTATGACTTCAGTATATTATATGTGTTACGCATGGCACATAACTGACTGACTGACATGTCAACATCTTGATTACATATATATATATATATATATATATATATATATATATATATATATATATATATATATATATATATATTCTCTTCCTGTTACATGAGTTAATCACTTGAGTTGGTGCTGCTGTTGATAGTCCTCAAGTCATGCGGTTTCTCTTATTTAGTACAGCTCTTTGTTTGCGATTGTGTAGCACCAGATCACAATGTTCAAAGAAGGATGATCTTTGACAATACAGACTTTTTTTTTGGTCAAAGCGTTTTTTAAACACTGATCTTAGAAAGTGGTTACATTCAGCTGACAGTTTCAATATTTTTGAACAGGTTTGGTGCCATGCATGACATTCATATGCAAGTGTTGATCTGATGAAGCTATTTAAGCACATAATTGATTTTTCAGGTTGATGGGCAAAACTACCTTTGGCGCAGCTTATTCTATCTTCACTTTCCTTATTGCCTATTCTAAATTTGTTAACAAATGATCCATACGCCAAGGTATTTGAAGTGTCTACTATTTGCTAATTCCACTTCCTGAATTTTTATGATAGATTCAGGGTAGATGCCATCACTGCTTTCATTTCAATTCCAGACCATAACTTCTATTTTGGAAACGTTTATTTTGAGTTGGATCTCGAAAAATCATTATGTTAAAAATTTCTTAATGCAATATTCACTCGCAGACAAGAAGAATTATTCTGGCATCCAAGATATGTTTCAGTTTTAGATAACACACAAGGGGTTGATAAGCCTAAAAAATAATCCAGGTCATCAACGATATATCTTGTTCTAATTCGTGGAACCCTTGATAAAGGATTTTACCCGCCGAATTAGCGTGTCACACATTTTTTGTAAGAAGATGATGATTGATTTTAAATCATTGTTATAATTTGTGGAGAAAAATGATGCATTTCAGTATTACTCAATGATCTTACCAATGTGACCTCCATCTTCTGGCTTTCTCCTTCTATATTATGGATAGTAGTCATTCCCTTGTCTAAATTTAAATTTAAATTAAATCAAAGGGAAAAATCGGTGGTTGGTTTGTGCAAGAAAAGCTTGATCTGACCCCTTTGATATGTATTTGATGAAATACTTCATTGAATCAATTGATGAGCAGATTTCAACATTGATATGACAGTTGAATCGTTGCAACAAATATGTATTTTAAGACACTACCTACTTATTGGTGATATCCTGCTCTACTTGACGTCCATATTGTCTCATTTTGATCTTGCAGATATGACCTCCTTCTTCTGGCTTTCTCCTTCTATATTTTTGACAGTAGCAATTCCCTCGTTCAAATTAAAATTCAATTTAAATTAAAAGGAAAAGCTTTCAGTGGTGGTGGGTTGTGCCCCGCCCGGGCCCCACTGATCAAAATGAAATATACTTAAGCAAATAGTCTAGGAATCATTCCCTTGTTAAAATTTAAATTTAATTTAAATCAAATGGATTTTTGTGGTGGTGGTAGTGGGGTGTGTGCTCTACCCTGGCCCAATACCATTTTGATCAAAATGTAATATACTTATCCAAGTACTCTGGGTAATGTAGTTTCAGAATATATATAGTTATGAGGGTCTATCTCCCAAAACTTAAGAGGACTTCGATAACAAACAGACAATTTATATATATATATATATATATATATATATATATATATATATATATATATATATATATAGAGAGAGAGAGAGAGAGAGAGAGAGAGAGAGAGAGAGAGATAGAGAGAGAGAGATAATAAATCCTAACGAGCGTTTAGGTGAAACCTAGTCAGGTTTGCCTGGCTCGTTAGGATTTATTCTAATTTACCGCTCTACTTACCGTATTGAGCATTCTACGTTTTAGTCTTTATACTCTTTTGGTTTTTGACGATTTGTTTCGCCTTGTTCGGATGTTTTTAGTTCTTTCTTTTTTTACTTCCTCGGGCACCAATTTTTTCAAGCGAGTAATACTGTTAATATATATATATATATATGTATGTATGTATAGGTGTGTGTGTGTGTGTGTGTGTGTGTGTAAATGCAAAAGGGTTGACAATGTGCCGAGCGTTCATTAGAAAATTAAAATTTCATGATTTTCTCTACCCTATCAACACACACACACACACACACACATATATATATATATATATATATATATATATATATATATATATATATATATAAAGCTAAACGGTTGACAATGTGCTCAGCGTTCATTAGAACGTGAAAAAATATCCATTATGGATTTTTTTCTCTCTTATAATGTCATGTTCATGCGCGCATTAAAGCATGGAAAAAAAACTTTCTTTTCAGGCATTTCAGAATATTACTGTAGAATTCATAATTGATTCTATTCAGTGTCAGATTTAATTTTTTAATATAAATTGCTTCTAGTATTTGTAACCTGAATTCGTTGTTTTCATGGTGTAGGATAGTTGTGTTGTCGATTCGTAATATCTTATATTGTGAATGTGGACAGTAATGCATTTAAAAGCATAATGAAAAAAAATAGGGTAATAGATAACAACGCACAACTTTGTATAAATACTTATATTAATGAACGACATCTAGTTTTGTACTACTTGCATACCTGAAGATGATCTTGGTAAATGAAAATAAAAGAAATTTAAACAGCTATAGCACAATTTTCTCACCTTTTAACATCAATACACAGAAGGTTATTCGTGAGTATGAACGGATTTTGTTAAAAATTAGCGGACATAATGTCTGTAATATATTCAATCAGATATATATATATATATATATATATATATATATATATATATATATTAAAAAGAAGAGATAAACCGCAAATATTTTTGGTTGTAATGTGGATTTAAAAAATATATATATTATGCTTTATTTTTCATAATTTTGTTACACGAGTTTCCGGTTTCGCGACCTTCAAAAGAGTGGATATTTCCACATATTATTAAAAGAAATTAATTTTTCGATGTTAAATATTCTCGATATTAGACATTCTGTTCGTTGTATATTATTGATCCAAATATCTACCTTGAACTGAGAGTGAAAAAGTTCTGCGTGAAGGCTCATAAAACAATTAAGATTTTCTGAGAAAAGGTGAGAAAGATACCTGTATTCTTATCTTTTAATGACCCCTGTGTGTTCTTAGATTTATTTACATTTTTTTTTTTGTCTGTGTGTGTTTCTGTCAGCATGCGTATCTATTCGAATATTTCCTCTCCATATATATATTGTATTCCTGATCAATCAAAATTCGTAAATAATTATATAGGCCACACTACAACATGTTTGACACGCAGACTCACTCTACATCTTTCTGACCATAGCTCAATTAGATCTCATTTAAATATTCATGGAGACCTACCGGACACTATTCGTAACATACTTGTTGACAACACTAATATAATAGCATCATCTACATGCAAATAAAGAAAGAACAAAAGGCGAATAATAATGGAAGCCTTATTAATAAAAACGAAAAAAAACAACACTTAAAAATATTAAGTTTGAACATGGACATAATATGTTGACCATGTTTTGAAAAATGAAAACATTTTATAAAACATACATGCAGCAAACTATTTCTCATTTAACAGTTGAAATATTTAATCCTTGAAAATGGCTAAATGTATAGCCGAAAACGCTCGGATAAAAAGAACATTCGGACAGTTTTTATATAATTTATCATCCGAAAAGAAAAATATTAGAACGCATGAGAAATTGTATAAAAAAAATAAAAAAAGCATCTTGTCTATTATATTCAATGAAATGTGCATATATATATATATATATATATATATATATATATATATATATATATATATATATATACATATTAACTGATTTAATATATGCTTTTTCTCTATACAGTAATAACCATGTTTCAAAAATGGAAGCTAAAAGCTTCAAATTTAATTTTGTAATTAAATTAAAAACACTAGTTCCGTTTCATCCTCAAGCGAATCACACACACACACACACACACACACACACACACACACATATATATATATATATATATATATATATATATGATGAAATAAATTACAAACATTATGTCTACTTATTTTTACCATAATTCGTTCATATTCACGTGAATATGAACGGATTATGATAAAAATAAGCAGACATAATGTTTGCAATTTATTTCATCAGACATGCCTAAAATAATATTTGCTACCTAAATACACAAATATATGCATGTATGTATGTATGTATGTATGTAGGAAAAAGATGAAATGCAAATGGAGTCGTTAAGAATATTTATTTAGAATAACCACACCGGTTTCACAGTTTTACGGTTTCTAAAAGTCAAACGAGATGGTTAAATGCATGGATACGCCATGACATGTCTAACATGAATGCACGGGGTGGGGGTGGAGGTTCGTTGGAGACGGAAGTTTGATCCTGCCGGAGAGTGCATATTTTAGTCTAATCAGAATTCTCGAATATTCGGTCTGATAAACAAAAATAAATATAGCTTTTAATAAATAAACGGAGCGTCTACTCAAATATGGACATCCACTAAAAATAACGTTTAAAAGATAAAATCTGTCGGAATAATAAATAAAAAATCCAGTATATATATATATATATATATATATATATATATATATATGCGAAATAGACTAAGCCCGACAATTAATTTTTAATTTTTTAATATATTGTATTCTTATACGTTATTTATATATACACAAATATTTGAGTAAATCCTTTGTTTATAATAAAAAGTATTAACAACATTTACCGCCCTGAACGTCCGAGAAATTTTCATAGAAAAATATGCGTCTACCGACAGGAATCGATATAGCACGTCAATCAGCGGTTCTGTGTTGGATACAGGTTTGATTTAAGTCTTATGATTAAAGTCTTTAAGTGATTTACCACTTTACGTCTAGATAAGTAAATGGATTTACCATTTTAAGCTTTAAAGACGTGGATCACCACAATGTCCCATATATAAATAGGTTTATTACTTTACGCCTTAAAAATATGTGAGTTACCGCTTTAAGCTTCAAATATAAAATATACTTTTCTCTAAGGCTACAGACCAATTAATATTGGCACTTCTATATGGTGCAATGGTCAGCAAACTCGTCTTGATAGGTTTATTTACGACTTAGCAGAGAGTTCGATCCTCACTGGGTTCTCCATACTTTCTACCTTGTGCCACATCTAAGTTTTTAAGAGCACCTCTACGTGGTTTTATGATTAGCAAGCCTGCCTCGTTTGATCAGTTACGAGTGAGCTCGATCCTCTTTGGGTGTGTCAAACTTTTCGCTTTTTAGAGTAATTCGACGTGATGTAATAATTTACAAACTTGTCTCGTTAGATCAATTACAGCTGAATAGTGAGTTCGATCCTCACTGGGTGCTCCGTACTTCCAGCCTTGTACCACATCTAAGCTTTATGTCTAAGGGCACTTCGACGTGGTGTAATGGTTAGCAAGCTTGTCTCAACGGGTCTAATAAATATAGTAAAGCCCTCTTTAAACTGAAGGTTTTCAATTTCACATTTATCAACGTTAATCTTGTCAGCGTTTAAATGTTAATAAAATTCAAATAAATTCCACAGCCGAATTTAATTTGCCTCCACTGTGAAAAATGACGACTGCCCATCAAGTAGAATTATGATCTTACAGTTTACTGATTAACAGGTGTTTTCGTGTAAAGAGCATCTTACTGACACATTGTAAGCTTGTTAATATCCTCTTGTGGAAAGTGCCTCTCTCAGCAAGACGGTGTTTAACGGCTTACCTTCAAATGGTCGGAGTGGGCAATGCCTGCTCCTTCGTTCATTGAAAAATGTCCGGTAGACGCAATTTAAGAATTTATGATGGAACAGCTGGCAAGAAACAGCTGCTAAATCATTTCATTGGATAAATGGTTTCTGTAGGCAGATTTTTATTTGTCAGTTCTTCTTCTTTGTGAATTAGGTGAGAAGAAGTTACTGTTTGCGTGTTCTTATTCTTTTGTCAGTTCGGTTAGTCTACGTTCTTACTTGCGTTCGTTTATTCTTTTATTCCCTTCGTTCGTTTATTCTTTTATTCTCTTCGTTCGTTTATTCTTATTCTCTTCGTTCGTTTATTCTTTTAATCTCTTCGTTCCTTTATTCTTTTATTCTTTTCGTTCGTTTATTCTTTTATTCCCTTCGTTCGTTTATTCTTTTATTCTCTTCGTTCGTTTATTCTTTTATTCTCTTCGTTCGTTTCTCTGAGTGTCCGCTTTATTTTCTTGTTGCCGTCCTTAATATCGAGAATTCTTAATTTCGTTTTCTTTCCAATCAATTTCTTCTTGTTTTGTTTTCTTTTTATTTCACACGTGATTTTATAGTTGGCCATGTCTTCTTCTTTATGCGCTGTGTCCCCTCACGACGTAAACGATCATGGTTCTCCACAATTTCCAGTTCCATGAAACTCTTAATAAACTCAGTCTTCTGATTGCCTCCGAGATGAAAGCAAGATGTTTCCTTTGAATTTATTTGGGTAGGATATCCTTTTATCCATTACCCATTAAATAATCAAATACATCAAAGATCTCCGGGATGAAATTTTCTTACTCCTTACACGACAAGTAATGGAGTAGGTTTATGTGCGTATTTCTCATCCCGCACGATCGGATAATGAGAGTCGATTTTTCTCGCGAACTGTTGACGGGAAGCTAAAATCACAATACGAAAATCCTACTTGGTGATGTATGTCACGTGAGTATAGGTGACAGATTCTTACTCACTTTTTTTAGGAGGTCATTCTGTTTGTTGCCAAGCGATCCCAAATTCCTACCCTCTCTTCACCGAAACAAGAGTCAGTCCAGATGGGCAGTAAAACAAAAAAGAAATAAAGAGAAGAAGAAAAAACAGGGCTTCTCTTATTGAATTTATTTTACGTTGACATTGAGGGCCATGTCACAATATATATATATATATATATATATATATATATATATATATATATATATAATGAAATGGACAAAGTCCGACAATTATTTTAAGACATTTTCATGTTTATATATTCTTTTTATAGATACAAATATTTAAGTAAATGCTCCGTTTTTATAATAAACAGTATTAATAACATTTACCGGCCTGAATCGAACCTGTATCCTATACGGAACCGTCATATAGCCTGACGTGCTTTAACCGATCGAGCCAGGGAGGATCGTTCGATTAGCAAGGTCGATTTTACTGTTTTAAACTTTAATCTTCCATGCTTCCGTGAGAGATTCATATTTTAGAAGCACTTTAAATAAAAAGCTCACTACTATCGAAAAGCGTAGAAATAGGAAAGCAAAGAGATAAGGTAGAATTGAATGTTGACAGATATTAACCAGATTGTACATTTTCTTTCTCCTTTAATCACGTGTTGACAGCATAAGCTAGTCGGGTGGATCGCAGATAGAGAAACTGAAACACTTTAAACTTCCTGTGACCCTGCAGATGAGAGAAAGGATCAGTGACCTCATTTCACTCACAATGGAAAAAGGTTCCTCTTTGGAAATAAGGACCACGTGATCAGAAAAAAGTAAAAGAAAATAGAAGAAAAAAAACCCAAAAACGAAAAGTTAGCCCGGGATGTACGGACGGGTCCGCTATAGATGCGATGGTCCTGTGATGGTTATGTGAGAAAAAGTCCTTGACCAAGTCTTTAAGACTGGAAAAACGAGTCTATTATGACTTCGACAGTCAGCTATAGATTTGGGTATGCGAAAGTGAGTCCATCTTCGAATTGAACGGACAGACGGATATGAAGGCGATAATCGGTTATAAAATTGGTCATTCGGAAAATGCCCCCCTTCGAACTGAACGGACGATCGTCAACAAGTACGATAATCAGCTATAGATTTGGATACGCGAAAGAAGTGTTTGGATTCAAGGAGACAAACTCCGACGTACAAAGAATGCTGCAAGACGAAAGAAAGATAAGTATTTTCGTGAAAGCTAAGAGAAAGGAAAACAGCTTTAATTTATTCGTCACTCAAACCCCTAACACAGACGAAAAGAAAAAGAAAATAAGAGATACTTATAAAAAAAGAAAAGGAGAAAAGATCTCAAGGAAAATTCAAGACCAGACGAAAGGAAAAAAGAAAGAAAAGACATTATGGAATCTTCCACAACACAACCAGCCTTACCTCTTTTTAGGAAATGCACTCTTCCTATCTGATAAGCAAAATTCTACTTTCATACAATATAACAAGTATTCATTGGTCATTCACCTCCAATCTGGCTTGCTGATTGGTCAGTCAAACCAATCAAACCGCCTGCACGCGAACAATCTGTTTTTCCCGCTCATGTGCTGGGAGCCACTTGACCAGTATAAAAGCAAAAAACACGTGTGAACTTTTTAGAGAGAGAAAGGATTAGTAATTTTCATTCATCTCTCTCGCACGTCTCAAGATGTAACCTTCGCCAACTTCCGTCTTAGTCATTGCTGAGAAGACGTTTTTAAAACAATTACTAACATTCATGAACTCTGAAATCACTCCTGAACTTTTATCAACTTTAGAACTCACAATTCCAAATTTTATTCTTCTGAATTACAAGTTCAATATTACAGTAAAAGGTAAATTACTTCTTAAGAACTTTCTGTTTAAAAGACACTTAATATTAGCAACTTTAATATCAACATTAACGAACGATTACAAGAAAGACATTCTGAAACCTAAAACATCATATTTGCCAACATAACATATACCAAATATTCTGCTTGTACATTGTTTTGAATGTTTTATTAGTTTCTAATTAAATATGTCTTGTTCGTAATATGAACTCTGGTACAAATATTTCCAAATCAAAGGGACACGACTCTGTCCTACCTTTTCTTTGCATGCTGTACATCAACCTAAATAAATCTAATTGTTACGTTTTAAAACAATTCAGTTGAATTTTGTATTTTATTTTGATGTTAGTGGAAATAGTTAATTGACACGCAACTTATTCTCAACAAATATTACCACATAATTAACCCATCCACTACAACCTCAAAAAGAGACGCTTATACAAAAAGAAAAAGAAAGAAAAAAAAATCTAAAAAGAGAAAAGAAAGGAAAGGATGAAATAGCTACAAGAGAAATGAAAGAAAAAGAACTTTTCTTACGATCAGATAAGTTCTTTGTTCCTCTTATATGTTTTCATTTTGTTTAATGTATTTTTGATGTTTGTACTTTCATGCAAATCTGACATGAGATCCTTTTTTTATTATATGTTTCTCTCTGTTTTACCTTTTCATGTTTTGTAATTTCGTGCAAGTGTGGCACAAGATCATATGTTGATTTTTAATTTACCTTTCTGAGTGTATAGGCTCCCCTCCCACTATTTTGTCCAGAATATTTATTTTTGACATATTGTTTTTTTGTTTTTGTTTTTGTTTGTTTTTTTTTTGCTTTGTCTGGTTGCCATTTTCTCCTATTTTGTATGTTTTGATAATAAATTTATTCTCTCTGTATCTGGCTTACCGTTGTTTGTTGCCTATCGCGTTTGTTTCTTACTCAGTTCCACTTGGCCGTGTCTGATCAATCGGAAAGAGACCCTTGGGGAAGGAAATATTTTATAAGAATTGTATAAACGTTAAAAATAATAATACAGGTTGCGATCCTCCTCTATTTCCGCTATCGATCCGCTTAGAGGAGAGGGGGGTCGTAACAATATATATATATATATATATATATATATATATATATATATATTATAAAAATGGACTCTCCCGTCGGTTTCGACGTATGAGGGTCTGACAGCTTAGTTGATTCAGTTATGAAATTTTGTGCGATAATCTTAAGTGGCACTTAAGACCCGCTAGTGATTTACAAAGGAGGCCACATATGGAGCAAGAGTGAAGATTGTGGGATGAGATCACTGTTAGATTGGCTGACCTTTCAGATCTTGCTCTCTCTTCTTGAAGATGATTCAGACAAGCAGATTGAAAACTGCTGAGTCCACTAAAACACCTTGATCTCCATTCTACCCGCTCCAAGGGTAAGCGGTCAAGGGTGTTATGTAGTATATTGACATCTAATATATATATATATATATATATATATATATATATATATATATAAAGACAGGGAAAACTTATTTTAGCCGATGCGTTTCGTCATCTGAAGGACTTTAACAAGGCAAATGCAAGGATTTTATTTTGTATCAAGTACTTATATTCAAGGGCAAAGATGCTACGACCAGAAACTTATTATTTTTTCGTATTAAAGCCGTTAATGTCTACTGTCCCACTCCAAGTACATCTCTTTTCTCTTTCTCTCTCTCTCTCTCCCTCTCTCTCTCTCTCTCTTGCTCTTACTGATTATCTCTCTTTCACACACTCTCTTTCACCCTCTCTCTATTTCTTACTCTCACTCTCTCTTTAACCCTCTCATACACATATACACCCTTTCTCTTACACTCTCTCTCCTACTCTTTTCGCTTTCTCACTCTCTGTCTCTCTCACACATACTCTATCTCATTATCTTTTTCTTTTACACTCTCTCTATCTCTGTTACTCTATCTTTCCTCCACACGCACTCTCCCACATACACACTCTCTTTCTTACTCTTTCTCACTCTCACTGTCTTTTGCCCTCTTTCTCTCTCACACATACACACTATTTCTCTCATCCTCACTCTTTTTCCCTATCTAACTCTCTCTTACACACTCACTCTCATGCTCTCTCTTACTCTCTCTATCTTTTCACCCTCTCTATTACACATACACACTCTTTCTCACATTCTCTCTCTTTTTTTCTCTTTCTCATGCATTCTCACACACACACGCTCTCGCTATCTTTCTCTTACACACTCTCTCTCTATCTCACACTCTCTCTATCTCACACTCTCTCTTACTCAAACACTCTCTCTAACTTTCTTCTTTACTGCCTCTCTCTTTTACCCTCTCATTCTCTCTTTCACCCTCTCACTCTCTTACACACATACACGCACTTTCTCTCTTTCGCTCCTACTCTTTTTCTCTTACTCACTCTCTCTCTCACACACACTATTTCTCACTATCTCACTCTCTCTTACTCTCTCTCTCCCACGCACTCTTTCTCTCTTACTCCCTCTCTTTCTAACTCTCGCTTGCACTCTCTCTCTCTCTCTCACACACATACACTCTCTCTCGCACACATGCACTCTCTCTCACTCTCTCTCTTTACCTTTTCTCTTTTCCACTTTTTCTCTTTCTCTCTCTCTCACTCTATTAGTTTTTTATACCGCATTATGCTACTTTTGCTTTTGCGATGATCGGTATTTAAAACCGCTTGATCAGTACACTTTTAATTCTTAGTGAAAAATTTTCTTTTTTAGTCAGGCCGACATTTATTCGGTCGAAATTGGCGACAGATGGGTCATGGTGAACTACAAGTACCGTTAAAATGTTGTTACGCAATACACCTCCGCGATGTATGACGATAAACTACATCCGCTTCCTGGGTAAGACGATAAACTACATCCAACAGCAAGGCCTCTAATCAGGAGGCTTTGAGGAGCGTGGATACACCACTTAATTGCTGGTGTTCCCAGGTCCACCCCGACCCGGGGTGGTAGCACCTGTTAGGGTCCCAGCTATGAGCAAATAGTTAATCCCCAAACTGGGGTCAAAACACTATGAAAGTGTAAAAATAGGTTTTAATACCAAAAATTCTTTGTAAAAAAAAATATTACCAGAAATACATTTTTGGAAAAAAGATATTACTAGCTATACATTTTGAAGAAAAAATATTATCAGAAATACATTTTTGAAAATAAATATTACCAGCATAAAAAATTTTGTCGGCATTAAATAACCCTTTGAGGTTGATATGCCGGAATACAAACCAAACCAAACCTCCGTGAATAAAGTTTCGCCAATATCTGCCTTGCGCAATTTATTTTGTATATCTTTGCCACTGTTTTATTTCCATGATCCTGTTTTATTGTTGCTGCTATTCTGTTTAAAACTGACCAGGAGGCACGGTGGAGTAATGGATAGCGGCTCGGATTGAGGAATCGGTGAGCCGAGTTCGAATTCCAATCGAATTATCAGGTTGGTTCAAAAATAATGACGTAATAATGTCGTTTTTTGACGTCAAAAAACGACATTATTACGTCGTTATTTTTGAACCAACCTAATACATTCACTAACAGTAAGTAGCAGGACATACATAGTTTTGGATGGCAACTGGTCTACCGCAGAAAGAAATGGCAACCTACTGACGGGAGAAAATCTGCCCCGTCAGTCATGTATCGAAAGATACAAGATCGCCTAAGCGTGTATCACGCATGACAAATAACTGAATTTCGAATTTGTATCCCCTGGATCCACATTTTTATTACTAGCACTGTAATATTTAGGGTTTTAGAGATATTGCTATGAAATTGTTATAAAATAAGAGAGCGAATTCGAATTCCAGTCGAATCCATTACATTCACTTACGTGCTAATACCCTTGGGAAAGTTTACGTGTATTTTTAGGCACGGTCCGTTACAGAATTTGTTATTGTGGGAGTGGCTAGACTATTTTCCTTCTTTAAGTAGTCACCGAGAGATAGCTTATTCCTAAAATTTCGCTTGAAGATGAAACGGGACTAAACACCACAATCCAACTTAATTTTATTAATTATTTGGATGATTTCGGCTCTCGTTTTTGAAACATGAGAACTCTTATGTAGCGAAGGAATCATATTTTTAAACAAAAAATATTATTATAATATAAGCTCTACTTCTGTATGGAGCACTGTCTTAAAAATAAAAACAAAAATACTAAGGAACCCCGGATTATGCACCCAACGGGTTCTTTTCTATTTTCTGCATACCTGCACAAGGATATATATATATATATATATATATATATATATATATATATATATATATATATATGCGAACGAAGGAACGAGAAGATACAAATATTTTCTACTGTGTCATCTTTTCTTACAGCGATTTTGTCATTGAAAATGATGAACACTACAATATTTGTTTCGAAATAAACAACACCCTGATGATGACACTGTGCTAAGTCGAAAGTACACGGAATATAATAATGTGTATCAACATGTCGATTTTCACTCTTCCTTTAATAATGACGACAAAAATGTTGTTCGTGAATATGAAAGGATCCGTTTGAAAATAAGTCTACAAAACTTGTCTAAATTATTCAAGGAAGCACGTGTCAATATATATATATATATATATATATATATATATATATATATATACTTTAAAAATCAGGAGGTCAGTTGAACCCGCTACTTGACTTTTAACCTTACGGTATCCTCAGACGATTTTTATCAATTGATCTCTTAACGCTTTATTGAACCCTATATTATTGTTTAAAGTAAATAAACAAACGCACGACGTTGGGTGTAATAGAAAGATAGGAGGAGGGTGTAAAGAAGAAGAAGTACAAGAAGAGGAGGAAGGGGGACGAAAAGAAAATAAAACGTTAAAGAGGTCATTTGATAAACATCGCCTGCGGATACCGTAAGGTTAAAACTAAGTTTCAAATGGGTAAGTTGTCATTATCAGAGATAGGGCGTATGTAAATATAAAAGTGGACACTGATGTCAAAACTGTGCTTGAATGTAATCTTCTGGCCATTAAGATTGCGTTTATATATATTATTTTATTACATAATCGTTTTTTTTTTAAGTGGATCACGTATTTGAGTAGACGGTCCAAATATTTAATAAACTGTATATTTATCTATTTTCGTCTACCGACCGAGAGAAAATAAGCTCTCTCGGGCAAGATTTGAAATCTCATAGCGTATCTTTTTTCTCTAGTAAAATTTCTCGAATATATCGTTAGACGAAATAAATAAATAAATAAATATACTGATAATAAATAAACGGAGAATCAACTCAAATAATACGAGTATCCACTAAAAATCCATCCCCTTTTTAATATACAGTGGCCTGATATACAGTGAATTGATTCGAACTTTATAAAATGGTAAATAATAAGAATTTCCTTTTAGTTGGTTTACATATTTTAATAATTTAGTAAATGTTTATATATTTATGGATACAACATTGTTTTCATATGTATTTATTTATAAATTGCTAAATGATAAATATTAGATTGCATTAAATTTTATACAATTGTATTAGTTTCTAGAATGATATAAATAGAAAATTATTCTTCTAAATAAGCCATCTAATAAATAGTGATTAATATTCTTTTTAAATTCTCAAGATAAAAAAATGTATAAATTCGCTTTCATCATATATTTAGGTTTTATTACAATTCTAATTTTTTAAAAACAATAACTGTTACCGAGTAAAGGTAGTTAAAATAATGGAAAACCAGCCTTTTGGCACTAGATTTTTTAACTACAATGGCTTAAGAAACGTTTTTAGCCAGGAGAAATAAACTACATCCAATTTCAAAATTTGATTACGTAAATCCCAACCCAACATAAATAAACAGTATTTGGAACTAGTATGGAGTAAGTCCTCTATTTGTTAGTTTCAGTGCTTGTATTCGATTTTTCATGGATTTGATCAAGTTACCGACAATCATCTGAGCCTTATTTTGCCACTCCTTTAGCAATGTTTCTTTAAAGGTTGCCACTGACGTGATTTTGGTTGCACGCTCTCGAAGGCTTCGGTCAAGGTACTCTCAAACGTTCTCTATTAGATTCTTGTCAGGATTTTGGACTACCCATGGCAGAGACTTGATTTCTTGCGATTTCTTCCAGGCCTTTGCTACTTTTGCTCGTATGACATGATGCACTATTTTCTTGAAAAAGGTAGACATTCTTGTCAATCTGATTGGTTTCAAATAGTGGGAGTATTCCTTTCTCTAATATTTGACAGTATTTTAGACTATTCAACCGCTTGTCAACAAGAATCAGTTCAGATTTCTCTCCAAACCAGATAGCGCTCCACACTAATCCCTCCATGTTTCACGGTCGCCTGCAGACATTCAGTTTTCCAAGTCTCATTCTGATTTCTCCAAGCATAAACCTGTCTCGAATTCGAATATTGGCAGAATTTTCTTTCATCTGACCAAATTACAGACTGCCAAAATTCATAATCTTTGCTCTCGAATTCTCTCGCCCAGTCCATACGAAAGTTCTTGTTAATCTCTGAAATCAAGTGCTTCTTTCTTGCAACTCTTCTTTGATAGCCTAGCTCTTTCAAAGTCTTTCTCACCACATATGGTGATATTTCCATGCTGTTGGCGACATCTTTGACGCTGACGACAGTTTCAGATGACTTCCCTCTTCAGCGCCCTTTTCTTTCACTCAGACACGATCCTTGGTCTTCCTGAACGTTGTTCCACACGACAATGGCCTTTTTCATTAAATTTATTGACAATATTATTAACCGTTTGATGATTAACCTGGAAAAACCTAGCAATTTCTCTATTTGATTTGCCACACTGATGTCATCCTATTATTTGCCCTCGTTGAAATTCACTAATTTCCTTACTTCCGCGAACTTTCATTGCAAAATATAAGTCAACTATTGTTCATAGATGAGAGTAGCTTGATACTAACATGGTATTGTCTGAAAATAAAGAAGAGTCGTTAATAATCAAGGGTGGCTAAAATCTTATCATAGCCCACTAAATATATGCCAAGCGGTAGCAGTATATATTCCTTGTATAAACGCAATTGATGGCCTGAAGATTGCGTTTAAGCATGAAACAGTTTGTAGCCTTTGGGTGTTGACTTCAATGTCCACTTTTATATTTACATACACTCTATCCCTGATACTGAGCACTTTAACCCATAAATATAGCATACCTTAAAAGTATATTTTAGCATATCTATACCAGGTGTAATAGCAAAATTGTCGAATTGTTAGATTAACCTTTGAACTATTGTATCTGACGAATGATTAAAGATATCTTACTGGAATTCTCCGAGATTTTTATAACACTATTGGGCTCTACTTTGAACAATAAGAATGTATTTAGTTGAAGTGATGTTCCCTCTTGCTTTTGTGACCTCCTGATCCAGTTTTCCTCTCTACTCTCCCAATTTTTTTAAAACTTATTCACCGTTCTCTTGATGGTTCTTGAATAGACTTTGAAGATGGAAGCCAGAGTGTGAATGTTGGTACCATTACTGAAGACCTGGATGATCTTTTTCCTCGCACCATTGTTCAGTTGAGAAGATATAATGGGGCAGACAAAAAACGATTTTGACCTTTTCTTTCTAGCTGAATAACTGAAAGGGTTTTTCAGTGATTCTCACGACAAATGGTATGAAGATGGCTAAACATCTTATCTGAAAATCTGGAAAAAGTAAATTCAATTAGTTTAGTGACTTTTTAGATCTTAAACATTTTGTGGGATGTACAATTATCCCATGCTGTTACACGATTTGGACAATTTTGCCGTTACACCCGGTGTGTGTATACACTGCGTGCCAAACTATTATCGAGATAGCTTTTTTTCTAATATTTCAAAAACCGTCCAATCAATTCACACATACATTTTCATACAATGTTGTCAACCTGCGCAATCACTGAAATTTTCGTACTGATCTGCGCAATATAAACAAACTTATATATTTGTTTTCAGCACGATGATTTGAGCGTGCCAAATTATTAGAAAGGGTTAGTAAAATTCCAAGAATTGATCAAACAAAACGTTTATTAATGTTGAACGTGAATGTTTATGGTCAAAAGAAGCTAATAAATAAGATAATCAAACAAATAATAACAGATACAAACAAAGGCACAGTTATAAACAAATTAATAGGGAATGTGCTTTCCCAGTTTTGGAATTACTTGAAGAAGTCGACGATCCATAGAATTTGTTAATTGTAGGATGTCATCTACTGTAATGCCGCGAGATATGACAAAAATTGCTTCCCACAACTCAGCGTTGCTCCTGAATTGTCGTCCGTTGGCGTACATTCTTCGCTTCATGATGCTCCAAAGGTTTTCGATTGGGTTCAAATCTGGAGAATTTGCTGGCCACTTCATTTTTCGAGGTCCATCGAAGCCTAACTGTTTCAAATATTCAGTAGTCTTGTGAGCAGCATGTGAGGGAGCATTATCTTGCATAAAAACATTGCCCCTTCTGAAGGCAACTTTTTGCCTTTTCATCCACGGTTCAAGATGCTCCTTCATAAATGCTATGTATGCATCAGCTGTCATTTTGACGCCATCTGGCACTCTCCATGGGCCCACTAATGTTTTTCCAATAATACCACCCCAGATCATTATGCCTCCACCGCCTTGTTGGTGTCTCAAACGCTGATGGCAATCCTGTCCGTTCATTACCCAGCCTTTGCACCATCTATCTGGCCCATCAAGTGTTGCTTGAGTTTCGTCTGTGAACAAAACTTTAGAGAAGTCAATCTTTATATTGTCCTTGGCTCATTTCAATCGATTTTGAATGTGATTTCTCGTCAATGGAGGCTTCGATACAGGTTTGACTGTTGTTGCTATTTCCCTCAAATACTGACACCGAGTACTTTTAGACACAGTAGGATTCCCAAAGCGACTGAAAAGCTCTTGACTGGTAAGTCCAGGGTTCTTCGTGGCCTCTCGTTTAAGTCGTGACATGAGACGACATGAAATAACCCTCGGCTTGCCTTTATCTGCCCTTTTGCGTACTTGTGTAGGGTCGGCAGTGAACCTTTTCACTGTTTGATGACACCGCCCTATCATTTTAGAAATTTCTAGGGTAGATTTACCTTTTGAGAGTTCTGAGGTGATAGTTTTCTTTTCAGCATCACTTAAACTGCTTTTACGGCCCATCTTTTCACTAAATTCTTATACTTTTATAATAATTTGGCACGCGCAAATCACCGTGCTGCTAAAAAATATGGCGCCAGTTTGTTTACATTGCGCAGAGAACTACGAAAGTTTCAGTGATTGTGCAGGTTAGTGTTGCCAATAAGGTTTTTGAAATATTAGAAAAAAGTTATCTCTATAATAATTTGGCACGCAGTATATATATATATATATATATATATATATATATATATATATATATCAAAAATGCTATTCAACGAGGCAAATCTTTACCCCCCCCCACTCCATTGTTCTTGTGTTTTTTCTTCTTTTTCTTTTTCTTTGGTCACGTGGTATGATTTTGATTATCGCCTATAAATATGCTGTTTCTCTTTAGCCAGCTTTCCCTAACGAACCGCTTAGGTGAAACCAGGGTAGGTTTGTCTGGCTCACTAGGTTTGACTAGGTCTGCTCTACGGTTGTATTGAGCTCTTTTGTTAGTTAGTTGTTTACTCGTGTCGGGGTTTTTTCTTTGGGCTTCAAAACTGTATCTGTGCGATTTTTTTCGACAGACTTTCATGTTTCTAGCTCTTTCTTTTTTTTTAAACCTTTTTTCCCTTGAGGATTGATTTGATTATTGGCAAATCAAAAATTTGAGGGTTTTTCGAAACGAGTATAGTTACCTATATATATATATATATATATATATATAATTATTTATTTAAAAATATGATTCCAACTCGCTACATAAGAGGTCTCATGTTTCAAAACAAGAGCCGAAAACTTCAAAATAATATTTGAATTAACTTGAGTTAAAGTAGGCTCTGTTCCATCTTCAAGCGAAATTTTTTTGGGAATGACTTATTTCTGAAATTTACGAGTTTTAATAGTATGGTCAGAATTGAAATCAAAAATTTCCATGGTAACATCAAGGGCGGATTGTTTAGAATCGGCAGGGGTGGGGTGTTAATAATTTGTATCAGTATAGAGTTACTTTCATAGATGCCGGGTCAGGGTAAGGTGTGGGTGGCTAAATTTACGACGGAGGAAGTTTTCGCATAGTCTGGCTTGAGCGTCTACGGAGATTTATTTATTTATTTTTATTATATCCTTTTATTATATCTCTTTATGAAAGGGATTTGTGTATATGAAAAGGCCGTAACGTTTGTTATTTGACGACTTCATAAAGAGTTATCAATTTTTGTAGGGTATTAAAACTATGTATATGGGCAATGGATTTTAAAATTTATTTTATTGTATGCGTGTTTTTAGCTAGTTATTCAGAGCGTAAGTTCGGTTGTGTCGGCAGAAAACCGTTAATTCTTGCCTGTTTTTATTGTTTAGAAGCTTAATAATGTGTAGTTTCTCATGGAGGCACAAGGTGCATGGGTCATCCCAAGTTTTGCAAGTTCTAGTCCTGTTAATGATTTTCCATTTTACTTTAAGTGTCCTATTTTTTTCTTTCAGGTGCCAAAAATATTTAGATAGAGAGGTCTGATGTCTAAAGTTTATGTTGTTGAAGGAGCATTTATGCTGCCTCCATCTGGTTTTAAAGGCATTTTTCGTGGACCCAATGTATATCATATTATTGTTAGGGTTCTCCGTGGATGATATAGTGCATTGGTATACCACAGATTTGATGCAGCACTTATTTTCTAATGGGCAGTCTACCGGGTTTCTACAATCGCATAATTTTTCCCTATCATTATCTGATTTAAGTGTAGAGTTATTAAAACTATTCAGGTAAGGGGGTTTGTTCAGGATATTATTATTGTGTCTTCTTATTATACCTTCTAGATTTTCAGTGCAGCTGTAACTCAATTTTAGTGTGTTCTTATTGAATATATTACTATATATTTATGCTCTACTTTCGTATCGAGCACTATTTTTAAAAATAATTACCAAAATACTAAGGAACTTTGGATTATTTACCAAACCAGTTTCTTTCCTATTTTCTACAATATTTTCACACACACACACACACACACACACACACACACACACACACACACACACACACATATATATATATATATATATATATATATATATATATATGGAATAATAGCAATGTATATATATATATATGTTAATGGGTAAATCAAAAATGCTATTATTCCAGGTATACATATATATATGCCTGGAATAATAGCATTTTTTATTTACCCATTAACATATATATATATATATATATATATATATTGCTATTATTACATATATATATATATATATTATATATATATATATATATATATATATATATATATATATATATATATGTACAAGTATATGACTGGTGTATATGGAATGAATTCCAATAACCAACAATTACTATTCTTAAAAGAGTGCTCAATACAAAGTAGAGCAGATATAATTATTTATTTTTAAAGAAAAAAAAAATTTTATAACATAAATATGTTATAAAATCACTACAAAAATAGCCATTTTGTTTCAACACCTTCGGTGTCTTATCAAGTGATGACGTTGAATGTAAAATAATTATTTATTTTACATTCAACGTCATCACTTGATAAGACACCGAAGGTGTTGAAACAAAATGGCTATTTTTGTAGTGATTTTATAACATATTTATGTTATAATTTTTTTTTTCTTTAAAAATAAATAATTATATATATATATATATATATATATATAAATATAAAAGTGAACATAGAAGTCAACACTTAGAGGCGACAGTCTGTTTCATGCTATATGCAATCATCAGGCCACATATGCTGTTATTTTTCTCGGCTATTTATATATATAACATACAAAAAAGCACCCCAAACAACAGAACACGATATCAATAAGGAAGCTAAAACAATCGCCCAAAAATTAGACCTAGATGACCGAATAAGTTGTATTAGCAAGGCACGAGCCTTTATCACACTAAAAGACCATAAAGAAAATTTCAAAACCAATCCTGCATGTAGACTCATAAACCCAGCCAAAAGTGAACTAGGTAAAATAAGTAAAACAATACTAGAAAGAATTAATTCTGAACTTAGGAAGAAATTAGGAGTAAACCAGTGGAAAAATACGAAAACAACTATTGACTGGTTCCACAGCATAAATAAACAAAACTGCCAATTCTTACAATTAGACATAAAAGAATTTTACCCATCCATAACAGAACGTATTCTAGATAAGGCCATCAACTTAGCTCAGGAACAAGTAATAATACAAACAAGCGAAATCAACATCATTAAGCACTCCCGTAAATCATTATTATTCCACAATGAAGAAGCATGGATAAAGAAAGATGGGATATTTGACACTACAATGGGAAGCTTTGACGGTGCAGAGCATGCGAAATCATAGGCATTTACTTACTAAACGAACTGAGCAAAATAATAGATAGAAATGACACAGGACTCTACAGGGACGATGGTCTCATAATCTTAAGAAACTGTAACAAACAAAACACAGACAAAACTAGAAAAGCAATAATAAAGATTTTTAAAAATAACGGATTCGACATAGATATAAAAACTAACCTAAACGAAGTAGATTTTCTAGATGTTACCTTCAACCTAAGAGAAGGCACACATAAACCATATAGAAAACCTAATGACAAACCACTCTACATACACACATCTTCCAACCATCCACCTTCTATAATCAAACAGATACCAAAATCGATTAACCGCAGGCTCTCTGACAATTCCTCTAATGAATCCCTATTTAACAAAGCTAAGAAAGACTATGAAACAGCCCTAAAAGATAGCGGATTCCCAGCAATACTCACATACTCACCACAGAATACAAAAAAGGCCAACAGGAGAAGAAATATCATATGATTCAACCCACCGTACAGCAAGAACGTAAAAACAAACGTAGGAAAAATATTCTTCAAACTCTTACACAAACACTTCCCAGAATCAAGCACCTTACACAAGATATTCAACAAAAACACAGTAAAAATCAGCTACAGCTGCACCGAGAGCATAGCACAAATAATAAAAAAGCACAATAGGAAAATTATCAACAAACCACACGAACAAATTAAACCCACGTGCAACTGCAGAATAAAGAACGAATGTCTCTTAAACGGAAATTGTTTACAAACAACGTAATATACCAAGCCACGATAAAATCACCAGATAATGAAGAAAAAGTATACATAGGAGTAACTGAAGGACCCTGGAAACAAAGAAATTATACACACAAAACATCTTTCACAAATAGTAAATATGCAAACAGTACAATGCTTTCTAAGTATATCTGGGAAATTAAAAACAAAACGAACATCACACCAAAAATATCTTGGAAGATAAGGAAAAAATCATCAGCCTACAATAACCAATCAAAAACTTGCAAACTTTGCTTGGAGGAAACAATAGCTATTTTACTTTATTTACTTATGTGTTTACTTTCCCCGGCCAAAATAAATTATTAAACAAAAGATCCGAGCTCATCTCAAAATGCAGACATGAAAATAAATTTTTACTACGTAACCTAAAAAATTAAAAACGGAAAAAATAAAATAAAAACAAATAAATATACTAATAAACAAAATAACAATAAAAAAATTAAAAAAATAGAAACATAAATAAATACTATGTTACTTAAAAATCGAAAAGAGAAAATATACAAGTAAAATAAATTAACCTAAATTCATCCAAGTAAATAAATAAACAAACCAATCCCAAATAAAGATAATCAATTAAAAACTGTTCCCGCCAAAATAATACTTAGAATGAACTACAACAATCAACCCCAAAACTGAACAAATAGCTTTAATTAAATTCCCAAACCAAACCAAAACTGTTAAATAAGTGATATAAACAAATTTTTACTACGTTAATAAATAAATAAATAAAATAAGAAACAAAAAAATAAAAACAAGCAATATAATTTGACCCAAATAGATAAACAAACGACTTCCGGTGAAATAACCGCCATAACCGAATACCCACAATGCACCACTAACCCGTATATATATAAATAGCCGAGAAAAATAACAGCATATGTAGCCTGACGATTGCGTATAGGATGAAACAGACTGTCGCCTCTAAGTGTTGACCTCTATGTTCACTTTTATATTTACACACGCTCTATCTCTGATATTGAGCACTTTATTCCATAAATATAGCACACCTTAAGACTATATTTCTTTATATATATATATATATATATATATATATATATATATATATATATATATATGCCTGGAATAATAGCATTTTTGATTTACCCATTAACATAATGTTTCACGCTTAGTGATTTTTCAAAATGGGTGTCTGTTAATTTTCCACGCACTCGAGATCTGTCGTTCTTTTAAGTTTTTTTTTTTTTTCTAAAATGTGAGCAGGCAGCACGTCGACAATTGAAAACAATTTTATCCCGTTTGTGTACTAAACCTTTCACGGTCTTAAAATCTCCTATTTTCAGTTTCTTGCAACTTCTCACCTTGTTTCTCTTTTATATACTTAAGAAAAGGAAAATATATATATAATATATATATATATATATATATATATATATATATATATATCTAAAGAAGTAATCAATTTTTAATTATTAATGTAATGTCAATAGGCCGAAAGAAAACAATAAAAAAATTTCTGGAAAGAAACAATGCCGTTATTAATAAGAAGAGTTGAAATTAATGCATGCAAGATTTCACGGCTCTAGCATCAACCCTTCATAGTCATCCTATGAACATTTCAGCCCACCCTCGTACCTGGAAAGATCATACTCAGCTTTTGTTCATATACATGTTTGTATTAAAATAATTGCTAGACACGCTAGTATTTGCGTTTTATGTTGTGGTTTTGGAACACATTTTGATTGCTTTAAGAATTTGTAGGATATTATATGGATTTATGTCATGAAAGAGTTCTTTCATGTTGTTTGTTTTAATTTTGTTTAGCGGCATATCAACACCTCTATGGGTTATGTAATGCTGAAATCTAAATATTTTGAACACAATTTTATAGCTTTAACTACAGATAAAATGTATTGTTGGTAATTCTGATTTAAAAATGTACTGTTGGTAATTTTGGCTATAAATATGTACCATTTGTAATTTTTAAATAAAAAAATTATTTGTGGCGTTTTTACCACAAAATTTATTTTTTATACTTTCATAATCTTTCTTTTTGTTTGTGAGTTCAGTATTTACCCATAGCTGGGACCCTAACAGGTGCTACCACTCCGGGTTACGATAGACATGGTAACAAGATCAATTAAGAGGCGGTTCTACGCACTTCAAAACCTCTAAACTCTCCATCGGAGGCCTTACTGCCAGATGTGGTTAACTGCAATATATATATATATATATATATATATATATATATATATATATATATATATATATATATATGGCATGATGAGTCCTAGCCGTAAACCTGGTAGAACTAAGGAATGAGGTTTTACGCAAAAACAGTACCATGGTGAGTTATAAATAAATATTAATAATGATGAAATGTCTTCGATATGGCAGGGTCATCAGTTGAAAATATATCAGTTTAAGAATCGGACAAAACAGAAATGATGGTTGGTTGGTTGGGTTTTATGGCACATCAACCACTGTGGGTCATTTAATGCCAAATTAAGGTATATATATATATATATATATATATATATATATATATATATATATATATACACACATATACCTATACATATATTAAATATGTAGTACTATTAAACATATAGCTGGCAACATTATTCTTTCAAAAACACATAGCTGGCAACATTGTTGTTTCAAAAACATACAGCTGGTAACATTGTTGTTTCAAAAACACATAGCTGGGAACATTATCTTTCCCAAAAACGTATAGCTGGCAACATTACTGTTTCAAAAACACATATCTGGCAACATTATTTTTTCCAAAAAACGTATAGCTGGCAACATTATTGTTTCAAAAACGTATAGCAGGCAACATTATTTTTCCGAAAAGATTATCTGAAGCCCTGTTGTTGGACGTATTTTATCGTCATACCCAGGACGCGGATGTAGTTTATCGTCTTACCCAGGTCGCGGATGTAGTTTATCGAAAACAGATATGAGGATCTCTAAATTAAAACTGAAAAATGTGACACCTTAAAAGTATTGTCATAACTATAATATTAGGCTGGTGCAAAAATAATGTCGTTTTCTCACATATGTTATTATGTGAGAAAACGACATTATTTTTGCACCGGCCTAATATTTGAAGCCCTGGGCACAATCTAAAAAGATACAGGCAAAAATATTAACAAAACTCCTGGTAGCCCCTGTTTACAAAAAATATTACCATGTGGAACTGCTTCACTACTGTGGAGAGTCTTATCAATGTAAAGTATATATAAAATCTGCATATATCACGCATCAACTAACATCAAAAAAAAATGTTTAGAATGCTTATTTTTACTACCTACGCAGATTTCAATGGCCCGGTAAGTGATTGTAAAAAGCAAAATCATAAAATAAAATAAGAAAAAGAAAGAAAGACATTCGGAATTTGAAGAGAGAAGACCATTTTTTAAGCGCAGCTGGTTACAGAGGATTTTTTTACAAAGAGCACGGTTGCGTTCAACATGGCGTAAATATACATTTAACTTATCATATATACTGTAGTAAATTAGAATTATTGCAAGTTATAATTTTAAATATTATGTTATCACCAATTTTTTCGAAGTTCTGATTTCAATAGATTTTGTAACGTAAGAAAATTGAAGGCGTGTGTTTTCATGGATTTCGTAACGTAACGATAATTAGATAATTTAGATATATAATCTATCATAATATAGTATAATATATAATAAATCTATAATAATATAGAAACTATATACGTTATAATAATATGATAAATTATAATTCCTAAATTATTAGTTGAAAGTTGTAAATATTGTTTGATAGTTTTCATAAAAATTTATTATTACAAATAATGATTTCCGGAGTTGCAATTGTAACAATTTTTTTTTTTTTTAGCTGTAACATATTGTTGTCTTTTCGAAGTCATAGCAAAACTATATAAATTTAAAAATAATAGATTCTTTAAATGTAATCTTCTAATTTGTAAATTATGAATGTTATGTATATATTTTGTTGTTAATGATGATATTAACTGGTCCGTTCGCAAAAAAAAAAAAAAGAATGTGTAAAATATTTGTAGGTTAGAATTTATTAGACCTTTCGTGACACACGACATTTGTCAGAATCGAAAAATATTGATTTATTTTAATCATTTCAAAGAAGGTTCGCGGTATAAATATTTATTTTAAATAGTATTTGATTTTGTATACTGGCCAGAATATTCGAGTAATATCAGTAAAAGTAACTGTGTACTTCACATATTCCTTTGAGATTTTTCGAATATAAAATACTGTTTAAAATAAACGGAGCGTCTACTCAAGTATATATATATATATATATATATATATATATATATATTAGGTTGGTGCAAAAATAATGACGTAATAATGTCGTTTTTGACGTATTTTTTAACGTTAAAAACGACATTATTACGTCATTATTTTTGCATCAACCTAATATATATATATATATATATATATATATATATATATATATATAAATTTAAATGTTGTATATATATATATATATATATATATATATATATATGTGTGTAATTTTAAAGGTACATTAACCTACAAATCACTTGATGAATATTATGATCCTTGTTTTGTTTTTTTTTTAAATTTTAAGCTGTATAAGGTCTTTCTTAAATACGCAAGTACTTTCGACTGTACATTAAGTCATCTTCAGTCGTGGGAATTATTTTGCTTTTGGCAAAATTCGCATTATATTTTTTTGTCTCGGATGCTAACTGAATTTTTTTGTAGAAACTCGCTTCTGCTGTTTCAAGTCTCCTCTTCGTCTCTTCTTCATCCGCAAGAAGATTGTCTTGCATTCACTGCCATACAGGAGGACTGATAGAGCATAAGAGTTCAGTACTCGACGTAAAAAGCGATACATCATTAAAAACAATTGCCCAACAGATGTTAAAAAGGAAATATAATCAAAAGGCTTGTTTTGTTTAACTACTTTGCAAAATAAAGAAATGAATGGCAGTGAAGCTAGCACAGGTTTAAAAAAAATCATTCCACCCCCAAGCAAGGCATTAATGCCGCGAAGGCGCAATTGGTTACTGGGAGTGGAAGAGACTGAGAAACCTTTAGTGAAGAGAAAGGACAATAAGAGAATAGATTTCAGGAAGACAGATCGCGCTTAAAGTTGCATTTAAATTTTTGAAGATCATAGGTAACGCAGAAGTTAAACATCGGGAAAAAGTTTCACAGGTAAGAAGTGCGAGAAAATAAACTATTAGGCTAGAACTAGCGATTTCAACAGTAAAACGATGAGATATATTGATTTCGAAAGCATAGCTTAGATGTGGCACAACGCACCCAGTGAGGATCGAGCTCACTATTCAGACGTAACTGTTTTAGCGAGACAAGCTTACTACCCATTATACCACGCCGATATCTCCAAAGCGATGAGGCATATTTGTAAATTCAGTACTACGCTTAAATTCGTGCGGTCTAGGTACGAGGGAGGAGGACGAAGTTTCTTTTGAAAATATACGAGACCAAAAGAAGATGGATAGGGTAAAGCTGATCTTCAATCTCTCTTATCTCGCCACAGTTACTGACCCAAACATACTACAGTATTCTTTATACCAAAACAACACATTCTTACTTACCATTCTAACTTACCATTCTAACTACAGCTACCATAATGCCTTAAAGTCCCTATGAAATCCTAACTAGTCCCCATAAGTACAATTTGTCTTAGCGGGGTGGTGGATAAAATTTAAAAAAAAACTGTTAAAAATAAAACCCCAATGAATATTACAATGATTATAATTGTATTCGTCGCCTCTCTCTGTCTTTTCTACAAATACTTTCATGGTAATTGCTCCGATGAGCTGCTTTCACTGGTTCCCAGACTCCATGAATTCAAGCACCCTACGAGGCTGGCATCCCGCTCCCACCCTTACACTGTAGAAACTTTTAAATGTAGCCGTCTCTTCTACTCCAATAGCTTCATACCTCGCACCTCTCGCTTGTAGAACACCCTTCTCAATTACTGTTTCCCTGAGAGCTATAATCTCCAACTATTCAAATGTAATGTCAATCGACATCTCCAGTTACCTTGATCTATCCACTATCATACTCCTCATCCTTTCTTCTATCACTCCTATCTGCTCTTGCTCCAAATCTTCTGCAACCCCCTGCATCCTAGTGGCTTCACGCCTTGCTCGGGGCGTAATGCTTAAAAAAAAAATATATATATATATAAGAAAAAAAAAACTAAACAAAATACTGTAACAATGAGAAGAGCTTATCAGAGCAATTGCCTTGAAAGAGAGAGACGTGTAGGGGAAGGCTGGTCTTCAATCTGTTTTATCTCGCCAAAATTACTGACTCAAACATACCACAGTATTCCTTATACCAAAACAACACATTCTTACTTACCATTCATACGACAGTCACCATAATACCTCAAGTCTCTATGAAGTTCTAACTAGTCCCCATAGATACAATTTATCTAAGCGGGGCGGGGGAATAAAAAATAAATAAAAAACTTTTAAAACTCAATATTACAATGATTATAATTGTATACACAAAAAAAATAGTGTTAGTATCAATGAGGAGAGTTCATCAGAGCAATTGCCTTGAAAGTCACTATAGAAAAATAGTGACTGAAGTCGAGATGCCAGGTCAGGACCAATAACATTACGGATTCTTCTTTGGATTTTGTCGAGAATCTCGGAAATATATAACAAGAGTTCCAGGCCAGATAATGAGGAAGTACGAAGAAAACGATACGGAAAAAAAAATGAAAATGCTGTAGAAATAACTGGTTTTGATGGTAACGCAAGCGTAGAGATTTAGTATAATATGAATGAAAAAAAAAAATTATAGAATTATTATAGGTAATTATTATAGAAATACATATTATAGAAATAAAGAACATATGTTTGAATTTAAGAAAATTACTAACCTGCCATAACATTCATCATCCGAAAAAGAATATTGATTATATATATATATATATATATATATATATAGCTAGCTAGATAGATAGATATATGTACGTATATATATATATATATATATATATATATATATATATATATATATATATATATATATATATATATATGAGTGTGCGTGTATGTGTGTAGAATGGTTAGTGTGTGTGTATATATATATATATATATATATATATATATCAATGGATTATTGAATGACGTAATCTATTTTGAACACAATTTTATGGCTTCACAGTTATATATATATATATATTTTTATGAGTGTGTGCGTGTATTTGTGTAGAATGTGCATATATATATATATATATATATATATATATATATATATATATATATATATGCAATTTTTTATATATATTATTTATATATTATATATGCGCGGTAATTATTGGAAAGCGCTCAGTATCAGTGATAGAGCTAACATCAATCCAATTAAATATATATATATATATATATATATATATATATATATATATATATATATATATATATATATAGGTGTATGTGTCCGTACGCGTGTGTGTATATATATAAGCATATTGATTATATTATCAGAAGAAACATGTAAATGCCAATAACGATATTAGCCGTTTCCTTATAAGGAAAAATTCGGTATGCATTGACTGAGCAGCCAGTACTCCTGCTTGTTAAGGTTTATAAAATCTTTCTGTTAAACCCACTCACTACCCAACATGTCAAAAGTTCGAGCCTCGTTAACCATTACTTAAATGCAGATGAATCTAACATTTAGTACATAAATACTGAATGATAGTTTATGAATAAGTTGTTTCTTTTGATGGTATGAAATTTGAGTCTTTAGATAACCATTGGTCAGAATTTTACTTGAGTCTATAGATGAACATTGATCAGGTTTATACTTGAGCCTATAGATAAACATTGGTCAGTCTTATACTTGAGTCTATAGTCAAATATTGGTCAAGCTTATAGCCGAGTTTATAGGTAAACATTGACCAAGCATATACTTGAGACTATAAGTAAACATTGTTTGGGTTTATATTTGAGTTTATAGGTAACCATTGGTCAGGCCTCTACTTGTGTTTGTAGGCAAATATTGGTCGAGCTTATATTTGAGAATATAGGTAACCTTTGGTCAGGCTTTTACTTGAGTCTATAGATAAATATTGCTCAGGTTTATACTTAGGTTTATAGTTAAAAATTGGTCAAGCTTTTTCTTGAATCCATTGATAAACATTGGTCAGGTTTATACTTGAGTCTATTGGTCACGCTTTTACTTGAGCCTATGTATAAAATTGGTCAGGTTTATATTTGCGTGATACCGCATTCTAATGATTAAATTGGTAAATCTAAAGAACTTTTGACAAAATATTGCGAACTATTTTACAATACACCCAGAACAATATTCTAGAGAATTCTAGAACAGCTTAAATTAAATCTAGAGTATTCCAAAATATTCCAGAAAGCCTCATACACTATTAAAACAGCTTGAAATAGCCATTCAAGTCACTAACCAGATGAAAGGGTACAAATACGCATCAGAACCACTTAAGGCATCTATTATTGCCCTCTCAAAAGCAGGCAATCTATGAGAGAAAATGCAGAAATTGCTATAACCTCGCAATCAACTGTCTCACGAGTGCCTAGGGCACATAATGATGCCACTCCTGCTCCAAGGAAGGAAACAATAGGACGAAAGAAAATGATTGATGATAGAACTGGCGGGGTAATCAAGAGAGAAGTTGCGAAGAATAGGACTATAACTAACCAAGAAATTGCAGCCAGTTTAAGCGAAGAGCAAGGTGTTAGTCTCGTCTCTTCAACAGTTCGTCAGAACAAGGTTACAAATCTTGTACACGATGGTTTAAGCCGCTAATAAGCAAAGCCAACGAAACCAAGAGACTTGAATGGGCTCACTATTACAAAAATTTCACCGTAGAAGACTGGAAGAATGTTCTCTTCTCCGATGAAACGAAAGTTGATCTAAATTCAAAGGATAAGGTGAGTTACTTTTATAGAACAGCACGGTACTTTCAGGGCAAACGTATGTTTTCGAGCAATATATTTTGCAGCGGATGAAATGTATTGCTGGTAATTTCACGATAAAAATGCATTGGCATTTTTTATAAAATGTATAATTTTACTCGAAAATGGATTTTTAAATCTTAGTATTGCATTGATTGTCATTTTGTTCTAAAAATGTGTGCCGGTCATTTTGATTTAAAAATTTCGTTAGAAACAAAGATTATTAACTGTTACGTGATATATTTCCTCCTGTATGGCAACGAATGCTGGACAATCTCCTCAGAGATGAAGAAGAGGCTTGAACCAACAGAAATGTGT
Source organism: Acanthosepion lycidas (assembly GCA_963932145.1). NCBI lineage: Eukaryota > Metazoa > Mollusca > Cephalopoda > Sepiida > Sepiidae > Acanthosepion > Acanthosepion lycidas. Next base: position 26,692,627 of record OZ010606.1, on the reverse strand, counting down.
TTCTACAGAAAGATACTGAAGATACTATAAACCGAACAAGTGAGCAACAACGAATTTTTAGAGAAAATGAATCAAAAAGGAAACTTATTCTTAACATCAATAAGAGACAGTTGAAATTCCTGGAGCAAATAATATGGAAAGAGGGTTTGGAAAATCTGATACTCACAGGACAGATTGAGTGAGGGAAAAAGGGACAGAGGAAAGCAGCGTATAACATATTTGATGAGCTTGAGGAAATGGGTGTTAGAATAGGGTTTCGAAGAAATAACAAAAAGATAAAAGAATTTTAAGATCTACAATGGACAGGAAGATGTGGAGGGCCATGGTTACCTACGTCCTGAAGAGTCACGGCGCATAGAAGAAAACTGCTGGTCATTTTGCTACAAAAATGTCTTGTTGATATTTTTTATAAATGCATTGTTGGTAATTCTTATAAAACTGTATTTTTATATTTTCCAGTGTTTTGAGTTTTGTTTAGGATTCACTATTTGCTCATAGCTGGGACCCTAACAGGTGCTACCACACCCGGCCAGGATGGACCTGGGAACATCAGCAATTACGAGTTGGTTCCATGTTCCTCAAAACCTCTGATATCCTGGTTAGACATCCTGGATAAACAACATCCAACAGCAAGGCCTCTGATCAGGAGGTTTTGAGGAGCGTGGAACCACCTCTTAATTGCTAGTGTTCCCAGGTCCACCTTGATCCGGGGTAGTAGCACCTGCTAAGGTCCAAGATATGGGCAAATAGTTAACCTCCAAACACTCCGAGAGTGTATAAATAGGTTTTAATACCAGCAATAATTTTTTTAAGAAAAAATTAGTACAAACAATGCATTTTTGATGGAAAAAAATACCAGCAATACATTTTTTGGAGGAGAAAAATATTACCAGCAATATATTTTTGAAGGAGAAATATATTACCAGCAATACATTTTTGAAGGAGAAATATATTACCAGCAATACATTTTTGAAGGAGAAATATATTACAAGCAATATATTTTTGAAGGAGAAATATATTACCAGCAATATTTTTTGATAGAGAAATATATTACCAGCAATATATTTTTGAAGGAAAAATATATTACCAGCAATATATTTTTGAAGGAGAAATATATTACCAGCAATACATTTTTGAAGGAGAAATATATTACCAGCAATACTTTTTTGAAGGAGAAATATATTACCAGCAATACTTTTTTGATAGAGAAATATATTACCAGCAATATATTTTTGAAGGAGAAATATATTACCAGCAATACATTTTTGAAGGAGAAATATATTACCAGCAATACTTTTTTGATAGAGAAATATATTACCAGCAATATATTTTTAAAGGAGAAATATATTACCAGCAATACATTTTTGAAGGAGAAATATATTACCAGCAATACATTTTTGAAGGAGAAATATATTACCAGCAATATATTTTTGAAGGAGAAATATATTACCAGCAATACATTTTTGAAGGAGAAATATATTACCAGCAATACATTTTTGAAGGAGAAATATATTACCAGCAATACTTTTTTGATAGAGAAATATATTACCAGCAATACATTTTTGAAGGAGAAATATATTACCAGCAATACATTTTTGACGGAGAAATATATTACCAGCAATATATTTTTGAAGGAGAAATATATTACCAGCAATACTTTTTAATAGAGAAATATATTACCAGCAATACAGTTTTTGGCTTTAAATAACCTGCAAAGTGTTGGTAAGCCGTAGAAAACAAATCAATTATATTTATTAGTAAAAAATTGAATATTCAGCATAAAAGTGATATTCAATTTAGATAACAATTTTAAAATCATATTTTAATAAATATTGTTCGGGTTTAAACTAGAATGGTTAGGCTTTTATTTGCATCTTTAAAGGTAAATAATGGTTTGGTTTCAGTCTCTATGGGTAAACATTAATCAGGTTTATACTTGAAGCTACAGGAAAACATTGGTTGATTTCATACTTAAGGTGATAGGCAAAAATTGAATGGATTTATACTTGAGACTATACGCAAAAATTGTTTGATGCTATACTTGAGGCATAAATTGGTGGATTTAAAACATTAGTTGATTTTATACTTGTGGCCATAGGCAAAAAAATCATGGAGTGATATTTGAGGTTATAGGCAAAGATTGGTTGCATTTATACTTGAGGCTATAGTCAAACATTGGCTGGATATATATTCGAGTCTACTGTTAAATATTGGTAAGATTTTAATTTAATGGTAATTTTTAAGCTTGTTATATATAAGTAATATTTCTGTGGTCGAATATTTTCTCTTTAATTCATCGTGTTTGTATGGTAATAAATTTGTCTGACATGTCGGGTCGTAAGTTAACAGAATGAATTAGCGTCTTTACATTTAAAAAATAATATCAAGTGTAATCCTGACTATTAAGAAAAAATTCTTTTTAAAGAGACATAAAGTAAATAGTTTTGAGTGCTCCATACATCTGCATTTAAGCGTCGTTTAGTGACTCACTATATGGGCACTTCGACGATGGGTTAGCAAGTTTGTCTCGAAATATGAATTACGAATGAGTAGTGAGTTTGATCTTTACTAAGCGCTCCATACTTTCGACCTTGCACCGTGTATAAGCTACGCTTAATAAATCAGTAAGCTAAATAATTAAAAAAAGATTATTAAAATTTAAAAGTAAATGATTAAAAAAATATATTAATTTTTTTATATAATAAATATTCATTTATTTTTTTGTTTTTAATCCAGAAACACTTTTTCTGCGATAGTTACGTCAGACGGGGAAAATTTCCAGAATTCACTATATAAGCAATAGGAACATTTAATTTTTTGAAATCCAATTGTCCGTTGAACAGTTTACACTTAAACTCTCAAATTTCCATTCTGAAATGCTCAATTTAAATAACTCGAATGTCTTTTAACACAAGACGGAAATTGCGACTCTGAAACCAGAAGTCGCTTTGGGATAGCGAAAGATGCCTTCCAAAAGCTAAGCAAGGTATTAAAGGCTCTAAAAAATGTCTTTAGAAACAAAGTAAAGCATACAGAACTGCTAAGCAATATCAAACTTCTCATATGAGTGTGAATACGGAACAATCTCTTCACAGACGAAAAAGAGAATTGAAACGACAGACATAGTTCTGTGTGTTATTCACATAACTGTCAAATAGCTATAAAAACAGGACACTTCCTGCCTTTCTTTCTTCCCCCTCTTTTCCACCCTGCAAGCTTTAGTAACAACACCACTGGGAACTTCTCCCCGGTATGAGGATATCTTTCCTCGAATGACTGACCTCCCACACACACTCACGCGTGTGTATCTACCACATAATTTCTAAATTTTAACGTCTTCCGTCTTTTGCATACATACTCGAGTATTTTTCTCTTTTTTCGCTCATTTTTTTTTTTTTTTGCTATATTACCCCATGCAAGGCAGTAAAGCCACTAAGATTCCTGCGTTTGAAAGAATAAGAAAAAAGAATAAATATTATTAACGAGCGAGAACAATAGAAGAGTAATCACGAAGACAGAAGATAATGATTAATACTGTATTTAAATTTTTGATGATCAACCTTAGCTGGAAGAGAGTTCCACAAGCGAGAAGTGCGAGTGAAGGAACTGTTAGCACAGGACTTACGGTTACATCTACCCAATTCAAGCATGAACTACCGCCAATTTAGTTCAGTCATGTGCCATGCATGATGCACACTTAGGAGATCATGTCTTTCGATACATGACTGACGAAGCAGATTTTTCCCACAGTAGGTAGACCGGTTGCCCTCCAAGGCTACAGAACCCGGTCAGTCCTGCTATTTACCCATAGCTAAGAGTAGAAGAGGATTCATACCTTTCCCAAGGGTAATAGCACACAAGTGAATGTAATGGATTCGACTGGAATTCGAACTCGGCTCTCCGATTCCTCAATCCGAGCCGCTAACCATTACAAGTACTGCGTTTAAATACATAACATCTAGGTACCATAAAGAAAGTTCATCAGAACAATTACCACGGAAATATTTATAGAAGAGGCACATGGAAGCTACATTACGACGGTGGGAAAAGTGAATAAAGCCGAGACGGTGGACAATCTCCTCCAAGATGAAGAAGAGACGAAGCAACGTAAATATGATTCTACAGGAGGATGATGAGGATACAATGGATTGAAACATGTGAGCAATGACGAAGTTTTATTGAAAATGGAAGCAAAATGAACACTTATATTAGGTTGGTGCAAAAATAATGACGTAATAATCTCGTTTTTTGACGTTAAAAATAGGTAAAAAAAAAAACGACATTATTACGTCATTATTTTTGCACCAACCTAATACTTCGAAACAGAGTCAGACCCTTAAAATATCTAGCGTGCATAATATGGAGAGAATGTCTGGAGATAGATTGATTTGAAAGAGGGACAATGGGGAGCAACGAATAATGTATCCAACGAACTTAAAACGGTTGGCAGAACAGGGAGTAGGAGAGATATCAAAAAGACAAGCCTTACTTATAAGCTACAAGAGACGAACTTGTGGAGAGCCATTATCGGAGAAGTGCTGAAGAGACCACGGCACATAGATGAAAAAGACCGATACGTGATCCGACAAAGAAAATCCTTTTAAAAAAAAAAAAAGAATTTTTAAAAATCTTGATGTTTGGTCAATTTTGGGGAAGTTGGTTGGGCCGAGAACCTTTCAGTTTCACTTTGTAGAAGAAAAGGTCAGTGATGAGTTCAATGTACTCGTTGCAACGTTTATTGCTTTTTCCAACAAATATTTGCTTTTAAGCAATACCAATAATCGACCATCTGTGGAGAAAAATTGCTGACTGTATGAATAAACACACACACAAAAAAATATATTTTATAACCTTTGTCAATAATAAACAAACGTTGATCCATGCGTTGCTATATAAGTTAATTTCTGGGGTTTAATCATTTCTTCTTTCTTTTTCAAATCCTGGCTGAGTTACATCACCTCGCAACGGGAAAACGGAATAGAATCTCGTTGATGAAACGAGAAGAGAGAAGGAATATCCGGTAAATGGAGCAAAGAATTTTAATTTTTAACCGAAATGCCATTATTAAGGTTTTAAATATCTTTGGAGATATTGGAAGAATGTGTAACGACGTTTAATTAAAAATAAAAATTTAAAAAAAAGAAGCAGTTAAAACTGTTTTATAGCTTCAGTTTAAAATATCAACCAATTGGTTAATAAGTGATGTGTGCTGTTTATTCTTGTCTCTCATGAAAGTCAACCTAAATTTCTATACATTGAAAAGAGAACGTGAGAAGAGAAGAAAAGAACACCTGACAGTACGGAATTTAAAAACGTATGTGAATTTTTCTTTCAGTGATCGGGAACCATTATTCTTTTGTAAAAGAAATACTGAATACCACAGAAAACTAGGACAAGTGGGTTCGTTCCTTCTAAAACTAGCGATACCCGATTTTAATCTTTAAAAAAAAAAGGGCGAAAACGAAACAACGAAGAAGCCATCATTTTTTAAACCGATTCTGGTGGGGATTTTTTTTTTTTTTACCAATGAAAGAAAAAAGTGCGTACTTTTTTCTTCTTTTGGAATGAGAAAAAAAGTGGGAGGAACTTTTCGAAAAAATCTTTTCATAAAAAAACAAGTTTTTCTTTATATTGTCAATCCTTAAATTTTATCAAACATTGATGACGAAAAGAGATTTAAACATGTTATTTAAATGAAAGAGAAAAAAAGGAAAAAAAAAAAAAGAAAGAAAAAAGAAAGAAAGAAAGAAAGAAAAAAGCCTTTCAGGATAAATGCGCCTGATGCTACTGGGAACAATTATTTTCTGGATCTATGAAAAAACATTTTTGTGAACATATGATTGTATCCGAAACTAAACAAATATAATTTAAAAGTTTTATTACTTTCTCATAAAGAGAAATATGAAAGTTATTAGACCAGAGAGAGATATATTATCAAGGATTATATAATACTTAATGAATTTCAAAAACTTAAATTAAAAACATTTTTGAGATAAATAATACCATTAAATTAAATAAGAAACACACACAAACATATATATATATATCTGTAGAGAGAAAGAGACAGTATGGACAGAGGAAGCAATACTGCATGGTAACTGTCAGTTTCACTTGAACTTCAGCCGTCTACACTCCTTATATCTATAAACACTCTATCTCCGATATTGAGTAACCCCCACCCTATAATTAAGGCGAATTTGAATCGATACATAATGGATGCCGACTCATCAAAGACTGTGAACATCGCTGACAAGTTCGATCTGTGATTTTAGTTCTCCCGTGGCTCCTGAAGCCAGTAAAATATATACGATGCAGACGTGGCACACTAAGTTGTACTATACAGGGCCTGGCTTGTTTTGTAATTTCTGCCAACAATACCGCAGAATATTTGATATGACTCTGACATTTGATTTAACTGCATACAATTCTGTTTAACTATTGACGACACAAAATTTAAGCTATTTTTTTTCTCTTTTTAAAAATTAATTCGTGGGATTGGTACGTATAGATAAGAACTGAAGGTAAGTAAAAACAATTTCAATGTTTTATAAAAGCAATTTCAAAATACCATGTTTTAAATGCAGCAATTCTTCAGTTTTCGTTCATAAATATTATCCGGAAATTTGTAAGAGACGAGAGTGTAAGTTGGGTTCGAAACTCGACCATCCAATTCATTCCTAACGGCTAGTGTTCTAACTGAAGAAAAAAAAAAAAAAACACCTCACAATTCCTGATTCCAGCGACATCCACCCCAATTTGTTATCATTGAACCTTTTTATCGTACTAAGGTAGGGTAATGGCTAACAAGCCAATCGCCCAAGCATTTACTACTGTAAAGAGTTTGATCCTCACTGGGTGCCCTATAGTTGTGGTCCTTATACTAGGTTAAACTAAGCATAGAAAACATAACACACACATATATATTACTTTATATACCATGTCCCTTTTGTAGACGATCCTGGCTCCGGTACCTCCTTTTTCTTTTGTTGTCAGTGAATTCCCATGACTTCGGAAATTTAAAAGTGGTTTCACGTGAAATTTTTAAATTTAGAGTTCTCTTTTTCCTAGAGTTTTGTTGCTACCCACGACCACAGAGTTCAGCCTACCCTTGCTATTAATCCAGAAAATGCCTTTCCTACCGCTCATATATATATATATATATATATATATATATATATATATATATATATATATATATATGTAAAAAAATTATAAGAATTATACTGTAGAAAAAGACCATAGGTATAAAAGAAAAAAAGACACATTGCCTTGAAAAAGTTCCCATTGAACGAAACGCGTCAGATAAAACTACACATGGTTTTCCTATTGTCTTTTTTACTTTACACACACACACACACACACGCATATATATATATATATATATATATATATATATATATATATATATATATATATATATATATATATATATATATATATGTAAATAAATCGGTGGGTAAGTAATCCAAGTAGATCCTATTAATATAAAATATTAAAACTGATCCAGAAAAGACAGCTCAATATAATTTTTATTATAGAGCATATAAGTGAATTACAATTAATGAGATACAAGTAATTTACCTCATACAGATAACCATTTCGTCCATGGAAAAGTATTTTTTCACTTGACTTATCAATGCAAATACATACATTAGTTTTTAGTAAATGTATATATATATATATTTATATATATTAAGTTGGTGTAAAAATAATGACGTAATAATGTCGTTTTTTGACGTTAAAAAATGACATTATTTTTGCACCAACCTAATACATATATACATTAAGAAATGGACAGTCCAACAATTTATTTATTAAAGACATTTTTATGTTTAACGTTCTTTTTATAGATACAAGTATTTAAGTAAATGCTCTGTTTGTAATAAACAGTATTAAATAACATTTACCGGCCTGAATGTTCGAGAAATTTTCATAGAAAATATTCGTCCTCTGACAGGATTCGAACCTGCATCCTATACGGAACCGTCATTTAGCTTGACGTGCCCAACCGCTCGGCCACAAAGAATCGTTCGGTTGGCAAGGTCGAATTTACTGCTTATAAACTTCAATCTTCCATGAATCTCGTACATTCATAACTGCTCATGGCGTATCAAATGTAAACAAATGACGTCATACATTAAGAAATGGACAAAGTCCAACAATTTATTTATTAAAGACATTTTTATGTTTAACGTTCTTTTTATAGATACAAGTATTTAAGTAAATGATCTGTTTATAATAAACAGTATTAATATATATATATTTATATATATATATATATTTATATATATATATATTTATATATATATATTTATATATATATATTTATATATATAAATTTATATATATATATATCTTTATATATATTTATATATATATATATACTTATATATATATATTTATATATATATATTTATATATATATATTTATATATATATATTTATATATATATATATTTATATATATATTTATATATATATATATTTATATATATATTTATATATATATATTTATATATATATATTTATATATATATATATATTTATATATATATATATTTATATATATATATTTATATATATATATTTATATATATATATTTATATATATATATATATTTATATATATATTTATATATATATATTTATATATATTTATATATATATATATATTTATATATATTTATATATATATATTTATATATATATATTTATATACATATATATTTATATATATATATTTATATATTTATATAGATATATATTTATATATATATATTTATATATATATATATATATATATATATTTATATATATATTTATATATATGTATATTTATATATACATTTATATATATATATATATATATATATATATATATATATATATATATATATATATATATATACCTCGGTTTTCGAACGTCTCACATGTCGAACAAACCGGTTTTGGAACAGAAAATTCGAGATGAAAATTCCTCAGTTATCAAACAAAATTTCGGTTCTCGAAGAACATCGCCGAACGGAGTTAACTCGAACGGAATCATTTTTGAGTCGACCGCCGTGTTCTATACACTCGTGTTTTGTGCTGTGCTTTTCCAATTTTCTTGTACTGTGGCTTTTTTTCTCCACATTTATTCATTTGGAAAAATAGTTTCGGTTTACGAACATTTCGGGTTCCGAACAGCCTTCAGGAACGAATTAAATTCGTGAACCGAGGTTCCACTATATATATATATATATATATATATATATATATATATATATATATATATATATATATTAGGTTGGTGCAAAAACAATGACGTAATAAAGTCGTTTTTGATGTATTTTTTAACGGAGAGGATATAGAGTTATTTAAGAAGGTTAAAATTGTTTTATAGATTCTCTCACAAACCAGAAAACAACAAATAAAGAAATAATTTGCTGAAAAGACCAAGATTAGATTTGGACTTGTTTTCTTTATATTGACGATAGTTTAAAACTAATGTCTGGGTACGCCGTAATTATTGTCCTCTCTTGATAAATTATATATTTCTTTATAGACGCATTGACGCCTCTTCATCATTTTTTAAATATTTTAAAATTAGTATCATTATTATTTTAAACTTTATCACTCTTTATATGACTTCTTTTGTTGTACAAAAGGTTTATCCTGCGACTGAAGGTGACTCAGATCCCTGAATAATAATGTGTTTCATAGTTGTGTTGTAATATCCTGCTATGGCAACAAAAAACAACTTTCAGGGAGATTAACAATAAGAATATTGCAACTGAGAGACCTTGAAAAAGAATGCAGTAGAAAGGGAATTAATATTAATAAAGCAAGGATTTTTCCGGAATATTTTCTGCGAAGTATTTCTTTTGAAATTCCTTTTCAGAGCAACGTTATTTTATTGAATTATTAATATTCAAAAAAAAAAAAAAAAAAAAAAAAAAATTATGATTACTATTCATGTAATTCTTATAAAAAAAATAAGTAACACTAGAAAGACCTTTGGAAATTTCACGGTTTTCCTATTTGAATTTTCTGTTGAATCTTAATTCTTCAGTTAATGATTGAGTAAGGTCATAGCGAGTTCTATGACAAAAAATATGCGTAGAAATCTCCCTATTGCATCGTTCAATATTTGAGTTCAACAACTTTAACAGAATATTGCAATGACAATCATAAGAAGTAAGGCGGTACAAATGAAATGATTGAAATTGGCTACGTTTTCCATTTCACTGAAACTGACATTAAACACTTCTATCTTCCCTTCTTCCTTCTTTCCTTCCTTTCTTCCTTTCTTTCTTTCTTTCTTTCTATCTTACTGAAACCAAGTAGCGTCTTTGTTATCTGTTTCCACAAAATCAAAACGGAATAGTCCATTATTTATGAGGTATTGGTAGGAGACGATAAACACTTCTTTGTCTTCCGTCATAATGCTCGGGTAAGTGCGTAGTTTCTACTTAATAATATTGCAAGGAAAACACTGGAACACACGATTAGTGAATAAAAGATTTAATCCCGCGAAGGACATGGGTTGATAATACAATATTAGCGAATACCGCAGATCAGTGCGGCAATGCTTGTGACTCAACGCTACGCCTTGCAATCCACTTTGTGATCTCTGTTCCTATGACACCCTTCTTATAGTAAATGGACGAGCCTATGTTCAACAATTAGTGTAGAGAAGGTCCGTCGACTTTCTACACAACGCTTTTTTCTTTCTTTTTCTCAAGTAGCGTCTCAGATATATCGTTCCTGTTTTTTCACGCAGTCAAAACGGAATAGTACATTATTTATGAGGTATTGGCAGGGCGTAACGGTCGTGCAAACTAAAGAACTAATGAAGAAAGAGAGGGACAGGCCAAATTATAATATTGATAATTATCATTATTTGTAATGACATAGTCCCACGTATACGGCTGCTTTTCGATACCTTTTGAGTAAAATTGCACAGTTCTCAATGGTAAAATGTTTTTGGGGAACTCTTGAATCTGGTTTTGATTAGAATGTTTTCCCGATCAGAGCTTCTTGTAGCGATCTAAAGGGAACCATCGGTTTACGCAAGGTCAGGTGAATATGACGGGCTGGGCAGAACAGACCAACCGAATTTTAAAATTCTTTTCTTGTACTATGTTTGCTGCATGGGCCGTTACTTAGCCATGTTCTAATCACAACAATATTTCGTCCTGGGTATGACGATAAACTACGTCCGTGTCCTGGGTAAGACGATGAACTACGTTCAACAGCAAGGCCTCTGATCAGGAGGTTTTGAGGAGGGTGGAACCACCTCTTAATTGCTGGTGTTCTCATGTCCACCTTGATCCGGGGTGGTCCCAGCTATGGGCAAATAGTTAAACCCCAAACTGGGTTCGAAATACTATGAAAGAGGAAAAATAGGATTTAATACCAGAACTACTTTGTAAAAATATTATTACCAGCAATACATTTTTGAAAAAATATATTACCAGAAATAGATTTTTGGGAGTAAAAAATATTACCAGAAATACATTTTTGGAAAAAAAATATTACCAGCAATAAAACATTTGTCGGTGTTTAATAACCCAGAGATGTTGATATGCCGTAAAACAAACCAAACCAGAATAATATTTTTTTCTACTGACACGCGCAGGGTACTTTTCGACTAAACTCTTATGGACACGTTTAAGCTGCTGGACGTATAAATACGCATTTAAGAACTCTTAATGAATAATATACACCAAATGAAAATTGTGACTCAATCGAATAACATGCTTCTTGGACACCTAGTGTAGCGATACTCCAATATTTACTGTGGGTTAGTAATATATATATATATATATATATATATATATATATATATATATATATATATAAGGTCAAAGATCATAATTTTAATGTTAAAATAGATAAAAAAAGTATCACGTTGAAGATTTAAGGCGCCTTTCGGCCGACATTTTTTCGGAAAAAAATCATCGGCATTGCAAAAAGAAGTAGTTTAGAAGAATCTTAAATGTGATAATTTTGTATCTATTTTAGTAATAAAATTATGATCCTTATCCTTAAAACTGTTTTATCCTGGGGTGGTAATAAAATCCTGTTTACACACACACACACACACACACACACACACACACATATATATATATATATATATATATATATATATATATATATATATATAGTACAGGTAATAAATCCGTTGGTATATAATCCAGGTGGATCCTAATAATATCAAATATTAAAACTGATCCACAAAAAAAGCTCAATATATTTATTATAACTGAGCATATAAATTACATAAAATCTCAAATTACGTCATATGTGGGGGGAGCTATAGGCCTATTTCAACCAACGGGAAATGCATTAGTTTTATTCAACCCCAGTGTATAGATTGTGTTCGTGTCGGAAGTAAAAAGTAAAATTTTGACATACGAGATAATTTTTTATTTTGTTGTGTAATATATATATATATATATATATATATGTGTGTGTGTGTGTGTGTGTGTGTGTGTGTGTGTGTGTGTGTGTGTGTGTGTGTGTGTGTTTCTACGTATACATATATTTATAAACAGTAATGAGACTCGTGGCGACGGAGATGTGGTTCTACAGAAGGATGCTAAGGATACCATGGATCGAGCGCGTGAGCAACGATGAGGTCTTAGACAGGACGCAAAAGAGGAGAAGGCTTATACCTAACATCAGAAAGAGGCAGCTGAAGCATCTGGATCGCATAATGAGGAAGGAGGGCCTGGAGAATCTGATACTCACAGGTCAAATAGAGGGAGAGAGAGACAAGGGAAAGCATCGGATGACATACCTGACGAGCTTAAGCAGGTGGATGGCAGAACGTGGTTTGGGAGAGGAAGAAGAGGAAAGGAGCTTGCTGAGTGCTGCAATGGATAGAGGGAGGTGAGGAGCCTTGATCGCCTACGTCCTGAGAGGGCATGGCACATAAAAAATCAGACTTTGTAACCAGATGCTTCTCTGGGGCTGAATCGTTCACAAGTACGTCAGGTCAAATGACTGTTCTCATAAGAGTTACAGGTTCGATTCCTGTCGGAGAGCGCATATTTTCTATGAATTTTTCCGATATTCAGGCCGTATAATGTATTTAATATGGTTTCATTAAAATAACAGAGCATTTACTTAAATCAATTATATCTATAAAATAACGTATAAAAAGAAAATATATTAAATAATTGTCGGACTTAATACATTTCATAATATATATATATATATATATATATATATATATATATATATATGAAGAAATATAGTCTTAAGATGTGTTATATTTATGGGATAAAGTGCTCAATATCAGAGATAGAGCGTGTGTAAATATAAAAGTGAACATTGAAGTCAACTAGCATAAAACAGACTGTCGCCTCTAAGTGTTGACTTCTATGTTCACTTATATATATATATATAGAGAGAGAGAGAGAGAGAGATAGATAGATAGATAGATAGATAGATAGATAGATAGATAGATAGATGGATGTATGTACACTTATTTTGTCCCTATTCATTGTTACGTGGAGAGCAAATCCACAATTTTAAAATAAGTCCCGTGGACGTTACTTCTGCGAAACGCTGGGTCAGGACAAAATAAATAAACGTCGTTATTTATTGCTAATAATGCTCTATTTCAGTAAAAACAAAAAACAAAACAAAACAACAACAAAAAACAATTTATATCAAGCACTCTTAATTCGGCTTGCCTTTCAGTAATATCCTGACCGACAGTATTTATTCTTGGTTGGGAGAGGGAGTGCAAAACTATGTTTGCTTATACACTATTTACATTGTTCGGAGTATCACCCTCATCTTTGTTGCCATATTTATCACAACGTTTCGGCCGTCGCACGCCCCGGCGTTCCTCAGGTGGATGGAATGTCGAACTGAACCTTTTATTTCTCTCGCTGGGGTAGAGTTCCACGTGCCATGTCTAATAGATGACAGTTATCTCCCTCTCCAAGTCCTCCACCGCTTTAACCAGGTATTGAAATCACACTCTTTGGGTCCTGTTAATGAAAGGCCACAAAAATCTCCTGAGCCGACCAAGCATAGAAATGAATACAATATGGGAACAAGTAATAAGATGTAATTGAGAAAAGCAATAATAACAACGAAAATTGCAATATGAGCACTGGTAAAAATGGTTGCTGAAGACATTAGTTTTATAATACCCAGAAAGTCTTACACAGATGTCTTCATGTCGCAGTGGATAAAGGCGTTAGTTTGATCCAGTGACAGGACCCAAAGAGTGTGAGTGTGAGGCGAATTGATGAAAGGACAAAAGATGAACGGGATTCAAGAAGACAGAAGACGGCGATTGATGTTACATTTGAATTTGTGAAGATTTTAGCTTTCAGAGAAGCAAGTAAACGGAAGGGAGTTCATCAGGCGGGAAGCGCGAGAAAAAAAAACTGTTGGAGTAGAAGTAGTGTTTTCATTAAGCTATTTCAACATTAAATGTCTGGGATATGGTCGGGGCACCGGGGAAAAAAAAAACTCGTCAGAGCTTTGCCATGAAATGAAAACATTTTTAGAAAAGACAGAAGGAAACCACATCACTCGGTGAATTAGTGAGAAGTCGAAATGCTAAGTCAGGATCGATTGCATTACAAATACTTCTTTGGATTGTGTCAAGAATCTAGAAATGTACAGAAGGAGCGCCAAATCAGTACAATCTTAACCTCTTTCTATAGAAAGGTTTGCATTAAGGACCAGACTCCCGAGTGGATGCTTCCCCGATGATTACAATCTTAACCTCTTTCTATAGAAAGGTTTGCATCAAGGACCAGACTCCCGAGGGGATGCTTCCCCGACGATTACAATCTTAACCTCTTTCTATAGAAAGGTTTGCATTAAAGACCAGACTCCCGAGGGGATGCTTCCCCGATGATTACAATCTTAACCTCTTTCTATAGAAAGGTTTGCATCAAGGACCAGACTCCCGAGAGGATGCTTCCCCGATGATTACAATCTTAACCTCTTTCTATAGAAAGGTTTGCATTAAGGACCAGACTCCCGAGAGGATGCTTCCCCGATGATTACAATCTTAACCGCTTTCTATAGAAAGGTTTGCATTAAGGACCAGACTCCCGAGAGAATGCTTCCCCGATGATTACAATCTTAACCTCTTTCTATAGAAAGGATTGCATTAAGGACCAGACTCCCGAGAGGATGCTTCCCCGATGATTACAATCTTAACCTCTTTCTATAGAAAGGATTGCATTAAATACCAGACTCACGAGGGGATGCTTCCCCGATGATTACAATCTTAACCTCTTTCTATAGAAAGGTTTGCATTAAGGACCAGACTCCCGAGGGGATGCTTCCCCGATGATTACAGTCTTAACCTCTTTCTATAGAAAGGTTTGCATCAAGGACCAGACTCCCGAGAGGATGCTTCCCCGACGATTACAATCTTAACCTTTTTCTAAAGAAAGGTTTGCATTAAGGACCAGACTCCCGAGAGGATGCTTCCCAGATGATTACAATTTTAACTTCTTTCTATAGAAAGGTTTGCGTCAAGGACCAGACTCCCGAGAGGATGCTTCCCCGATGATTACAATCTTAACCTCTTTCTATAGAAAGGTTTGCATTAAGGACCAGACTCCCGAGGGAATGCTTCCCTGATGATTACAATCTTAACCTCTTTCTATGGAAAGATTTGCATTAAATACCAGACTCCCGCGTGGATGCATTTCCGATGATTACAATCTTTATCTCTTTCTATAGAAATGTTGCATTAAGGACCAGACTCCCGAGAGGATGCGCTCCCGGTCACGAAAATGTTAATTCCTTCAAGTCTAACGTAAATATGAAAGCAGTTTAACACTAATCATCTTGATTGACAGCCCTTGAGAATCGACTTTCGGAATCATAGGACAATGCGAACCTATTGCTATTTGTCGTCATTGCACACTCATAAACATTTCGTTTTTTTTTTTAACGAGAGATATGGCACAGTGGATAAAGGCGTTTGTTAGATCCAGTGACTGAACCCAGAGAGTGTAAGTTCAATACCTGGCTAAGGCGGTGGAGTACTTGGAGAGGGGAATTAATGGGAGATAACTAGAACAGTCTACCACTTTATTCATGAATGCATGTGTTCGATCTCAAGAAAAGACCAGGTTTCGAATGCCGATTTTCAAGACAGACAGGCTACCCGCAATAAAATCTTCCTGTATATGGCTCTATGTTAGAAAAGTAACAATATTCGCAAATATCCAGGTATTTACTAACGTTAGACCCGTTTGGCACAAGGCTACATTTACGTAGCAGCCAGGATTTAATTCACTGTAAGGTAGTAATGACCTCTTAGACCTGTTCTTTAACTGTTACCTCGCGGCCAAGTACATATACTACATTTAGCTTATTCTGGGGCATTTCATAAATTAGGGCCCTCAGTGAGGACCAAACTCACTAAGAATATTAGGTTGGTGCAAAAATAATGTCGTTTTTTGACGTTAAAAAATACGTCAAGAAACGACATTATCACGTCATTATTTTTGCACCAACCTAATAATAATGGTCTACTTGACCAGTTGAACTATTATCTCACAACGTGACGCCTTTTTTCTCAGCTCAAGTTAGTCTGACACAAGGCAACAAATTTTGGGTACTCGATAAGGTTCAAACACAACACAAATTGTAACGGTTTCTTGGTCTCATTCATTTACATTTCACCACTTCCTTTTCTATGTGCCATGTCCTTTCACGACGTAGGCGATCATGGCTCTCCACCTCCCTCTATCCCTTGTAGCTCTCAACAAGTTCCTTCTCTCTGCTTCCTCCCCCAGACCACTTTGTCATCCACTAGCTTAAGCCTGCCAGGTATGTCACGCATTGTTTTCCCTTGCCTTTCTTTCTCTCTATTCGACCTGTGAGTATCAGATTCTCCAGGCCCTCCTTCCTCATTATGTGTGCTAGAAACTGTATGCATTTATTTACTACGTTTAACCAATTCTGGTACAAGGCTATAAATTTAGGGCACTAGATGAGGATCGAAATTATTAATGGTCGGCTAGACTCGTCCGCTTACTCTACTCGTCACCCTCCCCATAAATCTCTTTAAAAATAGTTGACCAATATCTTAATTCTATTACAGGATTATGAGATTTCTGCCAAGGAATCCACGGCTCTTCATAATGTGCCTCGCATTCAGTTTAATTAGCTTCTTGATAATCATTCCAACCGAATGGACACTGGGATTCATCAGGAATTTTAATATAATTAATTTTACTGATAACGTCAAAGCCACTGTACCCACTAGATTTTGCCATCTAAAACACCATTTTGTATTTTTGAAAGTACATAAAGCAGGAAGCACAACTGTAATGAATGCACTACAACGCTTCGGCTTGAAAAGAAATCTAAACTTTGTACTACCTAAAGCTGGACATTATTTGGGCAAATTATCAACCCTCGATTCGAAAATAATAATGCCGTTGAAAGAGAACGACACATACAACATACTCTGCAATCACGCCGTCTACAACAGGAAAGCTTTTCGCAAAATACTAAGACGCCCCATGTTTTACTTTGCAATCCTTAGGTCGCCATTTGATCAATTCATCTCCGCTTTTTATTACTATACTCATGTCTATCCGAACGCTTACCTCTTGAAGGTACCAGGTGACAATCCTATAACTGAATACCTGAAGAATCCATTTAAATACGAAACTCTACTAAAAGACCAAAGATTTTCCTACACCGACAATCGGATGGCATTCGATCTGGGCTTAGGGCTCCCCAACATGCGCAACGAAACGAATATCTCCGAATATATAAAGATTCTGGACGAAGACTTTCATTACGTCATGATTATGGAATACTTCGAAATTTCCATGGTGCTGCTTAAAAGACACCTGTGTTGGGAACTAAAAGACGTTTTGTATATTCCCAAAAATATATATTCGAACAAGATTACATATAAATTCAGCGTTGACGATTTTAAGCGACATCGCGAATGGGCCAAAGCCGATTACATGATCTACGAATACTTTCTGCAAGAATTCTGGAAGAAGGTGCAAGAGGAGGGTCCAGATCTAGTACTTGAAATCAATCATTACAGATCGCTGCTGACCATGACGCGCAACTTTTGCACTTTCAGCCGTCAGAAAGCAATACTGATTCCCAGAAGTGAATGGAACGGCGAATTCGAACTGACGTTTAAGGATTGCGACTACATGAAAATGGGCGAGATGCAGTTTGTGAGCATGCTACAGGAAAAACAAAGGAAAGACTATATTTCATATTAACGCAATAGAATAAAGATCAATTCAAAAGAAAAGAGCTTAGGGAACTCATGCGTGGGTATAGGTGAGTGAAACAACAAACACAGACAACACGCACACACGCAAACACACACATACACACACACACACACACACACACACACACACACATATATATATATATATATATATATATATATATATATATATATATATATATATATATATATATTAAAGAAAAACCGACCACTTTAAGGTTCCATTATAATAATTTATTTCACCAGAGCCCTTTTGAAGGACACTGGATCATCAGATAGCATTTCCAAAAGATGAAACGAAATGAAATGAATATATATATATATGTGTGTGTGAGTGTGTGTGTGCGTGTGTGTGTGTGTATTTAGACAGCAATCCTTCTTTCATGCACATTTCATTGAATACAACAGACAAGGTCCGTTTATTTAGTTTTTTTTTTATACAATTTCTCATGCGATCTAATAATTTTTTCGTTCCGGATGATAAATTATATAAAACCTGTCCGAAGGTTCTTTTTATCCGAGAGCTTTCGGCTATACATTTAGCCATTTTCAAGGATTCAATATTTTAATAGTTAAATAAGAAATAGTTTGATGTATGTATGTTTTATAAAATGTTTTCATTTTTAAACCACGGTTCATGTTCAAAGTTACTACATGCAAAAAAAAGGCTAAAAATAATGGAAGCCTTATTAATAAAAACAAATAACCAACACTTAATAATAATAATAACATTAGAAAAGAAAAAAATTATTAGATTGCGTGAGAAATTGTATAAAAAAACTAAATAAAACACATTGTCTGTCGTATTCAATGAAATATATATATATATATATATATATATAAGGGTGAGTCGAAAAATAATGCAATTTCTTTTTTTTATATAAGAACTAGCGCGATACAGTCAAACATCGTACATCAAGTTACAGCTATATATCATAGGTTCACATCCGTAATTATTATTATTATATAATGAAAATAATTTATTTGAAGTGTAGCACGTGTTATACATAGTCAGCACCTCTTCCAATAGCAGGGTTCTATCCACGAATAGTACCCAGCTTCGTAAATCTCGACTGGCTGCTAATGTAGCCAACACCTTACAGCAGTTTTCATTTTCTTTATTTTCACCACTTAGCACCTTCAGACTTCCGTCTCTTTTTGTCCAATGAAACAGACACTGAAGAGCAAACGATATGGTTGTGATGAAATATATATATATATATATATATATATATATATATATATATATATATATCCAGGTAAGATGAAAACGAATAGAGTACAGTTTCAACGTTCGTAACATTTGCTTTAAAAGAGGACTCAATACAGAGAAGATCAAATTTATTTTATGATATTAAGACAAAAACATGTTATAAATCGCTACACAATTGCTATCGTGTTTCAACGCATATCAATACGTCTCCTTGGGCGATTGTAAATTACTGGCGTTCACTCACCATTGATACTTAATAACACTGTTTTATGACATCGAGCACTGTTTTATTAACACCAGCACAACATGTGATATATATATATATATATATATATATATATATATATATATATATATATATATATATATATATATATATATATATATATATACTTATATATATGTATATGTATATATGCATACAAGCAAACAACATGATGCCATTTGTTTTATTATATAAGAAATAAGGAACCCAATCAAACATATTGAACATCTGGTTCTCACTCCCCTGGTCTTATGAACAGGGGTGGGGAGGTTTAACCCTTGTTTCCTGTTTAGAATTGGGCTTCCGGTTCCTTCTTACGTATGCTTTCACACTATACAGTGCTGTTCGATAAAAGTGACTCACCTGATTCTTTTTACTAAATGTTCTCTTCTCCGATGAAACGAAAGTTGAGCTAAATTCAAAGGATAAGCGATCTAAAATCTGAAGAAGCTTTGAAAGCTCTTTTAATTTAGCAGTAAGTACTGTCAAGCATCCGTTCAGTATAATGTTCTGGGGATGCTTTTCTTTTCATGGAACTGGTTTCTTAAAACCTATTGAAAAGACCCTCAGGAGCGAGCAGTACAAGAGAATTTTAGAGTCTTGTCTGCTCCCTTCTGCTGAAAGGGTGCAAATCGACCCCACCAAGCTCAATTTTATGCAGGATAATGCTCCCTGTCACAAATCAAAATTGATGAAGGAATACTTTGATGAGAAGCAGGTGAGTGTTATGACATGGCCGCCCCAATCTCCTGACCTCAACCCCATAGAAAACTTATGGAGCATTATAAAGTACAGGCTCTCGAGAAAGCATTTGAGCAACAAAGAGGATTTGATTGTGAATTTTATATCCGAATGGAATTCAATGCTTGGAGATGAGATTTGCCAGAACCTAATCAAGTCAATGCCAAAAAGGGTTGAAAAGTTTATTCAAAATAAAGGAGGACCCATAGATTATTAAATATTTCGAACTATATTACCTATTATAAATAAATTATAACTCTATTATTCTTTATTTTAAGCTGTTCGGTTATGTTTCTATTGATTACTAGTTGCAGGAAATAAGTGAGTCACTTTTTTTTGCATAGAGTTTTTCCCTAAATCTCATTTATATCCAAAATTATAATTATCAACAGAATACCTTAGGTTTAGTAAACTTTTTTACTAGGTGGTCAAGAAGAAGTCATTAGTAAGATTAAAAATTAATTTGACCCCAAAAACAATAGGTGAAAAAATTTTTAAGTAAAGAAAATCAGGTGAGTCACTTTTATCGAACAGCACTGTACATCTGACATCTCCGACTGTTTTCTGGCTCATTTTATTTATTTTTTTCTCTTCTGTAGACAGGTTCGCCTATCGCCCGGTTCACACCCCCTCCCGGTCTCTTAAACGGGAGTAGAAGTTTATCCCTCGCTCTCTGTTTAGATTTGGGTTTCGAGTTCCTTCTAATGTCTACTCCCACACTATATATCTACCGTCGTTGACTGAATTCTGAAATGTTATTCAATAATTAAATCCTGACCTCTTCAAATCTAGAATTATCCGTTATCTTTCCTGCATATCCACAAGAACTTCATTTTTGCCCTTTTTTACCCTAATACAACGCCACACAGTAAACCTCTACTTTGAGTGGCTCTTCGGCCTTATATTGTGGAAACATTAGTATAAAAAAAAAAGAAAAGTAAAATGATATAGCAATACATCACAGTTTCACATCCCTACTTCTCAATATAGTTTCCACCTCTTTCAATGGCAGTGTTCCACTTAGGAATGAGTGAATGTATCATCTTCCATCTGTTTGGTCCGAAAAAAAAAAGAAGCAGTGGAATTGTTAAAGAAATGAAAACTGATGTAAGAAATTGGGTGCATGATCAGCCAGATGAGTTTTACGAAGTTCGGATAAATGCTCTAATTCGTACGTAGCACAGCGCTATTAAAAGGTTCAGAAGTAGGGATGTTAGGTATATCTTGGGTAACCTTTGTATATAAATATACGTCTGGCCTTATTTCGTCGATGGCGACGGTCGGCAGCGAAAAATAAAACACAGTACCCCTCCTGGCTAAAACAACCAATCGTCACAGTTTTTGACAACGACAACAGTCGTAGAATACCGTGGAGTTGTCCACTGTGGGACATTTGCGTCTTTGTCTAGCCTCTATAGCGTGCTGGACGCAAGTGACCGACGTTCATTAAAAGGCTAAACATCACGCATGCGCCTTGGATCTCTCGTAAATGGCGGTTCAGCAGGCCCGACACCTCGAGCACTTTGGATTAGGTAAGTGCGAATATCTATCATCAGACCTACCTAATGTGCTTCTAAAAATGGATAGCAGAGCAGAGACTGAGAGAGAAAATACTAAGAGCTACAAAGGATAGGAAGCTGTGTAGAGCCGTGATCGCCCACAGCATGAAGGGACATGTTACATTAAATTTGTTTTATAGAAAACAACTCATTAAAATAGACTTTATATGATCAAATAAATAGAACTTTTTTTTTAAAAAAAAAGGTAAGGATCAAAAGAAAATTGATTTATAGAGAAACTGATATTAAGTTTCTATATTTCTGAGATTAGGTATTAGGTACACTATTTACATTATTTGGACTATTGCCGTCATCTTTGTTGCCATATTTATTACAACGAGCAAAAGTTATAATTGGTGACCCAGAGACATTAGATAAAGAATTGGTCAGTATAAGCAGTACCCTACAACGTAACAACTATCCTGGGTACATGGCAGCAGCCCCAATAAACTTGGATAGGCGGGTACAAGAGGAGGACAACAACACTCAGAAAACATCTGCCTTATGAGAAGAGGTTATCGGAGAAAACACAAAGGATCTGAAGTCCATATAACATCAGGACAACCTTCAAAAGCTGGGCGACACTTCGCAGATATCTCTTCCAATTAAGACACCCCCCAGAGGAGAACATAACTAAAGACTCTGTGTACGCCATCCAGTGCGGCTGCGGAAAGAAATATAAAGGGGAAACAGGCCGCCTTCTTATGGTAAGGCTTCAAGAACACCAAAAGGTGTAACACGAGGGAAAATGGAAAAATCAGGCGTGGCTGACCACATATGGAGAGAAAAGGGAGATCAGGTTGAAATCATAGACAAAAAACATCATTGGAAAATTCGTAAACTTAAGGCATCAGCACATATGCTAGGCCGCAAAAATATCCTGAGCCAACCAAGCATAGAAATGAATACAATATGGGAACCAGTAATAAGGAATACCAGAGAAAAGCAATAATAACAACCAAAATTGCAATATGAGCTCTGGTGAAAAAAAATGCAATGATAAGAGCAAAAATTGCAATATGAGCACTGGTAAAAATAGTTATGAAGACATTAAGCTTATAAGTCCCAGAAATTCATACACAGATGTTCTTAAGGACACATGGCACAGTGGATAAAGGCGTTAGTTAGATCCAGTGACAGGACCCAAAGAGTTGTGAGTTCGATACATGGTTAAGAACTTGGAGAAGTGAATTAGCAGGAGATAACTGATAACTGACATCCTTTAGACACGGCACGTGGAACTAGAGCAGTCTACACCAGCGAGCGAAATAAGGGGTTCAGTTCGACATTCCAACCACCTGAAGACGACCGAAACGTTGTGATAAATATGACAACAGAGATGAGGACAATAGCCCGAACGACCATAGTAGCAGAGTACTCTGGAGTCATCCATTGTGGGGCATTTGCGTCTTTGGTTTCTTGAATGCAGTTGTGACCCTTCTTGTCAATTCCTCATCCATTAGATAGGGTCGATGTTATGGTGGATCCCAAGTAAACAAACTGATCTACTGTTTTCAGAGATTCACCACCAAGTTGCGAACTGTGGAATCAAGTAGGGTGGAGTGCGGTTTTCACGGGAGCAGCGTGCTGTAGGCTAGACAAAGTTTATGACGCCACAGTATTCTACTGCTGTGGTCATCCATAGATAGGGTCGATGTTATGAGGTATTTTCGTCTTTGTCTAGCCTACAACACACTGGATTCTATTCTCTTTACATATATATATATATATATATATATATATATATATATATATATATATATATATATATATATATATAGAGAGAGAGAGAGAGAGAGAGAGAGAGAGAAATTGTCGTCTGAATTACGCAAAAAATGAAAATAAAACTGACATCTCATTTTAACAAAGATATTTAACAGGTATATTTACCAAAATTACACAAATATGTCTTGAAATAATAAAAAAGAGTACATTTATTCAATAAAATCGTCATTGGCTTCAACCACGGCCTCCAGACGACTTCGAGATCTCCTGCCCCTCTTCTGGACGGCCATCTTGTTTAGGATAATGAATGCTGCCATAATCCTTGCCTTCAGTTCATCTTTGGTGTTACAAGAAGTTTTTTTTGGTATCGTGTTCAACTGCACGACACACAATAATCACGTAGTTGCAGTCTGTGGAGTTAAGTGGCTAGATGTAAGAGGTGATGAAAATTTTCAGACAGCCATGACTGGGTCCTCCTTCTTGTGTGGCATGGTGTAGTGTCTTCTTTCCAGGCATAGGCTCTTCCAGCAGACGCCCTCTTGACCCAGGGTAGTACTAACTCCTCAAGGCACTTGATTTTGACCTCCGTGTTGAGTTTGAAGCCCTCACCAACAAATTCGGGAATCTTCTCAAAACGATCAGAGTGAGTTTTCCGAGCTATCGTACCTTTGTAATCACTATTAGACTCATCAAATTCTTTCCAAATCCTCTGCACTGTCCTCAGATTAACACCCAAACACTCTGAGATGTCCGTGTTGGAGCAGGATGCCGATTAAATTCGAGAGAATTAATAATGAACAAATTTCGGCGTGACAAGAAGTTTTTAGGGAAAGTAAGGACGAATTCCATAAGCTGGGCAGAGTATTGCGAGACAGGGGGATTTCTTTGGTAATAAAGAAAAGAATACTGAACTGTTATGTGACATCTGTCCTTCTTTACGGCAACGGATGTTGGACGATTTTCTCAAAGATGAAGAAGAGACTCGAGGCGACAGAGATGTGGTTCTACAGAAGGGTGCTATGGATATCATGGACCGAGCGTGTGAGCAACTAGGAGGATGCAAACAAGAGGGACGCTTATATTTAACACCAGCAAGAGGCAACTGAAGATTCTGGGACACATAATGAGGAAGAAGGGCCTGGAGAATCTGATGCTCACAGGTCGAATAGAGGAAAAGAGACACAAGTGAAAACAACTCATGACATACCTAGCGGATTTAAGCAAGTGGCTGCCAGAACGTGGTCTGGGGGAGGTGGCAGAGAGAAGGAACTTGTTGAGAGCTGCAAGGGATAGAAGGAGGAGGAGAGCCATGATCGCCTACGTCCTGAAAGGACACGGCACATAGAAAGAAAATTACGGAAGAGAATTTTTCGATATTTTCGAATTCTGTGTTGTTTGTTTTCATTGGTCAGATAGATCACACGTGCCTATTATATCTTGTGGCGTTAATGTGTATGTGTGAGTGTTGGTATATATGTAGTTGTGTGTATGTGTATGGTCGATTAATTTTTTTTTTAATTTTTTACGGCTTATCAACGTTTTTTTCCGGTTATTTTAACCAGCAAATATTTTGAAGGAATTGTAAGCATCTTTTTTTTTTTTGGTGGGGGGATGGAGATACTAGAGATTTTCTAATACATAGTCTACTATTTAACTCATAGCGAGGGGAGAAAAAGGGGATTCATACATTTCCCAAGAGTATTTGCGCGTGAGTCAATTGATTGATTCGTTTTTTTTACTGCTTGTCAACTCTTTGTAGGTTATTTAAAAACAGAAAATATTTTTAGCCTGCAAGGATTTTTCTGGGAAATAATGATTTACTGATATACGTCTTATCAATTAACCCATAGGTTGGGGCACGGGTGATGGATTTATACTTTGCGGACATAAGCAAACCAACGGGAATTCGAACTCGGCACTCTGAGTTCTCATTCCGAGTAGTTATCCTTTACACCACCCGCACATCTTAGCTTATAGCTATTCATAACCGGTCAACCATCAATGGATTGACTGCTCTTGACGTTGCTTAACTTCGGTTATTGTACGAGAACCGATGTTTCAGCGTGATGTGGATGTTAGCCGTGTACGAGGGTTTTGTGGGCCTTTTTGTATCTCGTGAGGTTCACTCGGTACAAGACCCGGGGGCCACTCGAGGCAGAGTGTTACAGAGTAAGAGGCACAGTTTATGCAGATATGTGGGGAAGATAACGGTTAATCCTAAACTTGAACAGGCTAAGATTGTAGTGATCGGGAAAACATCCTCTTGGTGTGGGAGGGGGGATCTGTAGGTATGCTACAGCAGGTTTTCAATTGGGTTAAGATCAGGGCTCTGACTAGGCCACTGGAAGATGTTGCAATTTACCCAAGTCGAGCTTCCTCTCTAGATAACGTTTATTCTTTAATGCAGCATGCTTAGGAGTGTTACTAAATCATTTTTGACTTCTATAATGCACATATATACACCTGTAGTAATACTGTGTATTAATAAACGAATTCTATTACTCACTCGTCTTGGTAAAAATACAAAAATCGACTTTCTATGGGTGTGTCCATTTTTTTACATCGTACTGTATGTGTATATCAAATTTCTATCCGTCTATATTTCTGATATGAGGTATTATGTACATTATTTACATTATTCGGACTATTGTCCTCATCTTTGTCGCTATATCTATTACAACGTTTCGGCCTTCTTCAGGTGGTTGGAATGTCGAACTGAATCCTTTATTTCGTTCACTGGGGTAGACTGTTCCAGTTCCACGTGCCATGTTTAATGGATATCAGTTATCTCCTGTTAATTTCCCTCTGAACACATGGCACAATGGATAAAGGCGTTGGTTAGATCCAGTGACAGGACCCA
Organism: Acanthosepion lycidas; assembly: GCA_963932145.1. Classification (NCBI taxonomy): domain Eukaryota; kingdom Metazoa; phylum Mollusca; class Cephalopoda; order Sepiida; family Sepiidae; genus Acanthosepion; species Acanthosepion lycidas. The sequence continues at coordinate 26,666,011 of OZ010606.1, read as the reverse complement.
AAGCGTGTGAGTTCAATACCCGGCTAAGGCAGTGGAGAATTTTCAGAGGGGAATTAACAGGAAATAACTTATAACTGACATCCATTAAACATGGCAGATGGAACTAGAACAGTCTACCCCAGTGAGTGAAATAAAGGGATGAATTCGACATTCCAACCATCTGAAGAAGGCCGGAGCGTACAACAGCCGAAACCTTGTAATAAATATGGCGACAAAGATGAGGACAATAGTCCGAATAATGTAAATAATGCATCAAATTTCTAGTTGGGCGTTCGGTGACTTTTAATAATTTCAGTGTGTGTTAACATTGGTTCAAATGTGTGTTATTAATTTGTAAGTAAATTTTATTGTCATGATTACTTTTAATACACTGGTTTACCAAAAGAAAATTCATCTGAGAACAGGTGCGAACAGGTGTGAATTTACTAATTTTGATAAGGTGAATTCAAATTCCTGAACAGTATCACCTCTAGTTTTTTGCTTCCACATATTACATTTTTATTATTTCTTTTGTTTCCTTAAGCAATTTTTATCCACTGTGGGCCTGCTAAGCCAGTCACAGCTTCACGAGGGCCCCGTTGGCCAGCATTACCTGTTTCCACCTCCCGCGACAAGGACGTGGGGTTGGGCTTTGGGGGACAAAGGCAAATCTCATCAACGCCATTTTCCTACTAACGCTGACATACCAGTGCCAGACATGGCCCCTAACAAAAACCCTTGAGAGGAAACTGATCACTTGTGAAGACGAAATGCCTAAGGAAAGCAGTGAACAAGACCAGGCGAGACAAAATCAGGAATGAGTCAATATGGTAGGAGCAATACCATTCATACAACACAGCGAATGACAAAGGATCAAGCGGTTTGGACACCTCATTCGTATGCCTATCAACCAACCAGCCTTACGAGCATACACCCTCCGGTACTCTGGCTGGAGATCGAGCGGCAGACCAAGTAGACGCTGGGCAACTCAGTAGCAGACACTCTCCCCTCCAGGCCACTCGACTTGTCGCTGACGGACGACTGTTTCCCCGCCACGCCAAATAGCACAATCGGAAGAAAAAACTAAACAAACACATATAAATTTAAAATGTTTATTTTATCTATGACAAAGGCTTATTACAAAAAAAACCCTTGAGAGGAAACTGATCTCTTGTGAAGACGAAATGCCTAAGGAAAGCCGTGAACAAAACCAGGCGAGACTGACTCAATAAGAGATATGTTAGGTGAGACTCGTCTTGTACGGCGAATATACCCCGAAATCTACAATTTAACTTGAAAATCTGGGGGATGTCTTATATGCCCAGTCGCCTTGTACGACAGCATATACGGTATTGTTATAATTTTTTAGTGTATTTCGGATTTATTTATTGTGTGTTGGAGAAGGGGGTCTGCCTGTTTTCCGGTTGGGTGGCGGACATGACAGAATTATGAAAGTGAAAGTGTAAAATTAATCAAATCGTCATCAAGTGTCCGAGTCTGAAGTAGCTTCTTTAAGTAGCTTCTTCTTCGTTTATGCGCCGTGTCTTTCAAGGACATATGCGATCCACAACTTCCTATCCCTTGTTGCCCGTAGCAGTTTTTTTCTCACTTTGATAAGCCCGTCCCTCGTCATCATTTCACACAATCTCACCAGGTGAGTGACTCGCCGCCTTCTCCTATCTCACTTGCACTCGATATGCCCTGTGAGTGTTAAGTTTTCCAAGCCCTCCTTCCTCATTATGTGCCCAAGGAATTTCAGCTATCTTTTAATGATTTTAAGTAAAAGTGTTCTTTATGTTACCATTTTCTTTAAGTCTTCTTTGTTGCTAACTTGCTTTGTCCAGGGAATTCTCAGTATCCTTCTGTAGATCCTCATTTCTGTTGCCTCTCTTTTTACCTCATCTATGAGGAGACTGTCCAACATTCACTGCCATATAAGAGGATGGATATCACATGGCAACCCAGCACCCTTTTCATTGATTCGAACGAAATTTTTCCGTTTCTCAGCACCTTGCTTAGCTTTTGGAATGTTTTTTTAAATTCTAATAATACTGGTCGGATGAACAAGTGCGTCTGCCAGGCTTGACGTTGCTTAACTTCGGTACTTGTTATTATTACGGCATTCGTTTTAGATTGGTTGAACCGGGCTCCCTCAAACGAACTCGGCGCATCCGAACGAAAGTCGACCAAGTGCAGCAGAGGCCGCTTCCATTCAGACGTGCAAATTCATAGCAGGATTTTCAGTGGGAATTTGGATTCAAAAGCGGTTCCCAGCTGTATGTTTCATCTCAGGTTAGTTTGGATTCAGACTAGTTGCCACCCAAGTCTATTGAACCCAGTCTGTCTGTCTGTCTGGATTCATATCTTTCCGAATGGGTATTAGCCCGTAAGTGAATGTCATGACTAGACCGGAATTCGAACTCTGCTCACCGATTCCCCAATCCGAGCCGCTCATCATTGCTACACTCTGCCTCCACTCAAAACCTCTGTGATCGTGCGTAAACCGGTTAAAATGATTAAAAACAAGTCTTTGAAAGAAATGGCAAAAAGACCCAGTAACACGTCTCAACGTCGTTCGCATCGGAGATGAATTTGTATACAGAAAGAACATTTAGAGCAAAGGTTGGCATATTAATTTTAACTCTTCCAAACTAAATTGTGTTCTATAAGCGTGTCTGATACTACTGACCTCTAGGAGAGTGACTCGCTACGCCTTCTCGGGCTAACGTTCTCGATTGACATGAAGTAGAAAGACTATATTAAATCCCTTTCCTATGTCAGCTGCTAGGAAGGTTGGTTCACTGTGTTGTACTAGACGGTTTTTCTCCCCATAATCTATCATACATATCTAGAAGTCTACCATTCGTCATGCTTAGAATATAGCCCGGTGCTCCTGTTATTTATCTGGAGTTCTTTTTTAAAACCCAAAGAAGAATCAGCAATGTTATTGTCCCCATAATCTATCATACATATCTAGAAGTCTACCATTCGTCATGCTTAGAATATTGCTGCTATATATAGCCCGGTGCTCCTGTTATTTATGTGGAGTTCTTTTTTAAAACCCAAAGAAGAATCAGCAATGTTATTGGCCCCGATCTGGCATCTCGGCTTCAGTCAATTTTCCATCGCTGTCAGGTTGCCTCCCTTTGCCTATAAATACTTTCATGGTAACTCTCCGGTATGGTAGCTAGACTCTTCGAATTTAAGCGCAATACTAGACTAGCGACAAGGTCCCAACAATTTACGGTTGGGCTGGCTAGATGTAGCCGTAAGTTCTATGCTAACAGTTTCTTTTCTCGCTTTTGGAACCCCCTTCCGGTTCCATGCTTTCCAGCCAAATTTAATCTGCTAAAATCTAAATACAATATCAATCGCTATCTGCCGTCCACCTGATTACTGTTCCTCTGTTCTCGCTTCTTACCAATGTTCTGTTTTCTAACTCTTCCACGCCCAATAATACCTCGCGTCACAGTGGCTTTATTGACTTGCTTGGAGTGAAAACGACTAAAAAAGAAAATGAAAAAAAAAAGATATTCACAAATATTTTTTTAGCTACAAAGCGCTCTTCCTTGCATACAAATTAAGGCATTTCTTTTGTGGTATTATGTATGAATCCTACAAATTGAAAACAAATAAAGGCTGTAAACACACATATATCGAGTTTCTTAAATACCCATTAGATAAGATGCCGCCAGACGAATATCCGTGGTTATATTAGGTTGGTGTAAAAATAATGACGTAATAATGTCGTTTTTTGACGTAAATACGTCAAAAAATGACATTATTACGTCATTATTTTTGCACCAACCTAATATCACTACACCTACAAACCTGGAGAATTTCCCACCCCCACCCCAGAATTTTTTCTTTTTGTTCATTTTTTTTTTTTTGGCTAGCATGCAGCGCCTCCAGTCCAGATAACCTGGGCACGATACAAGCAAACGTTTGGACTTTTTTTTAATTATTAAATAAAACCATGTTTTCTTGTATAACTCTCATGTTAATTTTATTCTTTGTAAAACCATGCGTGCCCTTGATTCTGGCACCACACTACCCTCGCCAATTTCTTTTTCGACTTGTAGTGTGGGCATTTCAAAATCAAATTTATATTTCATTTTTAAGCGCCCCCATTGGAAATCTCTATGCCCTCATCGAAGCTGATCCTGACTGTCGTAACAGGTGGAAATATTTTAATGAAAATTTGCCGAATTGAACAAATAAATTATATTGAATAACCGTATTTTTACGCGCCATTGAACATTTTTTTATATAGAGAATACTCATAGATTATGGCTATAGTGCAAATTCAACAACAATTGATGAAATGGCAAGAAAGTGAATGCGTTCAAAAATAATGACGTAATAATGTCGTTTTTTGACGTATTTTTAACGTCAAAAAACGACATTATTACGTCATTATTTTTGCACCAACCTAATACATGCAATTCTGTTGGTTCGTGTTGTCAGCTGCGTCTGTATCAGAGCGGCCATTTATGGAAACAAAAATGAACTTATTTGATTAGTATTAGTTATAGATAATGTCCGTTTTTGTTTATCAACGATGCGTTTTGTACTTTCCTCTAAGTGCACGTGGAACCCAATCACCATCCATACTGGCTTTCCATATCTTTTATAACTTTCAGCACATGGTAGTCTGTGACGAGTTTAAAAAAAAACAACTTTTTTTTCTAATTCCAAAGTGCTTTGGTACGGATTGCTTTCTACTTGTGACCGTTAGTGACTCGTCATCAAAGTTCGATGAACGACCCTGTCTGGGTTCATCTTCTGACAGAATTTCTCGAGAACGAAACTGGTTTATCCCCGTATAGCTAAACCAGTTTTTTCGTTAGAGGGCGCTGTTAAGCAGCTATAAAAATGAGACACTTCTCTGTCTCTTTTTTTTCCCCCTCATGGCATGCTTTAGTGGCAACACCGCCGGGACCCTGTTTCCGGGTTTAAGGATATTTTTCCCTTATTGACAAAACTTTCAAACACACACAAATACACACACACACACGTAGACGCGGTGTATTACCCACACATTTCCTCGCTTTTAATCTTTTCTTTCTTTTGCATGCATACTAATGTATTTTGTCTTCTTTTTATTTATTATTTATTTATTATTTTTTATTTTATTATTATTTTTATTTTATTTTATTATTATAATTATTTATTATTATTATTATTATTATTATTATTACTATTATTATTATTATTCGGTCGAGCAAGTTCGGACATTCAAGCGTCTATCACGCGAACCATTATGGTCCTTCATGAAGGCCGGAAGGTCATTAGGGAAGCGTTCTGTGTCATACCGTAGCTGGTTAATATAGGTAATTGCTGGGAGACTAACCCCTCTTGCTCCATGGTTAAGTGTCCAGAACAGTCGATCCCTCCCAAGTTCGTGTTTTGCTCGCCAGCAATGTCCTGCACTGCGCATCCTGCGTTTCGCGTAAGATTGTAGAAATATCAGAGATGGGTCCATAAAGCTGTGATTTAGTTGGATGTTGTCTCCAGGAGATATTAAGAATAGCTCTCAGCATCCGTGTGTAGGTTCCATCAAGCTTAGACTCTAGGATTTTAGTTAATATCCAAGTAGTGGCACCATGCAACAACACTCGCCTTTAATTTTTGTTCAAACTTTCTTGTGTTATACACATTCAGTATGCTCCATCATATACAACATCTCACATAAATTTATTATTCGGTCAAGTTAGCTCGGATATTCATGAGTCTGTCACGCCAACCATCACGGTCCTGAATCGTGATCGGAAGCTCATTAGGGAGGCATTCCGTGTCATAACATAACTAGTCAATATAGATGGTTGCTGGTTGACCAACACGTCTTGCTCCATGGCTAGGTGTCTAGAACAGTCGATCACTCGCGAGTTCTTGTTTTGCTCGCCAGCAGTGTCTTGCAATGCGCATTCTGCATTCGCGTAACTTAAACTCTGGAGTGTAAGCTTGATATGGAACCTGCATTCGGATGTCGAGAGCTATATGAACCAATTCTTGATAACTCTACAATCTCTCTTTTTAGTAAGTTATATAAAAACCAAAATATAAAATATCGTCTTGTTGAAATTCATTCGATTTCTTTACACCCGTCATGTATATGTGCAAAATGTTGTTGACACTGCTTTTAGTCTAGCCAGGAGTAATGGCTGCAAAACTTTGGTGGCCCTGGCGTGATTTAAACATGTCCCTACTACAACAAAACCTTGCAAACAAATTTCTTACTCGTGATAACAACTTGACTATAAACATTGTATTTTTCTATATCGTTGTTCTTATTGCTTGAACTTCAATAATCTTATGTGCCGTAGATAAGCTTTCAGTGACTCCGTTAGATTTTTTAATCAATTCGCCCCAAGCAAAGCGATAATACCATTATGACACATGGGGGCTACTGGGAGTGAGAGAATTAAAAAACTTTAGAAGTAACTAGAAACCCCACTCCTAAATAGGGAACACGGTATAAACATCTAATTTTGTTCAAAAGATAGGAGAGGAGTGTGAACCAGACGATATGCGAGCCAATCTACTTCTATTGAGGAAAAAAGAAGTAAATCAATAGTGAATGAAAGTTTAGAGTTTTTAGACAGAGACGTTAGAATTATAGAGTTGAAGTACATTTTAGGAGGAACCAGAAAACCAATCCGAAACAGGAAACAAGAGATAGACCTCTACTCCTGTTCAAAAGACCAGAGATGGGTGCGTATTTTAGAAAATATTCATATCTCCATCTTCTATGTGCCATATCCCTTGAAGACGTGGGCGATCACTGTCCTCCACAACTTCCTGTACTTCGTAGTTTTTAGCAACGTTTGTCTTTGTGCTACTCTCCTATTACCTGTTCTGCCATCCATTTACACAAGTTTTTTAGGTAGGTGATCATGGCTCTCCACGACTTCCTACCCTTTATAGCTCTTAGAAGATTTTGAATTTTCACCATTCTTCCCACTCTTTGTTCTGCCATACATTTACACAAGCTTGTTAGGTAGGTTGATCATGGGTCTCCACGACTTTCTATCCTTTGTAGCTCTTAGAAAGTTTTGTCTTTTCACCCACCTTCCAACTCCCCGTTCTGCCATCCATTTACAAGAGTTTGTTAGGTAGCTGGATCATGGCTCTCCACGACTTCCTATCCTTTGTAGCTATTTTCACCGTCTTTCTTACTCCCTGTTCTGCCATTCATTTACACAAGCATGTTAGGTAGGTTAGTCGCTGCTTCTCTCTGTCCCTCTTTTTTTTTTTCAATATATCCTGTGAGTGTCAAATTCTCTAAGTCCTCTTTCGTCATATGTGCCCTAGCTATTTCTGCCGTCTTTTTCTGATTCTAAATATAAGTGTGCTTTTTGCATTTAATGCCATAGAGGAGGATTGATATTCTGGTATTGTTTTCATTGTTGCTATAGTCCTGGGTATGACGATAAACTACATCCGGCAGTAAGGCCACTGATTGAGAGATTGAAGGTTTTGAGGAGAGTGGAACCACTTCTAAACTGCTGTTGTTCCCAGGTACCTCCTGACAAAACAAAATACTATGAACGTATAAAAACACCTTTTTATAGTAAAAATACCAGCAATACTTTTTTTACATATAAAAAAATTACCAACAGTAGCTATGTATAGTAAAATGACCAACAATATGAAGTATTAATAAATTGTAGCTACTTTACCCCTAATTAAAAATACTACCACACAACCAACATGAAAGAACTCTTTCATGATATTAATCAATATAACATCCTTTAATTTCTTAAGGAAATCAAACTGTATTTCCGAAATGCAACTTCAACAAAACTACAAAATCAAAAAAAAACAAAAAAAAAAAGCCAAAAAAAAAACCACACATCACCGTCCCAAGTAATTATGTTCACACAAACATGTATCTGCACCTGAGTATCATCTACCATGTATTCAACTGTGAAAGCAGAATAATATATATATATATATATATATATATTTTAAAGCATTTCACCCCAAGCAAGGCGGGAAGCTACTAGGACGCAAGGGGTTACAGAAAATATAGAGCGAGATCAGATAGGAGTGATGGAAGAAAGCACGAGGAGAAGGGTAGTGGATAGATCAAGGCAACTGGAGATGTCGATTGACATTACACTTGAATAGCTGGAGATTATAGTTCTCAGGGAAACAGGAATAGGGAAGGGAGTTCCACAGGCGAGAGGTGCGAGACATGAAGCTATTAGAGTAGAAGAGGCGACTACATTTAGGAGTTTCGACAGTGAAGGGGTGAGAGCGGGATGCCAGCCTCGTAGGGCGCTTGAACTCATGACGACTGGGAACCAGCGAATGCAGCTCCTCGGAGCAATTTCCATGAAAGTATTTGTAGAACAGACAGAGGGAGGCGACGGCGCGTCTGTGAGAAAGTGACTGTAGACGAGATGCCAGAGCAGGGCCAATCATATTGCATATCCGCCTCTGGAGCCTATCAAGAACCCCGAGGCAAACAGAAGGGGCACCAGACCATATATGGCAGCAATACTCCATGCATGGGCGAATTGTTGATTTGTAGATCTGGAGGATCGATTCCGGGGAGAAAAATTTCCTAGCGCGGCACAGGGAGCCAACTTTCCTTGCGGTGGACGAAGTAATTGATACAATGTATTTGTTCCATCTCAGGTCAGCAGTCAACGTGAGACCGAGCAGTCGCAGGGAGTTGCTCTCAAGAAGTTGAGCGTCAAACATTCTAATGGAGGGAAGGGAATGATCTTTGTGGTGATTAATAGAGAGCAGTTTTGTTTTTGAAGCGTTAAAGTTGACCAGCCAATTCCAATATATATATTTTTATTACTTCCAAGATCCAAAGAAAATTAAATTTCGGCGTTAAATGACCCATAACAAGTTAATATGTCGTTAAACAAAGAAATCAATCAATCTCTGTTTCTAAGGAAATTTTCCTATTTCTTAATACTTTCTTTTTCTTTTAGAAGGCATCATTCGGTATTTCGATGCGTCTTCGGATTTTGGTGTCGCATTTTTGCTGCATATTTTTTGTAATGTGATAATCGATATGTGCATAAAGTTAACCTTCGAGCAAGTGTGGTTTTTGTGTGACCAATTTTAGAATTTAATGGTATTCTGTCATTATTATTATTATTATTATTATTATTATTATTATTATTATTATTATACAAAGGATATCATTAACCACAGGAGACCGAATTTTAAAGCGTGAATAAAATATTTAATATGAGTATATACTACTACCACTACTACTAATAATGATGATATGTACAAAATATTTTAAACTTTCATTTTCTAGTGCTGTCAAGCTCTGTAAAACAGTTCTACATACGACGTCATTTATACGATACAATCATATTTGAATAATGCGTTCAAAAAATAATTAGGGTGTAGCTAACAAAACCTTGTCTGCCAAAATGACAACACACAGTTCTTGATAATGACTAAGATGGTCGAATATCATGGAAAACAAAACAAAAAGCATGTGCCTTGGAGAATTTATCCACAATTATGATTTGGTTGTATTAAAACCTCTTTCGAAAAATACAATAAATCTTAAACAGAGTCTGTTGAATTTAGCAAAACTTGCTACCTGAATTCACGTTACTCACAAACTGATTGAAAATTGACCGTTGTAAACTTTGAATATGAATATTTACAACCTACCTTTAGATCGTAGTGCAGTTTATTTAGGGAATATATATAAATATGTATATACAAATATAAGAAAACAAATCATAAAAACCTTCAACACACTAGGATTCACAATAGACATAAAATAAAATCTAAAAGTAATAAATTCCTTAGATATAACATTCAATTTAAACAACAATACATACATACCATACAGAAAAGCAAACAACAAACCCATATATATATCGAAAAAATCTCCAACCATCCCACTAACACATTCAAACACACACCTATATCCATAAACAAATGAAGATTGACGAATTCCAACAATGTTAAAATATTCAACGAAAACAAAGAAACATACGAATCTAAGAAATAGAAGCTATTCAAACAAAGTGAAATACATAAATGAAAATAAAACAAACAAAAACAACAGAAAAAGAAACATAATCTGGTTTAACCCACCCTACAATAATATAAAAACAAAAATAGGAAAAATATTATTCGATATAATTGAATAACATTTCCCCAAGCAAAACAAACTATCAAAAACCATCAACAAAAACATAGTTAAAATTAGTTACAGCTGCATGAACAACATGGAGACATTAATAAACAAACAACAAAAAATACTCAAAAAGACCAGCAGCAACAACAAAAAGTATATAAACCAGAAAAACAACATAAATAAATGCAACTGTCGAAACAAAGGCAACTGCTCACTTAACAATACATGTCTAACCGACAAAATAATATATAATCATCGTAACAAACATTAACACAGACGAAAATAGTTACATAGGAGCCATAGAAACAATCTTCAAAGAAAGATTTAACAATAACAAAACATCATTTAAAACCGAAAGAGACAAAAACAACACAACACTATAAAAATACATATGGAGTCAAAAATAAAATAACATCACCACCAAAATGAAATAGTAAATCATAAAAAGAACGCCCTTGCACAACAGCAATAGCAGAAACTGTAAACTATGCTTGTAAGAAAAGTTAACAATAATTATCTTTAAAAACCAAAGCAAACTACTAAACAGGAAAAAGGAAATAATGGGGAAATGTAAACATTCAAATAAATACTTACTTTGTTACTTACATACTAATACAAACAGAAGTAAATAAATACGGCACAAAACACAACGACACAACAATATACAAACCTACTACATATATACACAAACACACATAAATGCTTAATCACGGCCAAACAAGAAACCAGATGACAAAAGAAAAAAAGATTGGAACAACTAAATAAAAAAACATTTACCAAAAACTACGAACCAAGTTCACAAAGGAATAAACATACACACAAATATCCGCTAAAAAAAAAACAGCATACAAACAAATACTAAAACCTAAGCATAAGCACACACACAATTACAAACACCTAAACATGGCCTAAAAGTAAGTAAAAAAATCAAGCGGCCATATACACTGACATGGTAAAAAAGGTCAGCTCAACACGGTTTAAAGAGGTCAATCGTACATAAAGCAATTAAGCGAGCATATACATAAACATGGTCAAAAGAGGTCAGCACAATACAAAGCAAATAATCACCAAGAGATCACTTAAGAAACAGCAAAACACTTACAGATAAAAACAGATTATACAGCACCCATTAAGTGAAAAAATCAGTCACGCAAAGATATCAAATTACACCAAACTATACATAAATACAAAAAGGTTGAGCAGCGGAAAAGCCACAAGCCCCGAGGAGTGAAGGCATTACAACAATGAGGTCGGCATAATCAGTGCGAATGTCACTGTGTCATACTTTTTCGACTTAGAGGCCGTAGCCCAACATATCATAACATTTTGGAACCAGGATGATTCCATGTGCAAATTAAAAACATTCCAGGCTGGATCATGATCCACAATCCTGAATTTTGGATTTCCCAAGTTTTAATTACTGCGATTGTTTTCGGATTCCTCCATCTTGTCTTCTATTGATAAAAACACTTAAAAGGGACACCATTCTCTAACTTTCAATAGCTCATGTTCAAATGAAAAAAAATATTTCAAAATAAAATTATTCGTGTTTTCAACTACAAAAGACAGGAAATTGTGAAGAGCCATGATCGCCTACGCTCTGAGGGGACACTGCACATAAAGTAGAATTATTACATATTTTATTTTAGTTTGAGAAATGAATTCATTTATTATTGTAGCATAAAGACGGACGATAATGTGTATGTCCCCCTTCACATAAATACAGTCGTAAATACTGTATGTTGGTCTAGAGTTGTAGTTTCGTCTCCAGCTGTGCTGGTCAAACATTCTGTATCCGGGCAGAGAGGATTCCCAGACGAGGCTATGTTGAAGGGCAGAGTCTCGTCTCGATAAACAGCTACCCGACCCCGTTTTCTACAGTGTCTACGGGTAATTTTTGGGCGAGACTACGGGCTCGGATACCCCACATTAAATTCGACCTTGTACCACATCTGACCGAGTGGAGCGGTTGGTAGATATCCTACAGTTGGAGATTCATTGTGGAATTCACTTGACTCACTTCTAATAATTCTTCTATGCGCCGCTGGCGAATCTTATATGCGTTGTTCTTGTCCTAAGCAGTATCGTTCATTACCAAGCTTCGTTTGATTATTCTATTCAGTATCCTTTCCTAGGTCACAACATTTATTTTTGTATTTTAAACGATAGAACGTTTTAAATTTAATCGTTTTCTTTTAATTTTTAAATTTTTTTACCGTCCTGTATATCAGTTTGAAGTAAGAGGTATATATTTGAAAAAATTCCAAGACGAAGTAAGTTTCGATAGCGACACTCTCAAGAATTTTCTAAATCAACAAATCGCCCTTGCATGGAGTATTGCTGCCATATATGGTCTGGTGCCACTTCTGTTTGCCTCGGGATTCTTGATAGGCTCCAGAGGCGGATATGCAATGTATTTGGCCCTGCTCTGGCATCTCGTCTACAGTTACTTTCTCACAGACACGCCGTCGCCTCCCTCTGTCTGTTCTACAAATACTTGAAATTGCTCCGAGGAGCTGCATTCGCTGGTTCCCAGTCGTCATGAGTTCAGGCGCCCTACGAGGCTGGCATCCCGCTTTCACCCCTTCACTGTCGAAACCCCTAAATGTAGTCGCCTCTTCTACTTTAATGGCTTCATGTCTCGCACCTCTCACCTGTGGAACTTCCTTCCCTATTCCTGTTTCCCTGAGAGCTATAATCTCCAGCTATTCAAGTGTAATGTCAATCGACATCTCCAGTTGCCTTGATCTATCCACTACCCTCATCTTTTCTTCTATCACTCCTATCTGATCTTGCTCTAAATTTTCTATAACCCCTTGCGTCCTAGTGGATTCCCGCCTTGCTTGGGGTGAAATGCTTAAAAAAAAAATAAATAAAAAAATAAGAAGTTACTTTCTCGTTTAATAAGTTTGGCATTCTTTAGATCGAAGTTCTTATTGGACTTATTTCTATGTCTGACTAATTCATTTGATAAATTTTTATGTATATTATCCTTTTGTGCTCATAGATAAATAATTGTGCTAAGGTTTTAGAAGGTATCTTTTACAATTTCGATACACTTTCGAAATTCTCTGTCAAATTCTCCAAGCACTCTTTCCTCATTAAAAATTCCAGATTTTTTAACCGACTTTTTCCGTTCCTGTGTCATTCTATCTCTATTTTCCTTAAAACTTCCTCGTTCCTCACATGCACCGACCATGGTATTCTCAGCATCCTTCTGTAACATCAGATTCGGTTGCTTCAAGTCACCTCCTCATCTGTGTGGGGATTGTCCAGCTTCCACCGCCACATAGCAGGACCGATATTACATAACAGTATTCAGTACTATATTCTTTGCTTCTTACAAACTATTTTCTGTTTCTGAACAGAACGCTTAGATTTTTCGAAGGTATTTTTCACTCTTCCAACGAGCCGTCATATTTTTCTGTCATTTTTTTTTTTCAGCGTATTTTATAAGACCTCCCAGATATTTAAATACTAAGTATTTGTTTAATTTTACCGTAACCTGTCCGTAGCTCACATCTTGTACAGTCTTTCTTGTTAATAACCATACTGTATTCTTACAATTAATACTTAGTCCTTTCTTCTTGCTTTCCTTTACTACATTCTTCTCACTTCTTAGTATTCACTTAAACAAACTCGTTAAATATTACATCTCTCCAGGTTTTCCTAAGAGTAATTAACTAAGCTTTGATTAGTTTGACACAGTGCCACAACTATGGAGCACCCAATGAGGATCGAACTCATTACTCATTAGTAATTGTTAGGCAGATCAGCTCGTTAATGATTACCCTACGTCCAAAGCCATAAAAAGTAATTTAGAAAGTTTAGCGAAGCTTAATACAAGGCCACGAGTATTGGACCCTAATGGGGATTGAACTCACTGATCGGTGGTACTAGGCTACGTGTATGGACTCCCAATAAGGATTGAACTCGTTCCTCAACGGTAATAGTCAATCAGATAAGCTCATGAATCATTACGGCACGTACAGAATCTATAAAAAGTAATTTACTAAGTATAGCTTAGCGTGGTACTAGGCTTACGAATATGGGACCCAGTGAGGACTGAACACGCCCCCCCCCCCTGTATCAGTAGTCAATCAGATGAGCTCGTTAACCATTACCCCACGTTCAGAATCCCTAAAAAGAAACTCACTAAGTATAGCATTGCCCTTGTATTAAGCTACGAGTATGAGACCCAATGAGGATTGAACTCGCTCCTCAGTGGTAGTAGTCAATCAAATGAGCTCATTAACCATTACCGCACGTTCAGAATCCCTAAAAAGAAACTCACTAAGTATAGCATTGCCCTTGTATTAAGCTACGAGTATGAGACCCAATGAGGATTGAAGTCGCTCCTCAGTGGTAGTAGTCAATCAAATGAGCTCATTAACCATTACCGCACGTTCAGAATCCCTAAAAAGAAACTCACTAAGTATAGTATTGCCCTTGTATTAAGCTACGAGTATGAGACCCAATGAGGATTGAAGTCGCTCCTCAGTGGTAGTAGTCAATCAAATGAGCTCATTAACCATTACCACACGTTCAGAATCCCTAAAAAGAAACTCACTAAGTATAGCATTGCCCTTGTATTAAGCTACGAGTATGAGACCCAATGAGGATTGAAGTTGCTCCTCAGTGGTAGTAGTCAATCAAATGAGCTCATTAACCATTACCGCATGTTCAGAATCCCTAAAAAGAAACTCACTAAGTAGAGCATGGCCCTTGTATTAATCTACGAGTATGAGACCCAATGAGGATTGAAGTCGCTCCTCAGTGGTAGCAGTCAATCAAATGAGCTCATTAACCATTAGCGCACGTTCAGAATCCCTAAAAAGTAACTCACTAAGTACAACGTAGCCCATGTATTAGGTTACAAGTACATGGGACGCCGTAAGGACTGAACTCGCTCCTCAGTAGCAGTGGTCAATCAGATGCGCTCGTTAACCATTACCAGACGCCCAGAATTCCTAAAAAGTAACTTGCTAAGTATAGCATAGTCTTTGTATTAGGCTACGAGTATGAGACCCAATCAGGACCGAACTCGTTCCCCAGTGGTAGTAGGCAATCAGGTAAGCTCGTTAACCATTACCCCACGTCCAGAATTCCTAAAAAGCAATTTATTAAGTATAGCTTAGTTTGGTAGTAGGCCACAAGTAAGGGACCCCAATGTGGCCTGAACTCGCCGCTCGGTCGCAGTAGTCAGGCAAACGTGTTCATTAACAATTATGCCACGCTGGGGCAGGCACTTGCGGCGAAATCTTGAAACTAAGCTGTGCCGAGACAATTACAACAACTATATTATATTCTTTGTGGGTGTGAGCATCTGCTTATATTTGAACATGTAATATAATATGGAAGAGTCAACATAACGTTTGTGGCATGTTGCAGGCACCAGATGCAAGAATACGTAGCAATGCAATTGAGTCCACTAAAATATGTGGCAGCTGTCAGATGGGTGAACTTTGCCCATTCATATATATATATATATATATATATATATATATATATATATATATATATATATATATATACGTTTCATTAAAGACGACTGACAAGTTAATGCGATATAGCTTTCTATTCAATTTTTTTTTTCTGTTTGTATAAGCGTTTTATTTTCTGCACATAAAGTGCGTAAAAACTCTGGGAATATTCTCTGTACCGAGTGTTTTCGGCTCTTCTGCTTGCCATTAACAAGTATCTGTCTATATTTCTGAGATGAGATATTGTTACTCTTTACACTATGTAAATTTTTATATAATTAATTATAAAAATATAAAAATATAATTAACATTATCAATTCAACATGACAATAATGTTAATTATATTTTATGAATATGAATATGTCCTGAAGATGGTTTATTAGACCGAAACGTCCGACGTTGACATTATATTAACATTAAAACAGCATAATTGCATATAAGGATTTTTGTTTGTTTTTTCCGTATTTTTTCTTCATACTGTCGGATCTATATTCATATATTTGCTTACACACACACACACACACACACACACACACACACACACACACATATATATATATATATATATATATATATATATATATATATATATATATATATAAGTTACGAAAAACTTGGTAATCCGTATGGGTAGTCCTATGGAGGATTAAATCCTGAGAGCTCAATGTAAATTCAGAGCTAATAATTTAAAGAAAAACAGACCACTTTAAAGCTCCATTGTGATAATTTATTTCACCAGACACCTTTTAAAGTATTCTGGATCTTCAGACATCACTTTCAAAAGGTGAAACGAAAAATGAAATGAAAATTTACACTTTTGACGGGCAGTATTAAGTTTATGTAATTTAACAGAGAGGCTAGCGAGAAGTGGTGTGAGAGACATGGTCGAGTTTAGAGAGAGTTTATTTTCTATCATACTTAATATTTAGGAAGGAGGGGGTAAGGATCAGACATTGACCTACTTAATCGGTCAACTCAACGGAAATGATATGTTGGAAAGGAAGGAGATAAAAGAGAAAAAGAAAAAGAGAAAAAAGAAAAAAGGGGGGAAGTAAAGAGAAAGGAGATGTATTTCGGGTTTACGGAGGAAGAAGAAGGGTGGTATAGTTTTAGCAATTTTGGTAAAAAACAGATTTTAATGTTTGATAGTAATTTAAATGTTTACAAAAAATCTACGAATAAATTAATTTAATACTTGTTAGCAATTTAAATATTCAACTCCTCTACAAATAATTAGGGATTTAATATGAGTTGAATACTATATTTAAAACCACATTAAAAAGGTAAAGATTTAAAATATGAAAGTAAAGGTAACATCTTTATCAGTTTGAGTCTAATTCTTGAATGTAATTTGTAACTATTTTTAGATGGGTAATCTTTCTTACTTAAAGTTTAGGTTTCAAATTAAGATGGAGTAATATTTGAAGGTAATATTAAAAAAAATTGTTTTTTCATATATACACCACATACACATTTATGTAAACCTCACATATACATACGTTCATTTACATGTGCAATTACACACATAAGCGCGCACATATCTATCGATATACACCGGTACCTATTCATAATCATATATAAATACTTACACATACATTTACAAATATTTATATATATTCATATTTATATCTATTTAAATTAAGTGTGTAAATTTAAAAAAAAATATTTCTAATTTTAATACTTTTCCTATCAATACTAATAGTTAAAGAGTAATATATTTAAATTTAAATTAAATTATCAATTTAAAATTAAATTATCTCCAGATAATTAAAAATTTCAATCTAAAATGAATATATATATATGTGTGTGTGTGTGTGTGTGTGAAAAGTGTGTGTATATAAATATATATATATATATATATATATATATATATATATGTATAATTATTTATATATTATATGCGCGGTACTTATTAGAAAGCTCTCAACCCCACCACTTCCACAATAACACCAATACACGCAATCTACATAAACCCACATTTTTAAAAAAAATTAATCAGTTTGTCTGACGATCGCTAAAGCGTGAAACCCAGGGTCACAAGCTCACATCTATCCAACTATATATATATATATATATATATATATATATATATATATATATATATATATATATTTGGGCAGCAATCCCACTTTTATAGAATTTCATTAAAGGAGACTGACAAGGTAATGTGTTTAAGCTTTTTATTTTATGTTTCTTGTGTTCATATAAGTGTTTTCTTTTCTGAACATAAAGTGTGTAAAAACTGTCCGAATGTTCTATATATCCGAGCGCTTTCGGCTATTCTTTTAGCCAAGGTTGTTTTTCTTTTTTAACTGAATTAGATTTTTATATATGTATATAGAGTGAAGGGATTTTTTTTCCAAATATGGTAAAAAAAAAATAATTTGTAGATCAGAGGTGACAAGAAAGCAAGAAGCCGGAAGAGAGTTCTCTTATCGAATTACAACGGAATCTTGTCTGCAACACAGAAAACACATGGTTCTTGAAAATGACAGAGATATTTGAAAGTAATCGAACGAAACAACAACAAAAGCATGAACTTCTGACTGTTTATCCACAGTTTCGATCCTAACACACAACATCTTATTCGGAAACTGGGAATCTTACTTATAAAACGCAGATTGAGTGTGAGTGTGCGTGTGTGTGTGTGTGTGTGTGTGTGTGTGTGTGTGTGTGTGTGTGTGTGTGTCTGTACGTTTATATATTGGATCGGATTTCCTACATTTTTCAACCGATTTCAACAAAACTTCACAGGACTACGTAAAATTACCTTGCGGTGGTTCTGAAAGCGCCAAAAGTTGGAAAAACACAATTGTTTTTGCACGAAATCAATTTGAAAACACGATAAAACACGATTCTGTCGCCAAAATGGAAAGGGGACAACTCATATCGAGTTATACTTATTATAAAACCCAGGTTGTGTGTGTGTGTGTGTGTGTTCGTTTATATATGGGGTCGGATTTCCTACATTTTTCAACCGATTTCAACAAAACTTTCTTATTGTCTTGCACACTTTTTTTCTTTATTTTTACATTCAGAATGCTTTAAAAATTACATTTACAAGACTAATTGCTTATAATAAAACTCTATTCAATCGGTAGACTCATAACGATTGAAAACAATGTTTGGGTTTGACCAATTCGTAAAAAAAAAAAAAAAAAAAAAAAAAAAACCTAATTAAGACATGTGTGTCCGTCAACCTTAAACAATAATCTTTGTCAATTTTATTTTTCAGTCTTTATTATGGTCGATACTTGATCTATCTCTTACTGTTACATCCCCGGGCAACACCGGGCTCTCCTGCTAGTATATAATAAAAATTGAAACGTTGTTTCTTTTTAATCAAATTTGTTTGCGTGAATACTTGCTGCCTAAATATAACTGTTTAATAAATAAACGGATCACCTACTTAAATATGGGTATCCACTAGAAATAACGTTTAAGTAAGTAATTATATATATATATATATATATATATATATATATATATATATATATATATATATATATATATGTCCATTGAGATCAACACCCAGCAGCGACAGTCTGTTTCATGCTTAAACGCAATCGTAATATATATATGATAAAAATATGGTATGCTATATTTATGGATTAAAGCAACCAATATAGTTTGATAGAGCGTAAGTAAGTATAAAAGTGGACATTGTGGATCAACACCCAACGGCGACAGTCTGTTGCATGTTTAAACGCAATCATCAGGCCACGTGCGTTGTCTTGGCTGAACAACAACGCACATAGCTTGACGATTTTTATCAAATGACCTATTAAATTTTTTTTAAAGTAATAAACTGTTATTTTCAAAAAGAAATAAACAACGTACGACTTTCGGTGTAAAAGAAGAAGAAGAAGAAGAAGAAGAAGAAGAAGAAGAAGAAGAAGAAGAAGAAGAAGAAGCAAGTGTATTGTAAATGTATCGATTAGGGATTAATTGAAATGTACATAATTTTTTTTTTATCCAGCCTCATATGTGCTTAAGAGAAATTTTCTAATATGTAAGCAAAGACATAAGACGTCGAATTTCCGGTTTAAAAGGTTCTTTGGATCAGGAAATTTCATAATCGCTAATTTTTCCTGTTGACAATGGTTGCAAATATTGTTGTGATTGTAAGGCTTTGCATTTTAAAATTATTTCACTTTACAATCGGATCCGTGTTCCTTTTTTTTTTTTTTTTTTTTTTTTTTTAAATTCCACAAATGGTTAGCTAGTTTGGTCGAGTAACTAAGATTTACAACTGAATAATAAGAATACGTACAAATATATATTCAATCTATTTGTACGTTTTCTTATTATTTTGTACGCATATTAAATATTTTACAAGTACGTTAAAGTTTTTGATCATTATCATAATTTAACGTGATATTAAATTATGATAATGATAATGAAAGGTAATGTGTTGTTTGACTGTTTCATAAGTATTGGGTTGGTGCAAAGATAATGACGTAATAATGTCGTTTTTTGACGTATTTTTTAACGTCAAAAACGACATTATTACGTCATTATTTTTGCACCAACCTAATAAATTCTATTATACATTAAGTCTTTTGCTTAATTCACTGTATTTGAGAGCATATAAGGCACACTTCTTTTTTTTTTACTAGAAATATCTTTTAAAATTCCCCTGCGTTTTATATGTTAATAGGTTCAAAATTTATGTTTATAGGTTCAAAATTCGCGATAGCGGTAAATTTTCATTTTAACACCCGAGCGCCAGTCACTGCTGAACTACTTTCTTTCAGAAATTAGTACGCGCTTCCGTAAAGCGATTTTTTTTTTACTTAATTTAAGAAGAAATTTAACTTTCAAATATATGTAAACATCGACAAATAAAAGAATAACAAAAGAAAAAAAAACACCTAACCCTAATTTGAAAGTTAACTTTCTTCTTAAATTAAGTAAAAAAAAAAAATAAAAAATATCGCGTACTAATTTCTACAAGAAATTACTGTGAAGGAAGTAAATAGGCCCGAATTGTATACGTCCACCAACAAAATTCAGCAGTGAATTACTTATCAATAAGCCGGTAATCGCTGACGAAAGACCAGGAAAAAGTCCGATTTTTTTCGGGTCGTTAACATCCAAAAAGGTAGGTTTCTTTAATATCTAATTGTTGATTTGAGTTCAGCATATACATTTGTACGGAAATAAGACTATTTTGGAAAAATTTGAATGGATATTAGCGCTCCGGTGTTGAAATGAAAATTTACCAAATTAGCTACCTGACAACTCCTATTAGCTTAGACTTTAGAGTAACTTTTATATACCTATTGTCATTATTTAAAAGGCTATTATTCAGATGAAAATGTTATCATTGATAACATTCATTATATTAATTTCATCACGTTTAATATTATTACTTTGCTTCACTAAAATTATATGCAATAAATTCAAATTATATATTTGTAAAATATATTTGTTTTGTTAATATTTTTCTTGCGATAGCTACCGGTTTCATTGATATAAATACAATCAGAATTTTTATATCTTAATTATTCCACTAATTGAAAACATCAACTCGATACGGAATATTTACGTTCGAGCGATGGTTATCGTGGCTCGGGAGTCAGAGTTGGACATTGGGTATCTGGGAACAGCAATGCAGGACCGAGCAGTGTGGAAAGGGGTTGTTAATAGTGTGTTCCGACCAACCACAGGGAAGTCGAAGAATGATGATGAATTTAAGTCTTCAAAAGTACAGAGTAAGAGGCTCAGACTGAGAGAAAGTCACAGAAGGAAAATTGACTGCATATAAAACGTACTTTTATCTTAATAAAAATATCTTTTAAATTTCCCCTGTGTCTTATATGCCATATGTAGGTTTAAAATTCGCGATAGTCGGCTGAAATTGTCTACATGGCAACTCCTATTATCTTAGACTTAAACATGAAGGAGCAATGGAACATGTGGATGGCAATGCCTGATCACAACCTTACATTTACAGGAAGAATAAAAAAAAGAAAAACTTGCATTGCACAGGTCTGCAAATGGGTGAAGCAAGCTTGGGATAATATAAGATCAGAAATTGTGAAATCTTTTAAAAAGTGTGGCATTAGAAATGCTCTTAATTGAACGGAAAATGGCGCATTATTTAACGACGATGATGGTAGTATTGAAAATGAGTTTCAGAGTTTTGATAACGAAGACGACGAATTTTCTGGATTTGAAGATGAATAAAATTTTAATGGTAACTGTTCTGTTTTGCTCATTTGTAATAATTGCTTGATTTTTATTTTGTTTTCTTACCTTTGCATATAATAAAGATTTTATAGGCTCGTGTTCTTTTTTCCTATTATTTTTCGTTTAATTGTAGTTATGGCTTATTTAACCAAAATAATACCGCATAATATAGCCTACGCTGTACTATAAGGTTGATGCAAAACTAATGTCGTTTTTTGAGGTCAAAAAATACGTCAAAAAACGACATTATTTACTAATAATTTTACTAATTTTACCAATTACTATTTTTTCTTCATTTTCCCTGCTGAAATTGGGCTGCGTCTTATACACCCGTGCGTCTTATATGCCGTCAAATACGGTATTCTTCTCGTTACTGTGCAATGCACAATTAAATTGAATATGAGCGTCTAGGTGCACCAACATACATGCACACGAACGAAGCAAAAATGCCAAAAAACGTGTACAGCATCGAATGAAATAATACACGTGCAGCAGCGAGCATTTTACGCACGTCTCGTGTTTAAAAAAAAACTATCCCTCAAGCGTTTTGTCCGCGAACTAAAAATGTTGTCCTGGCGGTAACAGTTCAAACAAGTGGTACCCAGGATACGTGCTGTATTTTTTTTTTTTTTTTAATGTTTTCTGTTCTGCTTGCGACAGCGAAACTTAGAAAGGTCCGAAGAGGAGCTGATGTTTTTCTGGGCAATATGTATAATCCTCTGGATGGCTCGCTTGATCACTGCCGAACAGCCAGCACAGACTCAATAAAGCGATATTTATTTCTGTATTAAAACAGAAAATGTGGCGCAAAGCCAAAAATGGGGATTGGGGAAAAGGGCGGTTTTCTTTTGTCTTAATATTAAACTTAGCTAGCCACAAACACTGACCCAAACATGCAACAATATTTCTAACACCAAAACAACACATTCTTAATTACCTTTCTTATTACATTCACCATAATACCTCATTGTCTCTATGAAAATCCCAAGTAGTCCCCATATGTACAATTCATTGTCTGTGTGGGGAGGGGAATAAAACAACAATTTAAAAACTAGCTACAGTGAGTATTTACAATATGAAAACAAAACTATTTACAAGAAACCAAATAAAATAATGTTAGTAATAAAAAAAAACCCCTACAAACCACACACTCAATAGAGCAACAGGAGGAAGTCAACTTTATTTATAAGATCAGTTAACATGATACGGAAAGAAATCTACAAAAACTCCAACAGAAGTTAATGAAGGAAAGCGAGAAGAAAGGAATAAAGATCAACTGGAAGAAGACAGAATGCTTGGTTGCTAGAAAAAGGCTGGGCCCAAGGTGTGAATTGCCAATAGGAGATACTAAGATCAAACAAGTGCGGAAATTTAAATATCTGGGAAGTGGCTTAACAGAGGGCGGAAAAAAGCGGCAGTGAGATCAGAAGGCGTATTGGGATAAACAAAGAGGCATTCTAAAAGCTAAGCAGAGTATTAAGTAATAGGAAAATTTCACCAGAAACTCGGAAAAGAGTAGTAAACTATTAGGTTGGTGCAAAAATAATGACGTAATAATGTCGCTTCTTGACGTATTTTTTAACGTCAAAAAACGACATTATTACGTCATTATTTTTGCACCAACCTAATATTTGATATGAGATATGCAGATGACAAAGGGTTGATAGCAGTCACAGAAAAAAAACTGCAAAAAACTCCAACAGAAGTTAACGAAGGAAAGCGAGAAGAAAGGATTTAACATCAACTGCAAGAAAACAGAATGCATGGTTGTTAGCAAAATGTTAAATCCAGCATGCAAATTACAAAATGGAGATGGACATCTTAATTTTTAATTAATATCTTTATTTTAGTTTGATAAAAAGTTTTGAAAGTGGTTGGAATTCATTTAATAAAAGTTTTTTTTAATGAATATATAGTTCAATTTATTGATTATCTGGAAAAAAGAGACAAGTACTTTAATAGTATCTTAGGGGTTCACTTTTGCACAACACTGACTATATACATATGCATATATATACATATATGGGTAAGACGAAAAAACTACATCCAACAGTAAGGCCTCTGGTCAAGAGGTTTTGAGGAACGTGGATCCACCTCTTAATTGCTGGTGTCCACAAGTCAAACCTGACCCGGCGTGGTATCACCTGTTATGCTCACAGCTATGAGCAAATAGTTAACCCCCAAACTGGGGTCAAAACACTATAAAAGTGTAGAAATAGATTTTAATGCCAGCAATATTTTTTTGAAAAAAAATATTACCAGCAATAAAAATCTTGTCGGCATCAAAACCCATTGAGGTTGATATGCTATAAAACAAACCAAGCAAAAATATGCGTATATATATATATATATATATATATATATATATATATATATATATATATATATATATATATATATATATATATATATTAAAGACATTTTTATGCTTAACGTTCTTTTTATAGATACAAGTATTTAAGTAAATGCTCTGTTTATAATAAACAGTATTAAATAACATTTACCGGCCTGAATGTCCGAGAAATTTTCATAGAAAATATTCGTCCTTTGACAGGATATATATTCTATGAAAATTTTTCGGACATTCAGGCCGGTAAATGTTATTTAATACTGTTTGTTATAAACAGAGCATTTACTTAAATACTTGTATCTATAAAAAGAACGTTAAACATAAAAATGTCTTTAATAAATAAATTGTCGGACTTTGTCCATTTCTTAATATATATATATATATATATATATATATATATATATATATATATATGTGTGTGTGTGTGTGTGTGTGTGTGTGTGTGTATGTCTGTATTTAGGCAGCAAATTCTCTTTTAGGCATGTTTGAATAAATTACAAACATTATATCTGCTTATTTTTATCATAATCCTTTCATATTCACGAATATTTTTCCGTATATTACAATTAAATAAGACAAGAAATGCACTGTGACAGTGAGAATCACTTTTATTTCCCAATACATACATATATGCATATATATATATAAAATTTACACGTATTTTTTGGGTTTTTTTTAACTAGTATTTAACATGTAAATAGTTTGATTAATTTATTTTTAAGCGATTTTTGTTAAATATTTTTCTCTCATTTTTTAATGTTGTAAATAGTCTGTCATTTTAATCATTCTATTGTAAATTCTATTAAGTTCAGTTTAGAAAAGAAAATAAGAATAAAAATAAAAAAGACAAATAAGTTATTTTATAGAAGTTAAAAGGGGAGGTTTTTCTTCTATTCTTCCAAAAAAACACTCTATCTTGGCCGCATGTAGGAAGATCACTACAACCATGCATACCTAAATTATAACATCGAATAGCCCAAGTGAAGTCTTGATTGGTTGTCTTTTGCTGGGGCAACTTATATAATCCGCGTCCTAAAGCTAGTGCCAGATTTTGTTCTAGGTGCGGGCCGACTACTCATCATATTCGGTCGGGTCGCCCATCGAAGAAGTCTGTTGTTTATTTAGACCCGAAACTTCTAGTGACATGGAAGCAACAACACTGACGACGCATCTAGATTTGGCATTTAAAGGTGTATTTTAATAATAATATATGTATATATACATACATGTACGTCTTTTTGTTAGTATCATCTTAGTAAAGCCAACGTACGCATTGACATTTTTTATCAGAGATACAATCTCCTAAAGGACATTTAAATTGATATACAATGTTGGCCTTTTGCAAGATGCTTTTTAACGAAGAAGAAGTGTTTTGAACAACCAGGTTGGTTAGTATAGTATATGAGTAATTTTATTTTTACTTCGATCAGTGGGAGATATATTAGTATTTATGTGTTTTTTTTAGAATTTTTTCCTCCTGTTTAGAGTTGGAATGCATTTGATTACGATATAGTAATTTGGTATGTTTAGAGTTATTTGGTGATGTTTTGTATTCCTTTTTATTTATGTTAATATTTTTTAAATAGCTTGTCTAATTTGTTTATCAACAATGTAATTAGGGAAGTCATTAGTAATGAGCGATTGTTTAATATATGTGGCTTAACAGAGGACGGAAAAAAGCGGCAGTGAGATCAGAAGGCGTATTGGGATAAACAAAGAGGCATTCTAAAAGCTAAGCAGAGTATTAAGTAATAGGAAAATTTCACCAGAAACTCGGAAAAGAGTACTAAACTATTAGGTTGGTGCAAAAATAATGACGTAATAATGTCGTTTTTTGACGTATTTTTTAACGTCAAAAAACGACATTATTACGTCATTATTTTTGCACCAACCTAATATTTTTTAATTCAGTGTAGAAAATAATTTATGGAGAAGAATTTGATTTTGCCTGGTTTATTAAGTTTCGTATAATAGCTATTTTGTAATAGTTAGGATATTCCCTTTTATAGTTTAGAGTGCATGTGATTATCTTGTTGTTTTTTCATAAGAAGAAGTAGTAAATGTATTATTATTCCTACTGTCTATGAAGACATAGACGAACGGGGTTTTATGTCCTTATTAAGTTCGTATATAAACTTAAGTACAGAGTTTTTTGAAAGTTTTCTTGTAGCTCGTGTATTTCATTTATGTCTTTGACTAAAAGAAGAATATCATCCACGTATCTTAGGTAAATGCAGGGATTTTGGGGGTACTGAGTACATTATTTTCTAAATTAGTCATGGAAAAATTGGTAAATGTTGGCCCAAGGGCATATATATATATATATATATATATATATATATATATATATATATATATATATATATATATATACACACGCATATGGGGGACACTTCCGTCGTATTCGACGTATGAGGGTCAAGCAGCTCAGTTCCTAGGTACCAACAGCCCGACATCAGCACACATGATTTGATTATAGTGGTGAAGGCTTTGTGCAGAACCAACCAAACATTTTAAAGAGCCGAATACACACGTGCCACAAGGTCCCCAAACGACTCTCCGCAGGTTTTTTTTTTAATTCTCCTAGATCAATTGCCATCCAAGGCTATAGAACCCAGTCTGTCCTGCTATTTACCCATAGCTTGAGGGAGAAGAAGAGGATTAACAGGTATTAGCACGTAAGTGAATGTAATGGATTCGACTGGAATTTGAACTCGGCTCTCCGATTCCTCAATCCAAGCCATTATCCACAACTCCACTGTGCTTCCATTCACCATTTTTATCTAAAAGTTCCTAGACTTTTTCAGCAATAATCTTTTAGCATCAGCAGTTGACCTAGAGAAGTGAAACTCATACTACTCATCTGAAAGAAGACTTTGTTAAAGTGAGATGCTTAACAATTTAGAGTTAATTAGAGCATCTAATACTTTGCCAAAAAGAGGTAGAAGGCTAATAGACCGATAGTTAGAAGGTTCTTAAAGACTGGAACTACGGAAAAGGATTTCCAAAAAGCAGGAAATCAAGAAGCAGCAAGGCATTTATTATAGTTTAGAGAGAACAAGAACCAATTCTGAAACATATTTCTTAAAGACTATTGAAGGTATACCATCAAGTCCACATGCTTTGGGGGGATCCAGTTCAGAAATGATAGCAAAAGCCACTGACAGAGTTATACGCATATCATTCAATAGAGACTCAGTTCAAAATGGAAGATTAGGTAAAGATACTCCAGATGAGACAAGAGTAGAATTTGAAGAGAATTTACGAGCAAAACATATCAGCAGGAGATGTTAACCAAACTTGTTAGAGGCTATATGATGCCCTATTTTATCAGGAAACAGAGACTTCGCCTCTTTGAGAACCCGTTTGCAATTATTACGCGTAGACACAAATAAGATTCTTTTAAAGGTCAGAACTATCACGCTGCTAGACCCGAAAAAGTGATGCATGTGGTCTATAGCGACTGAAAAGACAGGTTTGAACTATGGAAAATATTGTCGTTTCACCTGATATTTCCGAGAAGGTACAAAAGCATCGATACCGGCTTTAATCCAAGAAGAAACCTGTGTGGCACAATTTTCAATTGGAAGGTTAAGAATATCAATTCTAGGGCGTCTCAGAAAATTTCATGAAACAAATCCCAATCTATATGCTGGTAACAGAAAGTCTTGTGAATAGAAGAGGTTTCTTTCTAATAGACGACCCAAAAGAAATATCAACAGACACCACAGCGTGAATTTCCAAGAGGGCAAAGTTGTGATGCTCGACAAGAGCTAGGAGAGGCGGCAAAGAACAAATCAAGTAAAGAAAAATGGTGATCATATTTATTAGGGAAACGAGTAGGGAAATCCATTAATTGACAGAGACTGAGCAACAGAAAAATCGAAAGTCTGATTGCCGGCAACATCAGTAACGTTAGAATGCTTAAGCCACTTGACGTGATGAGCATTAAAATTGCCAAACAAAAAAGTTCTCAAATGGATGGAGACACACAGGTATTTCTATTACCGGAGATTTTGTTTTATATATTGCAGTCCTGAAAGGGAGAGCGATAAAGGAAAAAGAGGTAACTATCAGAGTGCAATAACGGAAGTCGAAAGCACATAAAAACTCATCTGAGTGCTCAAAAAGACAATTCCCTTACAAGTGGAAGATTTTCCAAGATATAAACATCAAGAGCGTGCATATGTATCTTAGAATCTATTCGTTGAAGAGGAGGATAGTCTGGAACAGAGAATTCATTGGTAGCAATAGAAGAATTTAAATTAGTTTTGCACAGTGGGAAGATATCAGGAGAAAGTTTCAAGAGAAATGATTCTACGATAGAGAAACCGGAACAAATACCAAATGTTCCCGGTCGGAAATAAACGATTCACAGAACATTCATGGTTTCCTGGGCATTTTGAAACGGGGCCGTTGTTAAATGAACGGGAGGAAGCAATTTTTTTCATCATTTTGACATCAGTTTGAACGTTTCGACCAATCTATAGTGAAATCAGACACGAGTGAACCCAAAACTCAAAGTCAACGTAAAAAAAAATTAAACTCACCAAAAGTAGAAGACAAAGTTGTTGTGGAGTCGTTTCACAATGGAGGCTTGTATTTCAATAAGTCGTCCTAAATTAGGTTCGACGTACAAAACGTTAGAACTTGGAAATAAGAGTTAAAGACACAGCAATCTAGTTGTGATGGTTGATGCTTCAATGTCCGATATCGTCTGACTCGCTCAACACCACCTACCCCCAACTGGCGACAACTACTGTTACTAATTGTCAGTCCATTACCATAGAATAGGTAGTATAACAAAAGTTTAACAAATTACAGAAGTGTTGATAATTATATGTCGATAACAGGCTTTAAGTAGCCGAATAAAAAAAATGATACTAGACAATTATGTTATCAACTTTAAGCCTTGTGCAATATAGGAAATCTAGCGCTTAAGTTTTGCATATATATAGGCACGGTGGAGTAGTGGATAACGGCTCAGATTAAGGAATCAGAGAGCCGAGTTCGAATTCTAGTCGAATCCATTGCATTCACTAACTAGCTAATACCCTTAGGAAAAGGTATTATTTCTTCTCCCTCCAGCTACGGTTAAATATCAAGATGGGTTCTATAGCTTTGGGTTCTATAGCCTTGGATGGCAACTGGTCTAGGAGAAGGACAACTGAATTCAAAACTTACGGAGGGTCGTTTGGGGACCTTGTGCACCAAGTCTCTCTATTCGGCCCTTCAAAAAACTTGAAAATTGAAAAAATTCCATAATGGATAACTTTTCACGTTCTTATATATATATATATATATATATATATATATATATATATATATATATATATATATATATATATATATATACACACTAAGTATAGGATAGGTATAGATGGAATACAATTTTAATAACCAAAAACACTATTCTTAAAAGAGTACTCAATACAGAGTAGTGCAAATAGTATTTATTCAAAAATTATAACATAAAGATGTTATAATTTTTTAATAAATACTATATATATATATATATATATATATATATATATATATATATATATATATATATATATATATATATATATATATATATATATATAAAAAGTCGCACCGAGAAGCTGTAATACAGCGAAACAGTACTGTCTGCGAATGACATAATTTAGCTCAATAATATATTTCAATTGAGCACTCTTGAGAGACAGCCTAAATCGTAAAAAAAATATGCTAGAAATAGCAGTTTCTCTCCGCCGAGTGCTGATGGCTTATGGGTAGAAATTCTGGTTAACATCAAATCGGTCGTGTTTCGATCCTAGCTTGAGGCTTTCGGACGTCTAGTCGCACTGAGGAGCTGTGATACAGAGAAACAGTACTGTCTGTGAATGATATATATATATATATAATTTTTATATATATTATTTTTATATTATATATGTTCGGTACTTATTGGAAAGCGCTCAATATCAGTGATAGAGCTAACATATTTAGTTGGATTGATGTGAGTTTGTGAGCCTGGGTTTCACGCTATTTGCGATCGTAAGACAAACTTTCCCTCTCTCTTCTCTCTCTCTCTCTCTCTCTCTCTCTATATATATATATATATATATATATATATGTGTGTGTGTGTGTGTGTGTGTGTCTGTGTGTGTGTCACTGTTCGAGGGTTATATTTTGTTCAAGTATTTACGACTTTCGCAGTCATTATCAAGAACCGATGTGGTGTCTGTGTACTAGTTAGAATTTCTTTGTCTGCATCTTGGTATTCTTTAGGAAGCTGGACGTTTGAAATGGTCGGAGGGTTACGTCATGTGTTATCGCTACTGGAAACACGGAAACACAAAAGAAATAATTAATGAATAAAATAAAATAAAATAAAATAAATCGCTTCTTTTTGTCCGGCCTCATTTTTTGCCAGAGAGAGGGCATACTTTTGAATATTTACTGTACGGTGGAAAAAAATTCATGCCAAAGTAGGCGATAACGTAAAATTAGATGTAAGTATTATATTAAAAACGTAAGTATTATATTAAAAACGTAAGTATTATATATTAAAAACTTAAGTATTATATTAAAAACGTAAGTATTATATTAAAAACGTAAGTATTATTAAAAACTTAAGTATTATATTAAAAACGTGAGTATTATTAAAAACTTAAGTATTATATTAAAAACGTAAGTATTATATTAAAAACGTAAGTATTATATTTTTAAAAAACCCAAAAACTGACGTTCATTTTGGTTAAAAGTTGAAAGGACACTTTTTTTTATGACTCCATGTCCATTCAGAGCGTGGGTGACCAGCCACATAATGGTCGGACATTAGCTAGATGAAGACATTATTATGACTACTAATATCTTACCATTATGTGGGAGGTATTTCCATTATTACATTCACTTACATGCTAATACCCTTGGGAAATGTTTGAATCCTCTTCTTCTCACCCCAGCTATGGGCAAATAGCAGGACAGACAGGGTTCTATAGCATTGGATGGCAACTGGTCTACCGCAAAAAGAAATAGGAACCCACTGCGAGAAAAAAAATACATGATCGCATAAGATGATTATTGCTATTTTCTTCTCATTGTTTTGAGATGGTACTAACATAGATTATTTGGCAAACATGAAATAAACGGCCTTTCCTTTCACACCGCTATTATTTTAAGTACCTTCACTATTCGGAAATGTTTATTGTTTTAAAAGGCGATGATTAGAAGTGTAATAAAACTTAAACATATGAAAGAGAATTTATACTTTTTTTTTTTTTAAGAATTGACAACAAAAATAAAAAAAAACTATTTATTTATTACATTGTTTATTGGAATGGTTGGCAAAACATCGACTAATTGTCAACGGATTCGAACTTTATAACATGGTAAATAATAAGCATTTACATAGAAATATCAAATCGGTCGTGTTTCGATCCTGGCTTGAGGATTTCAGACGTCTAGTCGCCCTGAGGAGCTGTGATACAGTACTGTCTGTGAAGGACATATATATGTGAAAAGCAAAAGTGTGTGTATATAAATATAAATAAATATATGTGTATAATTATTTATATATTGCATGCGCGGTACTTATTAGAAAGCGCTCAATATCAGAGATAGAGCTAACATATATGGTTGGATAGATAGACACAACACCACCCATATACATACATATGTCATATCCGAAACTGCCCACATATGTTTATATATGTTACATGAGTCCCGACGGAAGACCAAGTATGTATATGTGTCTGCATACATCGATGTTTGCGTCAGTACGATGACAAAACGACGAAGTTTCCCCCCACCACTTCCACAATAACACAAATATACGCAATCTACATAAACCCAAATTTTTTTAAAATTAATCAGTTTGTCTGACAATCGCTAAAGCGTGAAACCCAGGGTCACAAGCTCACATCTATCCAACCATATATATATATATATATATATATATATATATTTTTGAACAATAAAAAAATTAAAAAATTAAAATCCTCAGACACACTGGGTTGTAGATTAATATTCTTTCGTTTTTTTTATTATTATTCCATTTAGATTCCTCGACTAGTTTCGGCCGAAATGGCCATCATCGGGAGGAGCAATATTTCTGCTTGCTGCTAGCACTAAACTACAGAAAATATATATATATAGACTATATAAACTATAGAAAATATATATATATATATATATATATATATATATATATATATATATATATATATAACTATAGAAAATATATATATATATATATATATATATTCTATAGTTTATATATATATATATATATAGACTATATAAACTATAGAAAATATATATATATATATATATATATATTTTCTATATATATATAGACTATATAAACTATAGAAAATATATATATATATATTTTCTATAGTTTATATATATATATAGACTATATAAACTATAGAAAATAGTTATATATATATATATATATTTTCTATAGTTTATATATATAGACTATATAAACTATAGAATATATATATATATATATATATATATATATAAATATATGTGCATGCATTCATGTAAGTGGCACCTCGAGGCGGTGTAATGGTTAGCAAGCTTGTCTCGCTAGGACAATTATGACTGAGTAGTGAGTTCGATCCTCACTAGATGCCCCCTAATTTTGTAAATATTTATAAATTTATGAATAAAATATTGTTTTCATGTTTATGAAAAAATGAATAAAAATATGAATAAAATGTTTTCATAATTATTATTTTTTATTTCTTTATAAACTGGTAAATGATAAATATTGTATTGCATTAGTTTTAATACAATTGTGTTAGTTTTTAGAATGTTGTAAATATAAAATTATTCTTGTAAATAAACAATCTAATAAATAAATTGTGTTTGTTAATTTTTTACACAATATTTATTATTGATTACTTTATTATCTGTTGTTGGTTGCTATTATGACTTGTTATAGTGTTTATATGTGTGCATTCGTAGTTTCTTATTTATTTAATTTATTTTTGATAGGTTATCTGACAATTCTTTCAGTGAAACGATCTTCAACGCTATAAAATACGCAAAAAACTGCATCCGGATCCACAATTATTTCCCCTCAATAGCCCTAGAATAATTCGAAATATAACCTTTACCG
This sequence comes from Acanthosepion lycidas, assembly GCA_963932145.1. Lineage (NCBI taxonomy): Eukaryota > Metazoa > Mollusca > Cephalopoda > Sepiida > Sepiidae > Acanthosepion > Acanthosepion lycidas. The sequence continues at coordinate 26,632,775 of OZ010606.1, read as the reverse complement.
TCCACACAAATAATCATTAGAATAATACAATAAACCTACCCATAATACACCACTGTCCAGCATATATAAATAGTCGGGCAAAAAACACAACGCATATGGCATGACGATATAGTTTAATCATGAAATAGAGTGTCGCCGCTGGGTGCTGACTTCAATGTCCACTTTTATATTTACATATACGTATATAACTACAGTTATAATATTTAAGAAATCAAGAAATGTTCAAGTGATTTATCTGATAAGCCGACTGAATAGTTTCGCTTTGAAACGCTCACCAGGGCCAGATGTTTGGTAAATCTATTGAACCTATTATCAGGTTCTATATTTATAATCATTCCGAACAAAAGAACGTTAATTCTAACTTAAAATTTCATAAGTTCATAACTTGTGTTCAGTTAGAAACTTCACATTTAGATTAAGAAACAGTTTTATATATATATATATATATATATATATATATATATATATATATATATATATATATATATATATATATATATAATTTCGTCATTATTTCATATTCCTAAGTATCAGATAATTCGTAATAGTCAAAGTTACCGATTATTTATTAATTTATTTTTTAAATTTTTTTTTTAAGCATTTTACCCCAAGCAAGGCGGGAAGCCACTAGCACGCAAGGGGTGAGTTGGAGCGAGGAAGAATTGGAGCGAGAGCAAAGAGAAGTGAGAGAGGAAAGGATGAAGAGAAGGATAGGGGGTAGATCAAGGCATCTGGAGACGTTATTGACATTACATTTGAATTGTTGGAGATTATAGCTATCAGGGAAACAGGAAGAGGGGAGGGAGTTCCACAGGTGAGAGGTGCGAGACCTGAAGCTATTAAAGTAAAAGAGACAGCTACATTTAACAGTTTTGACAGTGAAAATTATATATATATATATATATATATATATATATATATATATATATATATATATATATATATATATATGTGTGTGTGTGTATATATATATATATATATATATAGAAAGCCGACTTTCCCTGACGATCCGTTTAGGTGAAACCTAGGTGAGTTTGTCTGGCTCACTAGGTTTATCTAGGTCTGCTCTACGGTTGTATTAAGCTCTTTTGTTAGTTGTTTACTCGTATCGGGGTTTTTTCTTTGCGATTCAAACCTGCATCTGTGCGATTTTTTCCGACAGACTTTCATGTTTGTAGCCCTTTCTTTTTTTAAAACCCTTTTTTTCCCTCGAGATTGATTTGATTACTGGCAAATCAAAAATACCAGGGTTTTTCGAAACGAGTATAGTTATCTATCTATCTATCTATCTATCTATCTATATATATATATATATATATATATATATATATATATATATATATATATATATATATATATAATCATTTCACTTAAGGAAGGCGCGAGTGGCACTAGTGGGCTACAGGGAGTGAAAGTGAAAAGGAAGACTGAGAATAGGGAGCATTGAGGAAAGGACAAAAGATGAACTGGATTCAAGAAGACATGAAAATATTTGTAGGAAAGACAGAGGGATGCGACGTGTACAGTATATATATATATATATAAAGACATTTTATGTTTATACATTCTTTTTATAATCTCTTAAAATTAATTGTCGGACTTTGTCCATTTCATAATGTGTGACGTCATTTGTTAACATTTGATACGCCATGAGCAGATAGGAATGTACGTGAGAGATTCATGGAAGATTGAAGTTTAAATACAGTAAATTCGACCTCGCTAACCGAATGTTCCTCTGTGGCCAAATCGGTAAAGGCACGTAGAGGCTAAATGACGGTTCCGTGGGTGGACTAATATTTTCTGTGAAAATTTCTCGGACATTCAGGCGGGTAAACGTAGTTTATTACTGTTTATTAGAAACAGAGCATTTACTTAAATATTTGTATATATAAAAAGAATATTAAACATAAAATGTCTTAAAATAATTGTTGAACATTGTCCATTTCATTATATATATATATATATATATATATATATATATATAATGAAATATACTACATCTATCTAAATAAATAAACGGCAAATTCTGTTTTTCCGTCCATGTGTCGGGAACTGCTTTAATTCATGCCACACTTCCTCTACTTAGCCATATTATACCTTTTTTGGAATCAGGATGATCTCGGGATTAAGAATCTATCCTTCATCAGATGCTTAAACATCCAGCATTGAGATTTGTGTCCAGATGATGAAGAAACAGTAAAATTTTCAAATTTTAAAATAACGGAAAAAAAAAGTTAGTGATTTTAATAGTTTTTCATTTGTATTGTGTTTAAAGTAACACATAAACTTAATGAATCTATACATTTGTGCTTTAAATTCAATTTAAAATATCTTCAAAACTTGATGTATTGAGGAAATCAATTTTATTACTTCAAAATGCCAACGAATCAAAATTAAACTGAGAGGTTTCATGACGTGAGGTTATGAAGTTTCATGGAGTTTGTTATTTGAAGAACTTAGTTTTTGACCCGAATTGAAATTTCGACTCCAAAATGAAACTTTCGGTCCAAATCGGTCTTTTGGCCGGAATCAGAATTAAAATGAGGTTTTGAAATTCCATTGAGTGAATTGAGGTATTCAAATTTATTTTTTCATTTTCTCATTGCTGTTTTCTAAGCTGGACTAGAGGTCCCTTTAGTTTTAGACTGGAGGTCTAATAAGCCCTCCGCAGGAGTTAGCGTAAAAAAAAGTCCTCACGGAATGCGACATTTAAGATAGTATATAAAAGAATATAATCAAACAACTATCTTTCTAAGAGCGATAACTGTTTTAAGCCTATTTTTCTGAAAATCATTTTTTTATGAAAAATAAAAGGAAAGAAAAAAGCATGGGATAAAAAAAAAGAAAAATAAATTCTGCAAATTTCAACCAAAAGTAACAATATTCCGCCATTGAATGCCAAATGTTTTCCAATATGGACACCGTTATTTTTACAATTAACTTGTAGAGTTTGTATTTTTGTTAGAATTATAGAGTTATTTCCCTTGCAACGACGGACTGTTGCAGAAGCAACGAAAGAATTTGAATAACATTTTCAGACACGGGTAAATTTTTTAAATAGTATGTATTAAGAAGATATTAATTGCACAAATGCCGTCGTTTATGACAGCAGGTATAAGAATGTATATCCTAGTATTAGGTTGGTGCAAAAATAATGACGTAATAATGTCGTTTTTTGACGTTAAAAAACGTCATTATTTTTGCACCAACCTAAGTAATCGTATATTAAGGTAGAAGACTTTTCTAATTCTAAGTTTATTGAAAATATTTCTTGACAGCATGGACAAGTACCTCCACTTTTTCGCTAAAAAAAAGCATAACATGATGAAAAAGAGCCCCAAACTTAATGAAAATAAAAAAGTTTTATTGTTAAAATGTTTATGATATTATTAAGAGGAAAGACCAAATTATTATTTTATTAGTTTTTTTTAACCCTTTCTAGGACGTTCGAAATTTTGGTTATAAAATAAATCAACATTTTTTTTTCGCCAGTGGTGGGCCAAAGAAAAGATTTATGGGAAATTTAGCGTCTTATTTGCGGTAAAAAAAAAAAAAAACATTCCTTTGGAATTTTTTGAAAAAATCAAATAATTGTCGGATTTTAATGAAATTTTCACGAATTATTCACAAATGAATTAAATTTGGAGAAAATAAACTTTGATCCGAATATTTTTTTATATTAGTTAAAACTAAAAGCAAGACTCGTTGGAGAATGTAAATCATCATATTTTTGTTTTGAAACAGTTACTCATTCACCGAAAATCTGCTCCGAATCATAAAAGAAAAAAATGCAATAAAACTAGGACTTTATTTAATTAGAAGAGTTTCTAATTGCTTCTTTATGTATGTATAGCTGGCCACTCGTATTCAAGGATACCTGTTTACTAGGGCGACTAGCCAATCCCTATTGCAGACTCTCGCTCAGGCACATTTGTGTTTGTTCAACACCCACGGAGCCCAGCTGTGGTTTATACTGCAACTATGCTGAGCAGACCTTAGTTACAGTTTCTGGGAGAGAGCGTGTTATCTAGAATGATCAACAATCTGAACAACACCCGCACACTCAAACCTTCAGTCACGATGACTTGTGACTTCGTGCTAGCCCCAAGTGTTCCGTCTACGTAATTTCAAACACAAGGCTTGGCTCAACCCGTGGTTTTTCAAGCACTTTCCAATGGTGCCGCATGCTGGGATCGACCTCTTCAGTCCGATGACTTCAGAAAGTCTACGTCCTGACAAATCGACAACGATGAGATTCGAACCCGTGTCTCTTGCGTACGTTCTAACCACTCAGCTAAGATAAGCTAAGGCTAAAGATATATTAAGTACATTATTGTCCTAAGAAAAAAGTTTTTCGATGAATAATGAATTTTTACAAGAATTGTTTTTTTAAATTTTAATTATAATAATTTAAAAAGTTTTAAATCATTTAAAATTCTGTATGAATTTCCGCCTTTTAGAAGATATTAAGAGAAACTATATGTACTGATCATAAATGGAAAGGCTTAATACAAATCAACACGCGCCAAGATATATATATATATTATAATTATTTTTTTAAAATATGATTCGATCGTGACACAGAAATTACTATTTTTTTTAAACTTGTCATCAGTATTCAAGTTTAATTTCAATATTAAACCTTAACTGTTGGATGACTCTTTCATCCTCAAGCGATGTTTGGAATAACTAAGCAAAGGAATGTTTTACTCATTTATAGTTTTGAAATGGAGGTGTGGGCTGGGGTTAGTTTCTCATTATCAAGAGGTCTCTGCTTTGATGAAAATAGGGATGTTTGTTATATGTCAAAAAAACAAAAAACAAACTTAAACGACTCCAAAAAGTCGTTTAATTTTGTTTTGTTTTTTTTTTTTTTTTTGTCTGGCTACAATGGCTAATTTTATCAGGCTCCGATGTTGTTTTTGTTTTTTTTTTTGTGTTTTTTTTTTTTTTTATTACTATCTGCTAAAACTCTAACTGATTGATGTTGTAGTTACAGTCCTTTTTGGTGTTTATTTTTTATTTTTTTTATTTTTTGGTGATGATTTCTTAAAGGGGCGTTAAGATTACGATTGGGTTGTATTTTTAAACCTATTGTTTTATTTGAATTTGTTAATAGATTTAATATGGTATTTTGTAATTTTTATATGGTATTGTGGAAATTATTATTATTTTTTGTTCATTTATATTTATATTTGGTGGTGTTTTCGATTTCTTTGATTTAATAAATCTTTGTTTTTTAGAAACTTAATAATATGTAGTTTTTCATGTAGGCCTAAAGGGCATGGGTCATCCCAGGTTTTACAAGTTCTTGTTCTATTTATTATTTTCCATTTTACTTTTGGTGTTTTATTCATTTCTTTTAAATGACAAAAATATTTAGATAGAGATGTCTGATTTCTGTCTCTAATAATATCGAAGGAGCTTTTGTGTAGTCTCCACCTTATTTTAAATTCATTTTTTGTGGATCCTATAGATATATTTTCAATAATTGGATTCTCAATGGATGAGATTGTGCATTAGTATACTACAGATTCTATGCGACATTTATTATTCAGAGGGCAATTTTCAGGGTTTCTACAATCACATAATTTTTAATTTCATTTTTTTGTCTAATTTTGATTTAGGATATTTATTTATTTGATTTTGGCATGTAGGCTTTTTCAGGATTTTATTATTATGTTTTTTATAATCCTTTCTAGATATTCAGTACAACTATAACTTAATTTTAGGGTGTTTTTATTAAAGATCTTGCTAAGTTTGCTGTTAGTAGGAAAGTGTTTTTTCGATTAAAGCTCGGGATTTTAAGAAAAAGAAAAAGTCTGTTATGGATGACATGAATGATTGGACAGGGAGAAATAAATTATTATAAAAATTATACCAACAAAGATGCTAGAAACGCAGCACAGCAAGTCCAAGCAAACAATCTCTTTGTTTGCAAAGAGTAGGTTGCCTGGACCTGATGTAAAGCGTCTCCAACACCTTTAGATGGAATAATGAGTGCGAACTGGCCAAAACGGAAAACCAGTTAACACTGAAATTCATGGCACAAATGGGATTCTTTATAAAGTGATCAGCAATCGAAGACCCATACGTGTTACGAATGGTATCGCCTAAAGAAAAATTTTTATTCAGTATTATAGCAGGTACGTGTTGTTTAATTCTAACGTCCAACCGCTGTGTCGTTCTACCTATGTAATCGCATCCACAACTACATTTGAAATGGTAAATAACAGATTTAATATGTTGGGAGGGGGGGTAGAACATCTTTACACATAGATGAAAGTACAGACTTAGTTTGAAAGACAACACGAACGTTCGCGGCAAAATAACACTGACGTGAACTCCATGAAATACGCTTGGCGAAGGATTCACTAATCCTACCCAACCACGGTAAACGAAGATAGACCGGACATTTACCCACTGAAGCAGGTTTGATTTTGTTGAATCTAGCAGTCTCATCTCGAATTACCGAGTGAACAATGTTCAACGGATAACCATTGTTCACAAAGATCTCAGTTAAACAACTGATTTCATGCTTACATCAGCTTTACATCAGGTCCAGGCAACCTACTCTTTGCAAACAAAGAGATTGTTTGTTTGGACTTGCTGTGCTGCGTTTCTAGCATCTTTGTTGGTGTAATTTTTTTTCTCCCTGTCCACTCATTCATGTCATCCATAACAGACTTTTTCTTTTTCTTTTCCTCATAATTTTAGTTCCCGTTTAACAGTTCTGATGAGAGGGGACGAAACCGGTCGACTGGTGTGTGTTTTTGTTTTAAATCTATCATGACCTACAATATAAAATTTCTTGTTTTTAATGCCTTAATACGCTTCTGTACTGTTTCAAATATATTTAAATATATATATATATAATAATGGACTCGCCCGTCGGTTTTGACGTATGAATATGACAGCTTATTGATTCAGTTATGAAAGTTTGTGCGATAATATTAAGTGGCATCTAAGACCTGCTAGTGATTTACAAAGGAGGCCACATATGGAGCAAGTGTGAGGATTGTGAGATGAGATCAGTTAGATTGGCTGACCTTTTAGATCTTGCTCTCGCCTCTTGAAGATGATTCAGACAAGCAGATTGAAAATTGCTGAGTCTACTAAAACACGTTGATCTCCATTCTACCCGCTCCAAGGCTGATATATTGACTGCTGACGTTGCTTTTCAGCTTGTCTTTGTATATTAGCCATGGGCGTCTTACATTCCTGTAGCCCTGATCTAACTGTATATATATATATATGTATATATATATATATATATATATATATATATATATATATATATATATACACATGGGGGGAAGCTCCAAGGTTTCACCAAGAAATGCGCATTCACGAAGAAAAATGCTTAAACAAACCAAAGTTTTATCCTCAAAATCTGTGTCATAGTTTTAGCAGGGTTATACCCCGGCTGCAAATTGACCTCTTTCTGATTCACTCATGTCGGCCAGAAGCAAATCCAAAATCTCTAAGGAAGCAAATCCTAAATTCAAAAAAGTCGTCTTCTGTGCAGGGGCTCCAGGCATCACATCCAGTCTACAAAAATCTAAAATCACGAACGTTGCCAAAAAAAAAAAAAAAAACCTAGAAAAATGATGAGCCTGAGAGTATCCAGATCTGCTTAAAAGAAAGTCACTCATAAATGACTGACAGAGACAGGTTAGCTGTTGGCATCAGTGGGGTCGCTGTCGTCGTTACCACCATGACCGCCTCTCTCGTCATCATCATTGCCTCGCCCACCGACCCGCTGCCCGTTCTTACCAACAACACCTAATCGCTTCCCTTAACAACGATAACTAAAGAACCATATATCAACAATTTTGTCACCTTTTCACACAGTTATGTATATATTGCGAAAATTGATCAATATACGTTGTTGAAATTTCAAAGTCAGTAGTGGAATTCAAGGGAAATGGATATAATATTAAAAGGAAAGACCAAAGGATTTTTTATGCAATTTTTAATGCTCTTTAGAACCTTCGAAATTTTAGATAAAAATCTTTTCTTTTTTTTTTTTCTGGCGTCAACGTGGGACCATAACTTTGTATAGAAATCTGGGATAATTTGTTTTTGAAGCCCTGCGCAAAGTATGTATTAGGTTGGTGCAAAAATAATATCGTTTCTTGACGTATTTTTTAACGTCAAAAAACGATATTATTTTTGCACCAACCTAATAATAAAAATTTACCAAATCATTATATTTGCGTGTAAATGTACATGCTTCATTCGAAAATAACCAAGAAATTTTGATAAAATCTACCGTTTTGGAGTTATCGGCAATAAAATTTCGGACTCATTCGCGTCGCGGCTGCCCTTACTGGCTTTGTTCACATATATTTGCTGCGGAATTAAGATTCACTTGTCTTGATGATTGTAATGGCTCCTCAGTTGCACAGTAATAGAGACAAGTTAGAACAGTAAAAAGGCCGTTAACAAGGTGATCTTCCGCGTAAATCTAATCAGCAGTGAATGTATGCCAATAACGCCTGTAACACGAATGAGTCTGATATTTTATTGCCGATAACACCAAAACGGTAGATTTTATGAAATTTTCTTGTTATTTTCTAACTAAGCATGTACATTTATATTTCTCCTACGCCAGTTGCCAACCAAGGCTAGAGAGCCCAAACTGCCTGGTTATCTAACGCGTACCTAGTGCTGTTGTAACAGTTTCCAGAGGAAGTAGGCAATTTATGGGAGTGGAAATGCCAGCTTCACACCAAAACTGATATTTTTCTCCTAACACAGATGCCAAACAAGGCTAGAGAGCCCAGACTGCCTGTTTATTTAACCCGTACCTGGTGTTATTGTCATTTCCAGAGGAAGTATGCTTCATATGGGAGTGGAAACATCAGCTTCAGAGCAAAACATTTATCTTTGTCCTGCGCCAGCTGCGAACTAAGCCTAGAGAGCCCAAACTGCCTGTTTATTTAACCCGTACCTAGTAGTGTTGTATTTGTTTCCAGACGACGAATGCTGTTTATGGGAGTTGAAATGCCACCTTAACATCAAAACACTTATCTTTCTCCTCCACCAGTTGACAAACAAGGATAGAGAGCTCAGACTGCCTGATTATTTAACCTGTACCGAGTGTTGTTGTAGTGGTTTCCAGAGAAAGAAGGCTCTTTATGGGAGTGAAAATGCCAGCTTCACACCAAAATAGTTATCTTTCTCCTATGGCAGTTGACAACCAAGGCCAGAGAGCCCAAACTGCCTTGTTATTTAATCCGTACCTCGTGTTTGCGTAGTAGTTTCTTCATGGGAGTGAAAATGCCAGCTTCAGAGCAAAACAGTTATCTTTCTCCTACACCAGTTGCCAACCAAGGCTAGAGAGCCCAGACTGCCTCTTAATTTAATCCTTACCTAGTGCTGTTGTAGTGGTTTCCAGAGGAATTAGGCTTCATATGGGAGTAGAAACAGTCATCTTTCTCCGACGCCAGTTGAAAACCAAGACTAAATAAACCCAAACTGCCTGGTAATTTAACCCGTACCTAATGTTGTTTTAGTGGTTTGCATTTAATTTTTTCTCTGATGCTACCTGGATTATACTAAAGACAAAATAATTTCCATGCCTGAGGATGATTGAATGTAAAGTTGAAAGTACTTGCAGATTAAAAAAAAAGACCTTATACAGCTTGTATTCATTAAAAGCAAGGATCATAACATTCATCGAGTTGTACACAGGTTAATGCAACTTTAAAATTTTGTTTGCGAAAATAATAGACTTTAAACTCCTTCATGCTACAATGGCCGAAATGTTGTAATTATAACAACCAAGATAATTCTTTACCTGAAAAATTACAAAAAAAAAAAAAATTTTTTTCCACTCTTTCCTTAATCTCTTTCCTTAATCACTTAAGCCAATACTTCTCCACTAAACGTAGGTTAAATATTACATATTATATAGTGAAGACTTCATATCAAAATCCATCTGTGTCAGGCTATGAATTTATTGGTTTGCCATCATATTCTAAGACTTGATATTCAGGGAAAATTTAATCTGTTTTGGACTCAGTGGGTAAAAATTTGGATGAAAACAATAAAAAGTCAGTGATTTCCGTTTGGTAAAATTGAATTTCTTTTTTTTTTCTTTTTAACATACAGAAAAGTGTAAAATGAGGGACGTGGAATGTATTGTGTAATCAGTCATTGTTTGTTCAAGTTTAATTGGCAAATAAAATTCTTCCTGTGTAAATACTGATGAAGTATCAAATGCAATTGCAAAAAAATTTGTAGATGGCTATCATTTTTGATTTCCAGGGAAGTTGTTTTGTTATCACCACATGGAGATCTGGAAAAAAAAAAGAAAAGTATCCATACATTATTTCAGCTTAGATAAATATTTGTAAATCAGAGAAAGAAATAATTCATCTAGAATATATGACGTGTGTCAAGGCCCCGATAGACTTTAAACTCCTTCATGCCATTAGGTTTCATATTTTATAATTTTATAAAGCAGAAGTAACAGATATTAATGGCCAGAATAAAATGTACATAGGATGCACTGAAGGTACTTTTAAATGAAGATGGTACAATTGCCATTTAAGCTAAGTAAGTTTTAGGTGCTCTGCCAGACTAGCTGACCATGTGTGGAATTAAGAAGAAAAACACCAATAAGGATCCGATTGTAAGGGGGAAAAATATTAAAAAAGGCAGGACCTTATAACAGCCACAACAATATTTACAACCTCTGCCAACAAGAAAAATTAGGAATTATGACATTTCCATATTCATGAAACCTTGTGAATCAGAAACCGAGTTCTTGAGTCTTTGCTTACATATTGGGAAATTCCTCTTAAGCACATATGAGTCAGGATAAAAAAAAAAAAAAAAAAAAAAATGTAGATTTCAATTACCCCAACCCACTGATAATTTTATAATACTGCTTTTTTTCTTCTCTTTCTCTTTCTTCTTCTTTTTCCTTCTTCATTTCCTCCTCCTCCTTTTATATTACACCCAATGTCATGCATTTGTTTATTTTATTTTGTTATATTTTTTTTAATAATATAGCATTCATTATTTTTTTTTTTTTAAGTATAGTGTTAAGAGATCATTTGATAAAAATCGCTTGAAGATACTGTAAGGTTGAAACCAACGTAGCAGATTCAACTGATCTCCTGATTTTTAAAGTTACAAATTATTTTTATTTTATTTTATTCACACGTGTACTGAGCACTTTTTAATACTACTGTTTCCTGGTCAGTTTCAACTCTGACCATTAATCTTTTATGTATTTTATATATATATATATATATATATATATATATATATATATATATATATTTATGTGTGTGTGTGTGTGTGAAAATATATAGAGAATAGGAAAGAACTTGTTAGATAAGTAATCCAAAGTTCTTTAGTATTTTTGTTATTTTTTAAAAATAGTGCTTGATACAAAAGTAGAGCCTAAATATAATTATTTAAAAATATGATTCCATAGCTACATAAGAGAGCTCATGTTTCAAAACAAGAGCCGAAAACTTCAATATAATTACTTAAATTAAAGTGAATTAAAGTACCAAGCTCTGTTCCATCTTCAAGTGAAATTTTTTTTTTTTTGAATAACTAATTCTTGAAATTTACGCGTTTTTATAAGCATATTCATTATTAAAATTAAAATTACTATGGTAACGGCTAGAACAATTATTTAAAAAAAAGGAGCATAAGGGTTAATAATTTGTATCAATATCTCAGTTGCATTCAAAGGGGTCAAGTCAGGGTAAGGTTGGGGGTGTCTAAATTCAAAGCGGAAGATGACAAATTTATTTATTTTGTTTATTTTAATTTATTTCCTGAAAGAGTTTCGTGTATATATAAAAAACTGTCATAATTCACTAACATTTGCTTTTTGGCGACTTCATATATATATATATATATATATATATATATATACATAAATATATATATATATATATATATATATATATATATATATATATATATATAAAAATGTTGACTTCTATGTTCACAGACTGTTGTTTTTTTATCCCACCTCATCCAGCATGTCTGTCGCCTCTAAGTGTTGAATTCTATGTTCACTTTTATATTTATATTTACATACGCTCTATCTCTGATATTGAGCACTTTATCCCATAAATATAGCACACCTTAAGACTATATGTCTTCATATATATATATATATATATATATATATATATATATATATATATATATATATATATATATATATATATGTGGAGAAATAGAGAGAATGGGAGAGCACTTTTAACCATATATTTCACATACATATTTTTATCCTAATTTGGTCCACAAAAAGAGTAGATATATTTCATTATATACAGAATGCAGACAAAGGAATTTTAACTACCACCCAGACACCACATCAGTTCTTGAGAATGACAGTGAAAATTGAAAGTACTTGAATAAACAAAATATAAATTCCGGACAAGTTTATCCACAATTTTGAGCAAAATCTTCAAAACCTTCCATGGAAATTGGACAAATACAATAAAAAATTAAACAGACAGACCAGACTGATTGATTCCTGGAAAGGGGATGTGTCTTTGTTATCATTTAGTTTTTCCAGGAGTGAGTGAGTATGATGCATGCATATTAGTATGGGTGGGTGTATAAGTGTAATGGCCTCAACACCTCCACAAGCATGTTGGTCTTGTGTGGGTGAGAAATGTGGGTAGGGCCTGATTTGTGGGGTCATATATTAATTCTATGTTGTTAAATTTGTGATTAAGCCCATCTGGATAGAGTGTTTTGAGGCTCAGAATCCACTTTTCCTGTAATTTCTATATATATTATTTATATATTTACATATTATATATGTGCAGTACTTATTGGAAAGTATTCAATATCAGTGATAGAGCTAACATACTTAGTTGTATTGATACAACTATATATATATATATATATATATATATATATATATATATATATATATATATTTAAAATTATTAACACTGAGTAACCTATATATGATTGCAAATTATATATATATATATATATATATATATATATATATGTAAAGCATGATGGATCATCAGAAAGCACTTCCCCCCCAAAAAAATATTAGCTCTGGATTTACATTGAGCTCTCAGGATTTCATCCTCCTTGGGATTACCCATACGGATTATCAAGTTCTTCATACCTTAACTATATATATATATATATATATATATATATATATATTTTATATTATATATATATATAATATATATATATATATATTATATATATATATATATATATATATATATATATAGTAAAGGTAACAAATCCATTTGTATATTATACAAGTGGATCATAGTAATATAAAATATTAAAACTGATCCACAAAAAGAGCTCAATGTATTTATTAT
>OZ010606.1:26601929-26614429 GCA_963932145.1 Acanthosepion lycidas | reverse complement strand
AGACGTCCTATTACCTCTATCTAGGATCGAAACCCGACGGAATTGGCGTCAGTCGGGGTGGTTCTACCACTAAACTGTTAGCGCACGGCAGGGATTAAGGTGAATTTAAGCATATTTATTTTTAGATAAACTGACTGAGACTGAGAGAACTCGATTTACCGAAGAGTCTAACATTATATATATATATATATATATATATATATATATATATATATATACACACACACACTGTATATTTCTGCATATAAGGTGACCTTTAGATAAGATGAGATAAAATATATAGCAAATTTTCAGGAATTTATCCTGTATCTGTAGTAAAAGATGACTGCTTATTGATTATATAAAGATAATGTTATTAGAAATGTTGTTACTTATTGTATCCTTAGAAATTCAACAGAAATGAAATAACAAAACGATTCTATATCATGTTTTTTCTACATTTTCTTTCTTTCTATGTGACGTGTTCCTTCAGGATGTAAGCAATTATGGCACTCCACCTCCCTCTATCCCTTACAGCTTTCAGCAAAAACTGAAACCATTGTTTTCTTTACGTTTCATCATGTGATCTCTTGCAAATACTGATTCTTCTTCCTCTTCCTTTCCTAGACAATTACAAACAGCCTGGTGTACTAATGGCCATTTACTTATACTTCATTGACAATCACCAAAAAAGTTTAGATCTAATCCTAAATTGTGTTATTATTAAAAAGACAATGAATTTTTCTAATGAGAAATGAATATTATGTGATCCGAAATATTATTGCTGCCATAATTAACATTACATAATCATAATTATGATTCCACTCACCGAAAACTTTATCTTTTACTAAACTTTCAATAATCATCATGATTATTGAAAGTTTAGTAAAAGATAAAGTTTTCGGTGAGTGGAATCATAATTTGATGTTTACATTTTCTCAGCAGAGCTTGCATGGATACAAGTTGATTTCATTGATATGGAATTATTCTTTGAATAGGCAATTTATCATGAAGTTATGCCAGTAATATATAAGGTAGAAATGGTTTTATTATTTTTATTATCAGTTTATTTGATAATGTGAATTTTTTCATGTATGTTATTACTTATCACAGCAGGGTTAGTCTACTGACAAACATCACTCAGAATTTAAGGTTTCTTTTTCAGAGATCTAGTATAAGACGACTCCCAAATTTTAAGGGTGATTTTTGAGATTGTTTTATATGCAGAAATATACAGTATATATATATATATATATATATATATATATATATAATCTTACTTATTATAAAACGCAGATTGTGTGTGTGTGTGTGTGTGTCTGTACGTTTATATATTGGATCGGATTTCCTACATTTTTCAACCAATTTCAACAAAACTTCACAGAACTACATAAAAATACCTTGCGGTGATTCTGACAGCACCCAAAATTGGAAAAATAATTGTTTTTGCACGAAATCAATTTGAAAACACGATTAAGAGGCATTAATGAAAGGGGGACAACTCATATCGAGTTATACTTATTAATATCAAGTTATCGAGTTATACTTATTATAAAACCCAGGTTGGTTGTTTGTGTGTGTGTGTTCATTTATGTATGGGATTGGATTTCCTACATTTTTCAACCGATTTCAACAAAACTTTTTTTTGGCAAGTAGTGTTTCTTATTGTCTTGCACACTTTTTTCTTTATTTTTACATTCAGAATGCTTTAAAAATTCCATTTACAAGACAATTGTTTATAATAAAATTCTATTCAATCGGTAGACTCATAACGATTGAAAACAATGTTTTTGTTTGAGTTTGTTTGACTAATTTGTAAAAAAAAAAAAAAAAAACTAATTAAGACATGCGTGTCCGTCAACCTTAAACAATAATCTTTGTCAATTTTATTTTTCAGTCTTTATGATGGTCGATACTTGATCTATCTCTTACTGTTACATCCCCGGGCAACGCC
The DNA here is from genome assembly GCA_963932145.1 of Acanthosepion lycidas. Lineage (NCBI taxonomy): Eukaryota > Metazoa > Mollusca > Cephalopoda > Sepiida > Sepiidae > Acanthosepion > Acanthosepion lycidas. The sequence continues at coordinate 26,612,496 of OZ010606.1, read as the reverse complement.
GGGCTCTACTGCTAGTATATAAGTGTAACTTCAATTCTTGAACATCTCACATGTCGAACAAATCGGTTTTCAAACAGAAAATTCGAGATGAAAATGTCTCGGTTACTTAACAAAATTTTGGTTGTCAGACAACATTGCCGAACCAAGTTAACCCGAATGGAATAATTTCTAAGTTGATCGCTGTGTTGTATATATTTGTGTGTTGTGTTGTGCTTTTTTTCCACAATTTTATTGTACTGTGACTTTTTTCTCTACATTGATTCCTGTTGGAAAAATAGTTTCGGTTTACAAACATTTCAGGTTTCGAATAGCCTTCAGGAACAAATTAAATTTGTGAACAAAGGTTCCACTATATATATATATATATATATATATATATAAATATATATATATATATATATCTCCAAATTTCATCTGTTAAGATTTCATGAAAGGTGTCACAACTTTTTCTAACTTGTCATACATCTCTACCTTCAAAACTTTGTCATTATCCCATATATATATATATATATATATATATATATATACACACACACACACCTCCTACATCACCAGACTCCCTGCCCCCAATCAACACACTTTGGATGCTACAGACACAATCTGCATGTAAAATTTTAAAAAATCTGCAGAAAAAAACTTCCGAATCATCACTGATGTATTTCAAAATTTGCAGAACGTGTCATATTAGTTCTCAAAGTGACCACTTGGCGGCAGTGGTGGGCATTTCAACTGTAAACAAAGACAGGTGTACAGTATATAAAGTATGATACATTAGCATATGTGTGAGAAAGTAGCCGTGAGAAATCTATTATTTTTGCTATTTTGGTTAATATATCTATATTTAATATATTTTTATTTATGCCATATATATGTGTTTATAGTATTTACATTATGATCATAACGACTGGCAGTTACACTATTTACATTATTCGGACTATTGTCCTCCTCTTTGTCGCCATATTTATGATAACATTTTGGCTGTTGTATGCTTCGGCTTCTTCAAATGGTTGGAATGTTTGTATCTATAAAAAGAATGCATAAACATAAAAATGTCTTAAAATAATTGTCGGACTTTGTCCATTTCATAATGTGTGACGTCAATTGTTTACATTTGGATACGCCATGAGCAGATATGAATGTATGTGAGAGAATCATGGAAGATTGTAGTTTAAAGACAGTAAAATCGAACTGGCTAAACGAACGCTCCTCTGTGGCCCAATCAGTTAAAGGCATGTCAGGCTATATGACGGTTCCATATAGGAAACAGGTTTGATTCCTGTCGGGAAACGAATATTTTCTATGAAAAACAACATTTTTCTTTTGCTGTTTATAGATACTTTGTTTCAATAAATTCATTTTGCTTTTTGCTTTGAAAAAGTTCACATTGGATGAAACGCGTTGACTAAAACAACAGTTTTCCTATTGTCTTTTTCCTTAATACAAATACACACACACACACATTATATATATATATATATATATATATATATATATATATATATATATATATATATATATATATATATGCTGGGTGTAACAGCAAAATTGTCCAAATTGTGTTACAGCATAATTGTCCATCTTGGTGTTATTCAGTAAAACTTTTAATGAATTTTTGCCACCTCAATACAACTTATATATATATATATATATATATATATATATATATATATATATATTTGAGAAGCAATGTTTCTTCTTATTTTTATTTAGTTTTTCCAGCATTCTTATATTTTTCTGCTTGGTTGGAGTGAAGGAATACAAAAACTGCGCATATCACCCATCGTTCCAAGCGCTTTTGGCCACTTCCTTTTGAACATTTTTAAGGGGCTTTTGTTTTGGTGTTAGTTTTTCTTCATGTTTTGACCACCAAAATAAAATCCCTCTTGAAAATGGCTAAGGAAGTGGCCAAAAGCACCTGGGACAATGGACGGCTTGGACAGATTTTGTGCTCCCTCATTCCCACCAAACGGAAAGTGTAATGATGGAAAAAGTGTATATATATATATATATATATATATATATATATATATATATATATATATATATATATATATACTTTTTCCAGATTTTGTACTCCCTCATTCCCACCAAACGGAAAGTGTAATGATGGAAAAAGTGTATATATATATATATATATATATATATATATACTTTTTCCAGATTTTGTACTCCCTCATTCCCACCAAACGGAAAGTGTAATGATGGAAAATATATATATACACACACACGCATATATATATATATATATACACACACACGCATATATATATATATATATATGCATATGCATATGCATATGCATGAGGAAAGAAAAGAATTATAAATTTTCTTATGTAGACAAATACACAATCAAGGAATACCATCTATCCCAAAATCGATTTATTCAAAAATGTAAACATGTTTATTTTGCATTTCTTAAAGATGAGTCAAGATAATTCTGTTTCCAGACAATTTTTTTTTAAATCCTTTCTTTCGAATTCCTTCCTTTCAACCCTAACCCTCTACCCAACTCATGAAAAATAAATAAATAAACCAACCATAGTACATATACCATTTGTTTAGAAACTGCATGGTCACAAAGTATTGCCTGGCTTAAAAAAAACTTTAAAATTCAGTAAATCAATAAATTAGAAATGTTACAAAAGTGACATTAAAAAAAAACTAAAGCTAGTTGACACAAGTCCATTACATGTGTGGTATGCCTGAAACAGTAATGGTAATATTAGTCATTTCTTTATAGAAAACCATTCAGCATTCACTGAGTGAATCGCCAGTGCTTGTTGCAACTGTAATTTATAAAACTGTAGTTTGTGTTCATTTGTGACAGTATCAAGTTCACTGTCTTTCTTGTTGGTTCTTTGATGTTCACTTTGGCAACAATAAATCTCTTTTTTCCTCTCTTCTCAATCTTTTGTACTCATAGTAATCGTGCACTGTAGAAAACGTACACTCGACTATGCAACAATCATAGCGAGAATGAGAAAAGGAACTAAGAGTAGAAAGAAAAATAGTTAAAATAAAGGTAAAAAGTATATCTTTAAAATAAATCCTTGAAACAATCATAGATCTAAGACAATGCTTCCCTTACTTCAGTTTTCTCAACCACAAAAATCTTTCTCTTAAAAGAATTCTTCAGGAAAATAGGTTTCTCAAATCTAGTAGATGTTATTGATCTTTCCAGTATTGATGGGAGTTTTCTTCCTTGCTTTTTGTTTGAGGTAGTGTGGAACATCAGCATCTTCTAGTTAAATATGCTCTTTTAGCTGTGGCTGAGAGTCCTCGAGTGAGGTGGTTTTTGTTATCTGGTACAATTCTTTCTTTGTGATTCCATAATGCCAATCCACAAGGTTTGAAGAAGGATTGACCTACACACTTCACTCATACAAAGCCATTTTTAACCATCAATCTGAAAAAGCTGTGTATATAAACGATAGTTTAGACATATCGGAATGATTTTGGTGCCATGCACGGTAGCCCTATGAAAGTCTCGATCTGACAAGACTATTTAAGAGTTTTAATGACTCCAGTTTTTAGGTTAATGTTTTGGTTTTGTAGCAGCTTGTGGTATTGTGTGAAACTACCCCTAGTGAAGCCTATCCTGTGTTCAATTTCCTTCTCTCCAATACTAAATTCGTTATAATTGATCCTTTCATGCTGGTGAGATGGAAAAGTACTAAGAGGAAAAAGCCTACACCTATGTACTTTTGTCATTACAATTATTTCACTTAGTCATTTTAATTATCTATACAAATAAAATAGATGTCTGCATTTAGACAAAATTAATTCCCCCCAAAAATGAATTGTTTAAGTTTCCTTTACTCTTACCTTTCTTAGACTGCAGTCTTATTTGTTCAAGCCTTTCATGTGAAGCACTCAGATACCTTTGTTTATTAAATGATGGTCTTGCTTCAGCTTGGTTTTGAAAATGTCTTTGTTGTTGGCATCTTTGTCGTTCTGTTGTTAATCATTTTCTTCTGAGAGATATTTACATTTCACTATTATATTAAAAACATATTTTCAACAGGAAAAGATATTGAGCAAAAAGTGTCTTATGAATAATAAATATGATTGTATACCTACAAAATACAAATATTAATTACGTGGTTCATTGGCCTCTATTTTACGTGTGAATTCATTATGCTCACTTTTTTGAATCACAGTGCATTGTTTCAAGACTTTTGTGTCATTACATCTCATTATTAAAACTTTTTAAACTCAATAATGAAATAATCTATTACCTGTGTGAATATTTGAAGGTGTATTATCTGGAAGTCAGCGTGATTTCTGTAATTTCCATTGTGCTCCCAATTCGCATTGGGATTCCCCAGTAAACTGTCCCTTCCGACACATAAACATAACTTTGACCTTTATAATGGTAGAGGCCAGCAAAAAATGGATTGATCAGGTAAGCACCAACCATCAATGGAAACATCTGACCACCATGGGTGTGACCTGAAGATAAAAAAAAAAAATACACCATGACAGACTCTGAATGATTTTGATATGAAAAGCAAGAATATATTTTATTTTCATGCCTAATGCTACCCCTTATTTTCATGTATAAGGCTACCCCTTATTTTCATGTATAAGGCTACCCCTCATTTTCATGTATAAGGCTACCCCTCATTTTCATATATATGGCTACTCCTTATTTTCATATATAAGTCTACCCCTTATTTTCATGTATATGGCTACCCCTTATTTTCATGTATATGGCTACCCCTTATTTTCATATATAAGGCTACTCCTTATTTTCATGTATAAGGCTACACCTTATTTTCATAAGCCTACCCCTTATTTTCATGTATAAGGCTACCCCTTATTTTCATATATATGGCTACCTCTTATTTTCATGTATATGGCTACCCCTTATTTTCATGTATAAGGCTACCCCTTATTTTCATATATATGGCTACCCCTTATTTTCATGTATATGGCTACCCCTTATTTTCATGTATAAGGCTACCACTTATTTTCATATATAAGTCTACCCCTTATTTTCATGTATATGGCTACCCCTTATTTTCATGTATATGGCTACCCCCTATTTTTCTATGCCAGAATCTCTTTTACACATTTAAATATATATTATTCATACATGGATGAATATTTCTGCCTCCTTTGCTCTGGTGCTTCTGTTATATATTTAAAGATTCTTGATAAAATAAAAAGAAGGATCTGCAATGTTATTGGTTCTGATATGGCATATCAGCTTCCATGATTTTCCCATGGTAATTGTTCTGATGAATTTTTCTCTATGGCACCAAGACCTTATGAATTTCAGCTCAGCACTAGACTGGCAGCAAAGTCTCATCAGTTTACAGGTGAGTTGGCTAGATGTAACCATAAATTCTATGCTAACAGGTTCTTTTCTCATACTTTTTGCTTGTGTAACTCTCTTGTGGCTCCATGTTTTCCAGCCAACTTTGATCTTCAAACATTTAAATGCAATGGCAATCTTTATCTACTGTCTTCATGTTTAGTCTTCTTTTATTGTTCATGTTCCTTAATATTGTTCCTCTTTTTTTCTAATTCTTTCACACTAAATAACCACTTGTATCTTAGTGGCTTTGCAGCCTTGCATTGTGCGAATTCATTAAAAATAAAATGCAATTCCGTATTTTTCTATGCAAAAAAAAAAGAAAGAATATATCTTATTTTTGCAAACTTTTACCTTCATGCCTGCAAAATAAAAAAAAAACAGTATGTCAAAAGGACGTTTTTTTTCTCTTGACACTGTTGTCATTTTGTACTACCTTGGCAATGTTTATTTTCAAGATTATAGAAATATGGGAACTAAGTACAATCTGACTGTAATGATAAAAGAACGCAGGTGTAGTCTTTAAGAAAGTTTTATTCAACTGAGAATACAAGGTTTGTGTATAGTGTCCTTTTATAGTCCAAGTAAACAGAAATAGCTCTCTCAAGGAGGAGAGTAACAAAAACAAAGGGAGACCACTCTTAATTATTCATAACAGTGATATTATTTATTTTATAATAAAAAAATTTATTATAAATATAATTTATAATAAAATAATTATTTTTATAAAGATTTATTAGTTACCATTTTATAAATAAATGTGAAAAGACTTTTTATTCAAAACTTTTTTAAAAACTACAAAATTATCAAAATATGTAAACCATCTTCAATGCAATCTCTTTTATTTACCATTTTATAAACAACTATGAAAACAAAGTTTTTATTCATAATTCTATAAAAATATTAATGAATTATAAAACAAATATTTATTTCTTTATAAACTGATAAATGTTAAACATTGCATTGTATTGTATTGTGTTGGTATTTTAGGGCTTGGATTTTTAGAATGTTGTAAATATAAAATTATTCTTGTAAATAAACAATTTAATAAATAGTGTTTAATAGTTTCATTATAAATTCTCAAAGAACAAAGAAAATGTATAAAATTCATTGTCATATGTTTGGGTTTTATTTAAATTCTAATCATTGTTTTTTAAAACAACAAATATTGACAAGGTAGATTAAATGATAGCAATGTCAAGGGAAAAACCATTACACTGTTTTATTGTGGGCATGAAGGTTAATGTTTGCACTTGTTTTCATGTATAATGCTACGCCTTGTTTTTCTATTCAAAAAGTAGGAATATATTTTATTTCCATGTATAATGCATTTACCCATTTTTATATGGAAAATAATAATATTTTATGTGTGTGCAAGTGTGAAATCCTATTTTCTTGAATGTCTATATTTAAGATCGGCAAACAAAGATCATACACAGGTAATCTGAAAACAGGCCAACAATTTACTTACCTGAGAGAATCAAGTCGACTTTGTAAGCGGAATCAAGTATTTTTTTGGCAACTTTTGGCTGATGTGCAAGTACTATAACTGGCTGGGTGGGATCACATGTGGACAGAGCCTGCACAATATCTGGACCATGGCCATGATAACTACAACAAACAATAAAAAGAAAAGAAATAGTACAAAAAATATTAATTATGTCCGATTCCTACATTTTATGCATCTACGTTGGGATTCTCAACTTGTAAATGTTAGTATCAGAAATCCTTTTCCATTGGTTTTCTGTCTTAGATAAAAATGCGTGTGGTCAGAATTCTGAAAATTTTTCAGGGGTTTGGTCGGGTTGGTAGATTTTATGACATGTCAATCTCTGCTACATCATTCAATACTGAAAAACTTGAATTTTATTGCATTTAATTCCATCCAAAAGCAATAAGTGATTTTGTACATGAATCCTGGTCGTGCTTGTACTGGAGTCTGAAGGCAAAACCTGGTTGTGCTTCTAGAGCCTAAAGGCGAAATCTGGCTGTGCTTCCAGAGCCTAGAGGCAAACCTTGGCTGTACTTCTAGAGCCTAGAGCCAAACCCTAGATGTGCTTGCAGAGCCTAGAGCCAAACCCTGGTTGTGTTTCTAGAGCCTAGAGCCAAACTTTGGTTGTGCTTCCAGAGCCTAGAGGCAAACCCTGGTAGTGTTTCTAGAATCTACAGGCAAACCCTGGCTGTGCTTCTAGAGCCTACAGGCAAACCCTGGTTGTGTTTCCAGATCCTGAAGCCCAAACCCTGGTTGTGTTTCCAGATCCTGAAGCCCAAACCTGGTTGTGTTTCTAGAGCCTAGAGCCAAACCCTAGTTGTGTTTCCAGAGTCTAGAGCCAAACGCTGGCTGTGCTTTTAGAGCCTAAAGGCAAGCACTGGCTGTGCTTCTAGAACATAGATGCAAACCCTAGCTGTGCTTCCAGAGCCTAGAGCCAAACCCTGTCTGTGCTTTCAGAGCCTAGAGGCAAATCCTGGCTGTGCTTCTAGAGCCTAGAGGCAAACCCTAGTTGTGCCTCCAGAGCCTAGAGGTAAACCCTGGCTGTATTTCTAGAGCCTAGAGGCAAACCCTGGTTGTATTTCTAGAGCCTAGAGGTAAATCCTGGTTGTGTTTCTAGAGCCTAGAGCCAAACCCTAGCTGTGCTTCCAGAGCCTAGAAGCTAACCCTGGTGTATGCTTCTAGTGCCTAGAGTCAAACCCTGGTTGTGTTTACAGACCCTAGAGCCAAACCCTGGCTGTGCTTCTATAGCCTAGTGGTAAACCGAGGTTCTGCTTCTAGAGCCTAGAGGCAAATCCTGTCTGTGCTCCTAGTGCCTCGAGGCTGTGCTTCTATAGCCTAATGGCAAACCCTGGTTGTGCTTCCAGGAGCAAAATCTGTTTGTGCATGTACTTGAGTTTAGAACCAAACCTGGTCACACTTTTAGAGTCTAGAGGCAAACTCAAGTTGTGCTTGGACTTGAATCTATATGCAAACTCTGGTCATGTTTGTACTTGAGTGTAGAAGTAAACCATGGTTGGCCTTTTATTTAATTTTAGGGGCAAAACCTGCGTGTGCTTGTACATGAGTGTTGAAGCAAACACTGGTTGCGTTTGCATTTGAGTGTAAAGGCAAATGCTGGTTGTACCAATACTTGAGTGTAGGGGTAAATCCTGATTCCTTATAACTGAGTCTAGAGGCAAACTCTAGTGATGTATGTAGAGTCTAGAGGTAAACCCCAGTCATGCTTGTACTTGAGTGTAGAAGCAAACATCTGTGTCCAGTAAGTATATGCTCATATGCAAACAGCATTTAGGTAAAAAATCTCCTCATGCTTGGAGAGAGAGGGCTGGAGAGACTTAATATATATTGTTTTCTAGGACTTTGATATTTTCCCTTGAGCTCTAAAGAATGAACAATGATAACCAGTTTGCATTTTAAATATTTCTTTTAATTTCTTTTCCTTTTTGATTTATTATCTGTTTATGGAAATTATATATTTTCCTTTCTCTTCCTGTGTCATTATCACAACACCATATATGTGGCACAAACAGATTTTCAGCGAATTACAGTCATTATTCTGTAGTGAATCATATCGGCTGTCTTCAGACCAATAAAACAAAGTCACACTGTTTTGAGTTCTCACTGAACACCAAAAGCCATCTTTTCACTAGATGATCTAGTAATAATAAATAGCACAACATGGGATCTGTATTGGCTACTTTTATTGTCCCCAGTAGGGAAATGTTGCCAACTATTTGTCAGTGATGGAGAGGGTACAGTGAATGAGAGAACTTCCCTACTCCAGCTAGTAGCTGATTTGTCAATTCACGAATCAATGAGAAGTCATCACTTCATCCTGTTTCTTTTTCCTTTTATGCAGCACTTGTGACTGTCAAGTGACCCATCAAATAAATCGTATTTCAGAAAAACAAGTGAACAGATTTCTAACAATCTGTTTACCTGTTCTTTTATAACTTATTCTCTTTCCCTTTACATAAGCAATGTTATATTCATTTCACTCTTAGATTGTTTCTTTATATATCTTTTGTCTCCTGCAATACTGAAATTTTGCAGCCCCCAGAAAAGTATTAAAATGTTAAAATATAAAAAAAAATTAACCATCCACTCAACCCCAAATATTACTTCCTAAAATAATAAAGTACCTGTTACATTGCAGGAAATAAGGTACTGTGAGTAATTCACCACAGACAAGTCGATGATTATCAGCTCTTTGGTTGGCAGACATAAAATGGTAATTTTGACTTACCCCATGTGAACAGCATCAATATCATCGACACCAGCCAGACAAAATTGCTGAGCTGCTTTTACACCTGTCCTGGGAAGTTTGACATTTGAATTGTGTAGAACCGTGTAGCCCAGTTGGGTCAAGTGTTGAAACCAGTGATCAACATCACCAGTATAATATTCGTGGTTACCTGTTCAGGCAAAAGGAAAAAGATATATATATTATAATAATGATTAATAATAATAATAAAAAAAATTATTAATTAATTAATTAAAAAAACACATATATATATATATATAACACATATATATACACATATATATATAACAACACATATATATACACATATATATATAACAACATATATATATACACATATATATATAACAACACATATATATACACATATATATACACATATATATATAACAACATATATATATACACATATATATATATAACAACACATATATACACATATATATATAACAACACATATATATATATACACATATATATATATATAACAACACATATATATAACACATATATATACACATATATATATAACGACACATATATATACACAGACATATATATATATAAGAACACATATATATATACACATATATATATATAAGAACACATATATATATATACACACACACACATATATATATATATATATATATAACAACACATATATATACACATATATATATAACAACACATATATACACATATATATATATATAACACATATATACACACACACATATATATATATATAAAAACACACATATATATATATATATATATATATATATATATATATATAACAACACATATATATACACACACACACACACACATATATATATATATATAACAACACATATATATACACACATATATATATATATATAGACACACACACACACACATATATATATATATATATAACAACACATATATATACACACACACACACATATATATATATAACAACACATATATATACACACACACA
>OZ010606.1:26524429-26596929 GCA_963932145.1 Acanthosepion lycidas | reverse complement strand
GCACAAGGTCTCTTTGTGAGAGAGAATTGATGTCACTCAGTTCCCAATGAGTTTGACAAAATGATACATAAAGTCAATAAGAACAGACTGTATATATATATATATATATATATATATATATATATATATATATATATATAAAGGAAAAAGACAATAGGAAAACTGTATTATTAGTTGATGCATTTTGTTCAATGTGAACTTTTGGGACGAAATATGTCGGCTAATAATACAGTTTTCCTATTGTCTTTTACCTTTATACATATTGTTTTTCTACAACTTAACTCTGAGAAATTTTTCTTATACACACACACACACACACACACACACACACACACACATATATATACACACACATATATATATATATACACACATATATACACATACATATACACACACACACATATATATATACACACATATATACATATACACACACATATACATATACACACATATATACATATACACATACACATATATATATACACACATATATACACACACACATATATATACACGCATATATACATATACACACACACATATATATATATACACACATATACATATACACACACACATATATACACACACATATATATATACACACATATACATATACACACACACATATATATATATACACACATATACATATACACTCACACATATACATATACACACACACATATATATATATATACACACACATATGTACATATACACACACATATGTACATATACACACACATATATGTATATATAATAGGAGCTTAAAAACTGGTGAAAAACTAGTGATGTCGCAATCCATTTTATTTATCTTGCAAACCACTGAAAGGTTGGGACCCATAGTTTGAAAAAACCTGCATTACACTACTCGTATATCCAAGTATACAGCACATGGTATTCCCAAGTGGTCACTCATCTAGGTACTGACTAAGCTAAACATTGCTTAACTTCAATGATCGTATAGTAACCGGTGTTTCAACGTGATGCTATCGTAAGATCAAATTCATGTACCAACACTTTCATCCACAATATTTCCTGAAGAAGGCTGGAGAGCACAATGGCCAAAACATTGCACCAATAACAACAAAGACGATGACATTAGATTGTAAATATGGATAAATCTTCAGCCGAGAAATTTAGCTCTGAAAATATTTACTTGCGTTAGACTTATGAACTAAATAAACGGCAAGCTGATAATTAAATCTATCAAGCCAAATTTTCTTACAAAACACAGGACTTTTTTGTATTCAGCCAAGCATTAACAAAAATACTAAAATGTTTATGTAGATATCGAGATTCAGATATGAAAATTAAAAATCTAAAACGACTTTCAAATTGAAAGAATTTATAAAACTAAAGTGTTTGTACAGCATGTTTCTTTCGTCACAGAAAGCATTTCTCAAGAGAGAAAGTGTTAGACGAAAACGAATTTGATATTTCATAGGGTATGGTGTTGCAATTATATTTAATTCTAGAAGTGATGAAAATTTGCTAGCTGTGAGTAATTCTTTATTTCCCATGGGATAAAAATGTTTGGTTTATTAAACAAAAATTGTTAGTTCCAATCAGTATGGAATGACTGCTAAAAACATCACCTCCCCAAATTTATAGACAAATCCTACAAATGTATTTTATTAATCATTCCACCACAAGCAAGGCAATAAAGTCACTAAGACGCAATTGTTTTTATTAATGGATTCATTTCCTATGGTTTATCAACCCTTTGCAGGTTACTTAAAGCATGGAAATATTTTTTAGGGTGTAAGAATTTTTTTTCAAATAATAATGGTTTAGTGATACAAATCTTACTAATTAACCCATAGTTGGGGGAGAAATGGTGGATTCATATCTTTCCCAAGGGTATTTGCATGTAAGTGAATACAAAAACCCAATGGGAATTGGAAATATTCCAAGCCATTTTCTATTACACCACCCACACATCCAAGCTTACAGCACCTGGTGCTCCCATGCGGTCAACCATCTAGGTGTTGACCAGGCTCAATGTTGCTTAACTATGGTGATTATACATGAACTGATGTTTCAATGTGATGTGGCTGTAAGCCACTAAGATGCAAGATGCCGCTGAGTGTTAGAGAAGATGAGAAAAAATAAATTTAGAAGAGAGAACAGTAAAAGAACAAGAATTTAAAAAAACAAATGATGACGATTGACATTGCATTTAAATTTTTGAAAATCAAAGTTGACTGGGAAGCAAGAAGTGATTTCCACAATCGAGAAGTGCGATAGAAGAAACTGTTAGCATAGAACTTACGGTTACATGTAGCCATTTCAAGTGTAAAATGTTGAAACCTTTCCACCAATCAAGTACCGCGCTTAAATTCATCAAGGACAGGTACCAAAGGGGAAACTTCAAAACAATTACCACGAAAATATTTATGACAGTGGAAAAGTGTCTGGTCAGGACCAATAACATTGCAGATTCTTCATTGGACCTCATCCAGAATCTCTAAATATATTGCAGAAGCACCAGACCAGATGTGTCAGCAATATTCATAGCAAGGATGAATAGCAAACTTATAAATGTGTAAAATAGATTCTAGCAAGAAAAATTGTCTTGCACAACACAGTGAACCAACTTTCCTAGCAGCAGACCTAGCAATTGATTCACTTCTATTCTTTGATCTTAGTTTAAGTCACTTCAGTCAGTCAGTTATGTGCCATGCGTGATACATGCTTAGGTGATGATGTATCTTTCGATACATGACTGACAAGGGAGTTTTTTCCCCACAGTAGGTTGCCATTTCTTTCTGCAGAAGTCCAGTTGACATCCAAGGCTACAGAAGCCAGTTTTTCCTGCTATTTAGCCATAGCTGGGGGGAGAAGAAGAAGAGGATTCATACCTTTCCCAAGGGTATTAGCATGTAAGTGAATGCAATGAATTCGACTGAAATCGATTCCTCAATCACTTACGTGCCATGCATGATACACACTTAGGTGATCATGTATCTTTTGATGCATGACTGACAAGGCAGATTTTTTCCTGCAGTAGGTTGCCATTTATTTCTGCAGTAGACCAATTGCCATCCAAGGCTATAGAACCTGGTCTGTCCTGTTATTTACCCATAGCTGAGGGGGGGGGGAGAAGAAGAGATGGACTCATAGCTTTCCCAAGGGTATTTGTGTAAGTGAATATAATGAACTCTGCTCTTCGATTTCTCAATCTGAGCTGATATCTGTGCCTCTAGATCTGACAGGTTTTTGTAAATCTATGGCAGAACAGGGACTTTGAGGGATTGTAAATAGACACCTCACTAAGAACTACAAAGGATAGGAAGTTGCAGAGAGCCGTGATCGCCCATGTTCTGATGAGACATGACACATAGCCTGTGAATGCTTGACTGTTTCAAAAGTAGTTTACAGAGATTTGTGCAGAAGATTTCTTGCAAGGGTCGCTTCACCAGTTCAATGAAGCATTTTAAGATGATAGCAATGCGTGATACACACTTAGGCGATCATGTATCTTTTGATACGTGACTGACGAGGCTTATTTTTTCCCGCAGTAGGTTGCCATTTCTTTCTGCGGTAGACCTGTTGATATCCAAGGCTATAGAACCCAGTCTGTCCTGCTATTTACCCATAGCTGGGAGGGGAGAAGAAGAGGATTCATACCTTTCCCAAGGGTATTAGCACGTAAATGAATATCATGAATTTTAATTAAAACTGAACTAATTAATTTAATATCAATTATAATAATTGTACAGTAACATTAGAATGATTACGCCATTTGAACTGTTTTAATAAAAACCATCTTGTTTTCTTTTGATTCCAAAATCAATATATCATCTAGATATGCCTTCAGAGGTAGCATACGGTTAAAATTTATACAGGTTGGCCCATCACCAAAATGATCACAAAGACCTTTGATACTGTTGTATTGTCAAGGCAAATGACACACAGAGAAGAATGAGTGCTTAATATATTTATTCAGCACCAGTATCCAGTGCATACATACAAAAAAAGAAAGAACAATAAGTTACAAAACAATTAATAAGACAACATACAAGGAATAGATGAGGGTCAAATGCTGTAGAGCCAAATGAAATAAGATCAGTCTGAGTATTAATTAGCTTAGTATCAACTTATTAATCAACTGTTGAAGTCCTTAATCGTAGGTTATTTAAGGCTATGAGCCAGGTCATCTGGTAGAGTGCTGACGGGGTGCTAGCTACTCTACAACAGATACAAAACATGTGAAAAACTAATTCATGAAATTCATGAAACCTTCGAAAGATTCAATCTTCCAAAGATTCAATCCTAACAATCTCATTACAAATTTTTATGAAATTCACGAATTAAACCTTCCAAAGATTCAATCTTCCAAAGATTCAATCCTAACAATCTCATTACAAATTTTTATGAAATTCACGAATTAAACCTTCCAAAGATTCAATCTTCCAAAGATTCAATACTAACAATCTCATTACAAATTTTCATGAAATTCATGAATTTAACCTTCCAAAGATTCAATCCTAACAATCTCATTACAAATTTTCATGAATTTAACCTTCCAAAGATTCAATCCTAACAATCTCATTACAAATTTTTATGAAATTCATGAAATTCACGAATTAAACCTTCCAAAGATTCAACCTTCCAAAGATTCAATCCTAACAATCTCATTACAAATTTTTATGAAATTCATGAAATTCAACCTTCCAAAGATTCAATCCTAACAATGTCATTACAAATTTTTATGAAATTCATCAAATTCACGAGTTAAACCTTCCAAAGATTCAATCTTCCAAAGATTCAATCCTAACAATCTCATTACAAATTTTTATGAAATTCACGAATTTAACCTTCCATAGATTCAATCTTCCAAAGATTCAATCCTAACAATCTCATTACAAATTTTCATGAAATTCATGAAATTCACGAATTTAACCTTCCATAGATTCAATCTTTCAAAGATTCAATCCTAACAATCTCATTACAAATTTTTATGAAATTCATGAAATTCACGAATTTAACCTTCCATAGATTCAATCTTTCAAAGATTCAATCCTAACAATCTCATTACAAATTTTTATGAAATTCATGAAATTCACGAATTTAACCTTCCAAAGATTCAATCTTCCAAAGATTCAATCCTAACAATCTCATTACAAATTTTCATGAAATTCATGAATTTAACCTTCCAAAGATTCAACCTTTCAAAGATTCAATCCTAACAATCTCATTACAAATTTTCATGAAATTCACGAATTTAACCTTCCAAAGATTCAATCTTCCAAAGATTCAATCCTAACAATCTCATTACAAATTTTCATGAAATTCATGAAATTCACGAATTTAACCTTCCATAGATGCAATCTTTCAAAGATTCAATCCTAACAATCTCATTACAAATTTTTATGAAATTCATGAAATTCACGAATTAAACCTTCCAAAGATTCAACCTTCCAAAGATTCAATCCTAACAATCTCATTACAAATTTTTATGAAATTCACGAATTTAACCTTCCATAGATTCAATCTTCCAAAGATTCAATCCTAACAATCTCATTACAAATTTTTATGAAATTCATGAATTTAACCTTCCAAAGATTCAATCTTCCAAAGATTCAATTCTAACAATCTCATTACAAATTTTCATGAAATTCATGAATTTCATTACCATGAATAGCATCCATACTAGAGTGGGGAGCAGATTTTGTTTAAATCATTTCGTTCTTTGGAAACCATCAGTTGGGCTCATTCACTTAGGCACAAATACACATATAGGTTAAATAGTAGAACTTTTTTTTTTTTTAAAGCATTTCACCTCAAGCAAGGCGGGATGCCATTAGCACGCAAGGGGTTACAGAGAGAGCGAACAAGAGTAAAGAGGCGTTGTTATGTGTTGATAATTGTAACAAAGGAAAAAAAAAATGATTTACCACAACACAGAGCTAAATCACAAACAAATATTTAATTTACTAAAACACAACATAAAATATATACAGTGTAACCCGGATATAAGAGACCCGGATATGAGAGAAACCCAGATATAAGAGAAACCCGGATATAAGAGAGATTTTATTTGGTCCCAAATTAGAGCCTGTGTTAATGTAAACAAAATAGACCAAACCCGGATATAAGAGAAACCCGGATATAAGAGACTTCATCTCCTGTCCTGACAACTCTCTTATATCCGGGTTACACTGTACAAGATAAACAATTGTGGCCTACAAAACAGAAAACACAGAGTTACTGGCGAAGTGTTACGAGGGAGAAGGAAAAGGACTCAAATATCTTTATCACTTCAGGGCTAGTGAAGTAATCTAAGTGCTATATTTGGAAATCCACAAAGGTGTGTAAATAAATATTAATTTTTAGTTTGGTCAATGAAAATTAGTCAAAATTCTATTTACCAAATTTGTTCCATGAAATTCTCTTTTGGGTTTTGGTTGGTCGGCAACTTTTTATAGAGATTCTTTCGGCTGGATATAATAGTCCTTGAATCAAAAGCCGGAGTTGATAACAGCAGAAATTCCCATTCATCAACTGACAACCCTTTTCCAAAATCCCATTTTTATAGGGGCTAACACCTAATTTGCATATTTCTAGATGTTTCTTGGATCATCTAGATTCTTCTCGAATATACTGGAATGATCTAGAATCTTCCAAACATTCTATTTCTAATTTCTCTATTTTACAACTACTTCATGAAAGAAAACTTTTTTTTGTATTAACAAGTAGGACTCAGTAGAATCCCTTACTATAAATTTTAACCTTACTGAGACTTTCTTATTATAGAAATGCATCCTCGTAACAGCGTGATAGAGGAAATGATAAAGAGAAGGACAGGGAATTAGATCAAGACATCTGGAGATGTCAATTGACATTACATTTGAATAGTTGGAGATTATAGCTATCAGGGAAACAAGTAATAGGAAGGGAATTCCACAGACAGGAAGTGCGAGACATGAAGCTATTGGAGTAGAAAAGACGGCTACATTTAACCGATTCAACAATGAAAGGGTGGGACCAGTCTAATAGCATGTTTAAATTCATGCTGTCTGGGAACTAGCAAAAGTAACTTGTCGAAGCAGTTACCATGAAAATATTAGCAGAAAAGACAGAGGGAGGCGATGACATGTCTGTGAGAGAGCGACTGTAGACAAGATGCCAGATCAGGGCCAACCACATTGCATATCCATCTCTGGACTTTGTCGAGGACCTTAAGATGAACAGCGGGGACATCAGACCATATATGGCAGCAGTATTCCATTCAAGGGCGAATGGTTGATTTATAAATTTGAAGGACGGAAATATTTGTTACACTCAAAAAATTGTATTCACTCACAGAAATTATATGTTTCGGGTTTAAATAAGCCACAAAGAGTTGATAAACTGTAAAAACAAAATAAATAGAATATGAAAAAAGATGTAGAAGCTATTGTCATCAGATTGTTTTCAGATTCAACCCATTTCTATCCTGATGGATGGGTGTGGTTGCTTACACCAACAACACAATTCTCCACAAATAGGTCTCATGGAAAGACCTTGGGTGGCAATACAGAAAGGGTTGATGTTTTTGATGGCATTTCTGAACCTGCTAGACCAACTTTACTTGGTGCTTTGAAGAGGTCTTCAAGATGGCCCTGATGTGATCCTGGTAATACTTGTACTGATAGCCCCTTTTGCCAAACCCTAATTAAAGTGAGTAGTAGAGTCTGAACACTTCTATTCAACCCAAGGCTGGATGGAGAAAAAACGTGAAGGCCATTAATGTAAAGTTAAGCCAACACACAAGGAAGTTGAACTCAATTTGAAGAAAAAGATTAGCAATGGCAAAGTATATTTCAAGATCAAGTTGAAGCAAGATCACTTAATAGAAAAAGGTCTCTGAGTGCCTCACATGAAAGGCTTGAACAAATAAGACTACAATTTAAGAAACCCAAGAGTAAAGGAACTGATTAATTAAATGGTTCATTTTGCTTGGGAAGTAATTTTTTTTAAATGCAGATAAACATTTTATTTGTATAAATTATTAAAATGACTAACAGAAATAATCACTCATAAAATGACTAACAGAAATAATCACTCATAAAATGACTAACAGAAATAATCACTCATAAATTTACTAAATAAAGCTGATTTACCTCTTTTCCCACTACAAATGGGACAGGAAATGTATAAATAAATACACATTGATAATTATTATATGGTTTGACTGTTGTTAATTCCTTATTATGCCTAATAAGATCTACAGTAAGAACGAATCTTATGTCCATCATGTAACATTTATTGCAATATATTGTTATAATTGTTATATTCTATATTTGTTATTGCTGATACATCTCTTATTGGGAGTAGGACTTATGGCCATATCATGTTGAAATACCAGTTCTCATCAGATGACCTAAGTTAAGCAATGTCAAGCCTGGTCAATACCTAGAAGAGGGATAGTTTGGGAATACCAGGTACTGCTACTACAAGCTTAAATTTGCCAAGATGTTATGTATTATGACTTGCAATTGGAAATCAGAGTTCCAATTTTAGTCGAGTTTGTTATATTCATTTTTACACAAACACCCTCGGGAAAGGTATGAATTCACCTCTCCCCCCACCCATTGATTATGGATTAAATAGTGGAACTTGTATCAGTAAATCATTATTATCTCTAAAAAAATTCTTAGAATCCCACACAATTTTCTGGCTTTAAATAACCTGAAAAGGGCTGATAGATCATAAAAAATGAAGCAATCAATAATTGTGCCCAATAAGAACTCTGGTAAGAACAAATCTTTTGTATGTCACATAACTTTTAGTCACAGTATATTGTTATAATTGTTTTATTTTATTATTAGTTATTGTTGTTAATCTCTTATTGTGCCTAATAAGATCTACGGCAAAAAAGAATTTTCTATCCATCACAGAATGTTTATTAAACTATATTGTTATAATTGTTCTATTTTATTATTAGCTATTGTTGTTAATCTCTTATTGTAGTAAATTTAGGAATCAAACTCTCCTTCCACGTATGTATCACATTACGTTCTCTATATTATTCACATTCAGACTAACTTCCTCATCTTTGTTTTTATATCATAATGTTTCAACTGTTGTATCCTCTGGCCTTCTTCAGGTGCCTGTTGTTATAAAATGAAATAAGACATATCTCAGCTGATTTACAGGCAAATACTCAAGAGCGAGAGCCGGATGTGAACGGGACAAAGCCCCGTCACAAAATGAACATTATCTTCGTTTACAAATGTTCGCGACACTAGAGTTCCGGTCGAAAAATAAAATAATATTTAAAGTGCTCTATTTTTCGTCCAATAAAAATGCTTTCCTCCTAATTATACTCGCTTCGTTTTTCGAGCCTGTTAAGCCATAAAAAAACACTATAAAAGGGGTCACACGGAAGTTCAACAGGCAGTCAACAGGTGGCCAGTGTAGAGACCTGTCACGGTCAGACCGAGCGACACCAGCTATCAGGAGGGAGTGCCAGCGTCAACATGTGTGAACTACTATGAGAGATCGACCTAGATCCGAAGCCGGCTTATGAACTTTACCACAAGGGAGCTGTCCCAAACCCTCACTTTCCTGTTGAAATAAACCACGTAAATCTATTTCTGCTGTTGTCGTATTTCTTCCTTGCAACCATACGCTTTTCTATAACACTGGTGTCAGGAGTGGGATACGAACCCACGCCCACATTTTGAACTGAAGCCATTATTTAATGTACAGGAGGTAGATTATTAAAGGGAGATAACTGAGACATCTGACACATGGAACTAGAACAATCTGCCTCAGTGGAAGAAATATTGGGTTCAATTTGAAATTCCAAACACCTGAAGAAGGCTGGAGCATACAACGGCATAAACATTAGGAGTATGGCATTAAAGATGGGGACAACAGTCCGAACAATGTGAATAAAGTAAATCCCTCATATCAGAAATGTAGACAGATACTTAGGGATATCTCGTTAGATTGACACTTGAAGAAACTGCAGGACCCAACAGCTGAAACATTGTAATAAATAACAACAAAGATGAGGACATTATCCAAATGTCAATAACTTACAGAAAATATAGCTAACTGGGTTTACTTAATTACCTTTGACCTCCTTGAGATCAAGGGATAAATGCCTTGATATTCAGAATAGTTGCCAAATTTCATAATCGTATAAAATATAGAATATAATCGTATAAATATAGAAAATATAGGAATGTCTCTCCTGATTCATACCTTTTAAATTCTAAGAAATGAGGCATTAAAAAAACAGTTTAAAAAGTTAAATTTAAATTTTAAAATTTTGATAGTTAGTGGAAAAAAGTTTAATGGAGTGTCTTTCCATCTCCAATTCTTTGTTTAAATGGAAAAAAAAAAAACAAACAAATAATAACCCATTTGTGAAAAGAACAATCACTAGTGATGAAAAGTGGTTTGTTTACAATAGTGTGGAGCTAAAAATGTTCTGGGAAAATTTAAATGTGCTACCATTAACTACTCCAAAAGCAGGTTTGTATCTTCAAAAAGTGATGTATACCAGTTTTCATCAGATCACCAAAGTTAAGCAACGTCAAGCCTAGTTAGTATTTAAATGGGTAACATTTTGGGAATACCAAGTGCTGTAAGCTTGGATGTTGAGGTGGTGTAATGTAACAGCTCACTATTAGAAATCAGATAGCAGAGTTCCAATTCCATTTGGGTTCGTTATACTCACTTACATGCAAATACCTTTGGGAAAGGTATGAATTCACCTCTTCTCTCCCTTCCCCACCTATGTGTTAAATAGTAAGATTTTTATCAGTAAATCATTATTCTCTGCTTAAATGTAGAAACAAAAACGAACCATTTTAGAAAAAGAACAATCACTGGTGATGAAAAGTGTTTTTTTTTACAACAATGTGAAGCAAAAAAGGTCTTGGTGGAATTGGAAGGATATAGCATATTACAAGGCCTGTCTGCAAAAATCAGACATTGAATTTCCAACTGGACCAATTAAAGGCAGAAATTGATGAAAAAAAGCACTTGCAACTGGCCAATCAGAAGGGTGAAATCTTCCATTAGGATAATGGAAGATGTCTTTTTTGCAGGTTCAGCAAAAATGTCTTTTTTGCAGGTTCGGCAAAAATGTCTTTTTCGCAGGTTCGGCAAAAATGTCTTTTTTGCATGTTCGGCAAAAATGTCTTTTTCGCAGGTTCGGCAAAAATTTCTACAGCTTGACTGATATTACACCTGCGATATTCACCTGACCCTTCACCTTCAGATTGCCACTGATTCAGAAGTGGCAATTTTTTGATCAGGGACACCGAAAATATCGCAGCTGACCTGCATTCATTGATAATGACACAATCGAAATGTCTATTAAAAATAAGCCAAGCTGCAAAGAGAATTTTGATCTTGCAATTATTTTCTTTTTATTTACTTTTTCCTCGGTGTGTGATCTTTTCTCTTCAAAGCTTTTAATTCATTTCCAATAATATGTGAACGTTAGGGGAATCCCCTGTGACAATCATCATTTGCCATAGAATATAGAAACGGTGACAAGCAATATTATTCCGATATTTCTATTTTCTCTCTCTGTCTTGCACTCTCTAATAAGAACATGAGCTCATTCTGCATCAAGAACATGTGACAACAAGCCAGTCTCCTAACATAACATTAATGTAGATTGTTCATTTCTCGATGGCTGGTTTAATTATTTTTACACTGGCGTTTCACCCAAAGACCAAGAGCCACTCAAGGTAGAGGGTTACTGAATGATGTTTGTTGTAAGGGTATAAAACATGATGAACATTTATAATCATTGGAGAGACCTCTTTCTGCCTTCCATCAGCATGGCTGATGCTGACCTCCAGAAGAGTGAATCATTGCACTATATAGGGATAATGTTCTCGGCTGACATGAAGTAGAAAGACTATACTGAATCCATTGTGTCATGCGAGACAATTTTTCTCTAGAATCTATCTTACATATCTATGAGTCTACCATTTGCAGTGGCTTAGAATATTGCTGCCACACATAGCTCCTGCTATTTATTTAGAGATTCTTTTTAAAATCCAAAGAAGAATCAGCAATGTTATTGGTTCTGACCTGGCATCTTGGCTTCAGCCACTCTCCCACCATTGTAAAGTAACTTCCTTGTGCTTTTTCTATGTATACTTTCATGGTAATTATTCAGATGAGCTCTTTGTTAGGGTATGTTTATTGGCTCCTTTTATTTCTGTGTTTCTTTTGCTTAATTCTCCATCCCCTCCCTCGTTAGGTGGTCAGTGATGTCAGTTCTCTGGTAGATGCGGGACACCTTTCGTTTCAGGTGCGATTTTTCCATTTGTTGTTGCGCCTGAATGAGTGTGTGTTTGAGTGAATGCTTGGGTTGAATGAAAGTTTTATATTATAAAAATCTCGCATTGATTTTGTCCGGTTAACTGATGTTTCTATTGTGGTGTGAGGGGAAGGGGGGGGGGGTTATTACTATTATTATTTTGTTTAGTTTCTTGTAAATAGTTTTGTACATTTTTGTAAATATTCATCAAGGTTAGATTTTTAAATTTTATTCCCCTACCACCCCAAAACAATGAATTGTATATATGGGGCTTTGTTAGGACTTTCATAGAGACAATGAGGTATTATGGTGATTGTAGTAAGAAAAGCAATAAGAATACATGGTGGCGTAAGGAATATCGTTGTACGTTTGGGCCAGTGTTTGTGGCTAGCTAAGTTTAACGTTAAGACAGAACAAGACCGTCCTTTTCTCCATTCCCCATTTTGGCCTTGTGCCACATTTCTATACATAGCAGAATAAATATCACTCATTGTAACGATATCTAGAATTTAAGTGCAGTACTAGATTAACAAGAAGGTCTCATCAATTTACAGATGAATTGGCTAGATGTAACTGTAGGTTCTATGCTAACAGTTTCTTTTCATGCACTTCCTGCTTGAGGAACTCTCTTCCAGGGTTTTGCTTTCCAGTCAAGTTTAATCTTCAAAAATTTAAATGCAATGTCAATCATTATCTACAATCTTTTTAATTCCTGTTTTTCTTTTTTATTGGTCTTGCTGCTTAACAATGTTTTTCTTATATTCTTTCACACTCAGTAACCCTGTACATGTTAGTGGCTTTATTGCCTCGCTTGGGGTAAAATGATTAAAAAAAATATTCAGAAAAGCTATGCTGTATCACAAAGACAGAATAATCGACAATTGTTACTTTTAACCCCAGAAACTATTGAACAGAAATGAGAAGTGTTCAAAAGAGAGATGAGTTCACACTGCATGCAAACTATATTGATTTTTATAGCAAGCCTAAATAAATTTAACTATATTTGATTTAACTATATTGATTTTCATAGAAAGCCTAAATAATTAATGTCTTAGGTTTCAAAGTAAACGTTATCTTTGTACATTAAAAAGCATTATGCAGAACTCATACATAAGAGAATGTCTTTTGATGAATTTCAAAACACTTCATATCAGATGACGTGATGACATTCAATATGCCTTATGGCATCGTTAGAATTTTTTCCTTTCAGCAACACAACAAAAAAATTCAATAACTCTGTAGCGGGTTGGTATTTGGTTTTTCGTCCAGTATCAGAAGATGGTAATGTCGTTGGACCACAATAAATAACACAAAAACTTGGTTGGAAAATTAAGGGTCAGTTTTTATTGACGCACATGTGTGTACTAAATTCAGATGTAAGAGAGCAGTCAACCTCAAGTCAACATGACGTTGAGAGAGGGTGACTGAATTTCCTTTCCTTAGGGCCCCTGCAAAACATGTCCGAATCCAATGATTCAAAAGTATCAAGACCCCAGATGATCTCTTTTCTGGAAGTGGGGGTCACAAATTTTGCATATGACTGGAAACCCTTTTTTTTGGTTTCCATTTGCATTATGGGAAAATGAAATTATTTATTTTTTTAATTATTATTTATTATTTTATTTTCATTCTCTCAAAACTTCCGCAGCCATAATTCCCTTCCACAGATAAATGGTAACAGCTTTTCCCGCAAGTCTGAGAAAAGTTTTTAGTGGTGATTGGCAAAAATAAAATTAAAAACTGACTGTGAAAACCAGAATTGGCAGATAGGATGCCTATACTAGATATTTGAAAGTAGCGTTCATTTGAGAGCACCAATTGGTAAAATCAAAGAAGCAGCTGCCATTAATTGACATGGAGAAAAAAATGTTGTATTCTCAGACTCCCCCATCACACAATATTATAGTGAATATACAGTATTTTAATTTTTACACATCTTTATGTCAAAGGTTATTTCTTTGTACACATTTAAAGACTATCTATAACTCTGACGCATGTGGCATCCATAGGTCTTGAGAAACCTTGGATCTGTGTCCAAAGAGTTACGCCTCGGCTGCTGATGGCAATGCAACATTTGTTAAGGCCCACATAGCAGTGCAACATTTTATTTGCAACGAATGCATGTGAAGACACTCTCACTTTGTGGTTACCTTGTGGTTTTCTTTCAGTGAAGCACTCTTTTCCCCGACAGTAAGCTTTCGTTTCTCCTCACCTAACTTCAGTCCTCGATGTAAATTAATAATATCATTATTGTTATATATAGTGGGGTATATCAAAAGAATTTTCACGTTTTTTCTGCAGCTCTTTACCCCAAAGCTTATTTCATGTAAACATCTAGATACTATCTAAGATGTAAGAGGTTCCTGGGAGTGAAATAGAATGAGTAGACTTTAGCAAGGAGAAAGGACAATAAAAGAACAGGTTTTTTAGGAAGATATGGCAATATTCAAGGATTGTAGGTGAACGGGGAAGCAAGAAATCAGAAGAGTGTTCGAAAGAAAAGAAACTATTAGAATATAAATTACAGTCACATCTAGCTATTTCGGCAGCAAAACGATGAGACCTAAGAGCCAATTTAGTAGTAATGTTAAATGCATGTGGTTGAGATACAAAGGAGAAAAGCTCATTAGAACAACTGCCATGAAAATATTTAGAGAAAAGACAGAAGGAAGCCATGTCACGGTGATGGGAAAGTGACTGAAGTCGAGATGCCACATCAGGATCGATAACATTACAGACTCTTCTTTGAATTTTGTCAAGAATCTCGAGATATATAGTAGAAGCACCAGACCAGATATGGCAGCAATATTCTATGCATGGAGGAATGGTAGATTTATAAATATGCAACATGAGAAAAATGGTCTGGCATGATATAGTGAACCAATGTTGACACATTAATGATCCTGGAAAAGGCATGATTCCATCTTTATCCAGCCCAGGGGTCAAAGGGAAGAGCAGATATGGTAGCCAGTCTAGGAGAAGAAAAACTTTATATCTAAACCTGTACACCATTCCCCTGTTATCAATGCTTCCAAAAAATTTGGGCCAGTTTTGAAAAAATATCCCTTTTTTTTTTTTTGGTCCCTACTCCACGGTAATGTTTTCTCAGTTTCCTTCACTCGAGCAGTTGCACCTTCCATAGCTCCAGGCATGTAAGGTGAAAGAATTAAAAAAAGATTGGTCCCCCATACATTGAAATCAACACAGTCCCCCTCCACACACACATCTATCTATCTATATATATATATATATATATATATATATATATATATATGAAGAAAAATATATGGAAAAAACAAACAAAAATCCTGATATGCAATTATTACGTGATCATATTGAAACAGAATGCTGATCTTGAAAAATTTCAATTGTCTGTTTTGATTAGTCTTACTCTTATATCCATCGTCTTTTCATGTTGAATTAAATATAGTCTAATGTTAATTATGTTTTACGAATATGTCCTGATGATGGTCTACTAAACTGAAACGTCCAACATTGACATTATATTAACATTAAAACAGCATAATTGCATATTAGGATTTTTGTTTGTTTTTTCCATATGTATTTCTTCATACTGTCGGATCTATATCCATATATTTGCTTACGTATATATATATATATATATATATATATATATATATATATGTATATGTATATTCTAAAATATTAAAACGCTGAATGGAACACTACTGTGGTTTTGACCGCCAAGGTCTCATCAGGTGGTTAACTCAGGGAAATTATTACAGGCAACACCACAAAAACTTAAATTTCTTAATGTAGCACCTGAAGTGACGAGGGGGGAAGAAGGGTGGTAAAAAAATATTATAATTGTTTTTCCAACTTCACCTGGATTCGTATCGCCCCAAAGTCAACTTCCTCATGCGACTTAGCAATTGATACAATATAATTTTTCCATTTCATGCCAGTGGAAAACATGAGCACAAGAAGGCTCAAAGAGTTGCTCTCCTGGAGGTTAGCATCAGCCATACTGACGGCAGGCAGAAAAGGCTCTTCATGGTGATAGCAGTTTTGCTATGAAGGCACTCCTTGCCCCAATTTAAAATACGTTATTTAAAAATTAGAAAAGGTTAGCTAAATCCAACTTTGTTTACCGATTCATTGGTTTTCTTTGGCATTTTTTATTTTTTTTAGCATTTTACCGCAAACAAGGTGGGAGTGTCACTAGTTACAGAGGGTAAAAGTAAGAGAGATGAGGGTTGTTTGAGGAAAGGATAAAGAGAAGGAGGGGGATGAAGTCATCAGAAAATGTCGAGCGACATTACATTTAAATGTTTGAAGATTATAGTTATCAGGGAAGCAATTAAGAGGGGTGTCCTGGGTATGACGTTAAACTGCATCCAACAGCAAGGCCTCTGATCAGGAGGTTTTGAGGAGCGTGGAACCACCTCTTAATTGCTGGTGTTCCCAGGTCCACCCTGATCCGGGGTGGTAGCACCTGTTAGGGTCCCAGCTATGGGCAAAGATTTTTCCAGACCTTACCCATGTCCTGGGTATGATGATAAACTGCATCTGCATCCTGGGTATGATGATAAGCTACATCCAACAGCAAGGCCTTTGATAATGTTTTTGAAAAAATAATGTTGCCAGCTATACGTTTTTGGAAAAATAATGCCAGCTATATGTTTTTGAAAAAATAATGTTGCCAGCTATACATTTTTGAAAAAATAATGTTGCCAGCTATATGTTTTTGAAAAAATAATGTTGCCAGCTATACATTTTTGGAAAAATAATGCCAGCTATATGTTTTTGGAAAAATAATGTTGCCAGCTATACATTTTTAAAAAAATGTTGCCAGCTATACGTTTTTGAAAAAATAATGTTGCCAGCTATACATTTTTGAAAAAATAATGTTGCCAGCTATATGTTTTTGAAAAAATAATGTTGCCAGCTATACGTTTTTGGAAAAATAATGTTGCCAGCTATACATTTTTGAAAAAATAATGTTGCCAGCTATATGTTTTTGAAAAAAATAATGTTGCCAGCTATACGTTTTTGAAAAAATAATGTTGCCAGCTATACATTTTTGAAAAAATAATGTTGCCAGCTATATGTTTTTGAAAAAATAATGTTGCCAGCTATATGTTTTTGAAAAAAATAATGTTGCCAGCTATACATTTTTGGAAAAATAATGCCAGTTATATGTTTTTGGAAAAATAATGTTGCCAGCTATATTGAAAAAATAATGTTGCCAGATATACATTTTTGAAAAAATAATGTTGCCAGCTATATGTTTTTGAAAAAAATAATTTTGCCAGCTATATGTTTTTGAAAAAAATAATGTTGCCAGCTATATGTTTTTGAAAAAATAATGTTGCCAGCTATACATTTTTGGAAAAATAATGCCAGCTATATGTTTTTGGAAAAATAATGTTGCCAGCTATACGTTTTTTGAAAAAATAATGTTATCAGCTATACATTTAATAGTACTATATATTCAATATATATATATATATATATATATATATATATATATATATATATATATATATATATATATATATATACACATATATATATATATAACTAAATTTGGCATTAAATGACCTACAGTGGTTGATATGCCATAAAACTCAACCAACCAACCAACCAATTAAGAGGAAGTGTGAGAAAAGAAGCTGTTAGAGCGGAAGAGGTGGTTGTATTTAACTGTTTTGACAGTTATTTAATAATTCTTAAATTATTAAATACCAGCCTAGAAACTGAGCTTTACGCAGAATTTAGACTAGCTTCTGCAGAGGGCTTTCGGGACTTCAGCCTTTTACCTTCAGTGTCCTATGTATGTAAAAGTTATAAGAATTTAGAAAATAATAAAATTATTTTATCTTTATTTGACACCTTAATTTCTTCACATACACAACCGATCTCTCATAGTTTGTTTACATTTATTTTGTGTGCAATTTTTATTTTATTTTAAAATCACCATTCTTTATGATCCCTTCACATAAAGTCACTCTTAAAAGAGATTAGGGAACCCGAACTATGTAATATTTCCAATACTTCTCATTACGCATGTTAGAAAAAGAAAAAAAACACGAGCAATATACTATACCCTGCTGAAGTTTTAATTACAGTTTAATTAGACGATATAAATTGCAAGAGCAAAATTAAAGTTAAACTTTAATAAAGATATTTAAAATTAACTTTAAAACATTTATTTATTTAATTTTTAATCGTTTTTAAATACAGTAGTTATTACCTGTTACTTCAGGATGTTTATGATTTGCTGAGATTGAAAAATGGAAGGACAGATGGACACACATACACTGTACTTTATTTAAGAAAATATTTAAAGGTCTTCTTCGGAATATAGAATTTAATTTATACAATAAAACAGGCATTTTTTTAAATCCTTTCACCCGCCCCACAAGCAAGGCAATAAAGCCACTAAGACACAATGGGATTACTGAGTGTTAAAGTATACAAGGAAAAAAATACTATTAAGTAGAGAGAACAATAAAAGAACAAGAAGACTGAAGATAACAATTGACATTGCATTTAAATTTTTGAACATCAAAATTGACTGGGAAGCAAGAGGCTGGAAGAGAGTTCCACAAGCAAGAAGTGCAAGAGAAGAAACTGTTAGCATTGAACTTACAGTTACATCCAGCACTTTTAACGGTAAAATGATGAGACCTTACTGCCAATCTAGTACTGCACCAAGGTACCAAATAGGAAAGCGATATTTATTCTGTTATCTACAGAAATGTGGCACAAGGCCGAAAAGGGCATTGGGGAAAGGACAGTCTTCTTCTGTCTTAACTATAACTTAGCTAGCCGCAAGCACTGACCCAATCGTAAAAAACAATATTCCTTACACCAAAACAACACATTCATACGTACCTTTCTTACTACAAACACCATAATACCTCTTTGTCTCTATGAAAATACTAACTTGTCCCCATATTTACAATTCGTTGTCTGTGGGGGGGGGGGGGATAAAATAAAAATTCTAAAAATTAACCCCAATGAGTATTTACAATAGGGAAGTTCATTAGAACAATTACCATAAAAGTATTTATAGAAAAAGCAGAGGTAAGCAAAGTTATGGTGGTAGAAAAGTGACTGAGGCCGAGATAATGAAGTGCCCTTATATTCACACATGTATACTTATATTACAAGCTATTCCAAATGAGGCCCAACAACTAGTCCTTTTTTTTATATATAAAGAAGGTTGCTTAGATTTTATGAAAATGGTCTCAAGGACAGTCAGATGAAATTTGGAATGTGATCATTGATTAATCGATTTGATTTTACGACTTAACCCTTTGCAGGTTATTTAAAGCCAGAAAATATTTTTAGATTTCAAGAATTTTTAGGGGGAGATAGTGATTTATTGATACAAACCCTACTAATTAAGTTATAGCTGGGGGTAGAAAAATGGATTCATTCCATTCCCAAGGAGTAGAGGCCTATCTCTTGTTTCCTGATTAAGATTGGTTTTCTGGTTCCTTCTAAAGTTTTTTTTAATCCTTTTTCTGTTGTAGCATACCTACAGATGATAATGGGTATGTCCCCATTCACATAAATACAGTAGTAAATACTGTATGTTGGTCTGCAGTTGAAGATTCATCTCCAGCTGTGCTGGTCAAACTCTCTGCCTCCAAGCACAGAGGATCCCCAGATAAAGCTATATTGAATGGCAGAGTCTTGACTCAGGAAACAACATTCTGACCCTGTTTTATACAGTTGGAGATTCATTGTGGAATTCACTCAACTCACTTCTAGCAGTTGACTACTACTTCTACGCTCTGCTGGCAAATCTTATATGTGTTGTTCTTGTCTTAAATATTATTGTTCATTATCAACCTTCGTATGATTATTCTATTCAGTAACCTTCCCTAGGTTACAACACTTTCCTTCTCAGTAGCCCTTTGCAGCTTAGTGGCATTATTGCTTTGCTTGGGGTGAATAAATTTTAAAAAATGGTGTTTGTGTGTAAGTGGATATAAAGAACCCAACTGGAATTGGAACTTATCTCTTTGATTAAGAATACCAATCCCTTATCTAGTACACAACCTATTGCAGTAGGTCAAAGTGCATCACTGATTATTAATAACTAGCAGGAGAGCCTGGCATTGCACGGGGATGTAACAGTAAGAGATAGATCAAGTATCAACCATCATAAAGACTGAAAAATAAAATTGACAAAGATTATTGTTTAAGGTTGACGGACACGCATGTCTTAATTAGTTTTTGTTTTTTTGGTTTTTTTTTTTACGAATTGGTCAAACCCAAACAAAAACATTGTTTTCAATCATTATGAGTCTACCGATTGAATAGAATTTTATTATAAACAATTGTCTTGTAAATGGAATTTTTAAAGCATTCTGAATGTAAAAATAAAGAAAAAAGTGTGCAAGACAATAAGAAACGCTATCTGCCAAAAAAAGTGAAGTTTTGTTGAAATCGGTTGAAAAATGTAGGAAATCCGATCCCATATATAAATGAACACACACACACACAAACAACCTGGGTTTTATATTAAGTATAACTCGATATGAGTTGTCCCCCTTTCATTCTCGTGATGCCTCTTAATCGTGTTTTCAAATTTATTTCATGCAAAAACAATTGTGTTTTTCCAATTTTTGGCGCTGTCAGAACCACCGCAAGGTAATTTTACGTAGTCCTGTGAAGTTTTGTTGAAATCGGTTGAAAAATGTAGGAAATCCAATCCAATATATAAACGAACAGACACACACACACACAACCTGGGTTTTATAATAAGTATGATACTACTGTAACCGTGACGTCAAAAATGACAACTTATTTTTTAACCAGCACAATTATATTGCTGATAACTGGCTTCAGAGAACAAAAGATTCTTCTACAAACTCTATTTTGGGCATTTTTATGGCACCAGTATTCTCATTTCCCCTTTTATTGCATTGTCAAAGACATTCTTCCATTTGCTTATTTTCTCTTGTGTTAGCTTCTTCCTGTTTCATTTTGTCTTCTTTACACCTCTCTCTCTCTCTCTCTCGCAGATTTAGTTGCCTCTTACTACCCCCCCCACCTTCTGTCTCATTAGTTCACCTCTGAGCCTCACACCTCCTGGCTTGTGCTCCTAATGCTTCATGGCCTTCCTACAATGCCTGTGAATATCTGTCTACCAGCTTGTATCTGATCCTGAGATAGGCCTCCTTCATTTTTTTTTCTCTCATTCTAATCTCGTCTTTTCTTCAAGGCAATTTTCTATTCTATTTTCGATGTTCAATGGACAAAATTTTCTTAAATGCACAAAAAAATATAAAACAGGGAATTATTAACCATATATACTCGCGTATCATGCGACTTTTGAAGACCTAATTTTGAAGTGAATTTTAAGAGGGTTGCATCATACATGAGTTATAAAATTACTGTATGTACTGATGGCTCTGGCTATGCTGCTGGCCAAACTACTGCCTTTTCCAGCTTACAAGACGCACTGAAAAATATGTCTGCATCTTCCAAGACGAATGTAAGGCAACGCCTAGGCTCAAGTAAGCTTGTACAGTCACCTAATTGGCTTGATTGATAGAGATGTGGATTTGTACATTGAGTCATTACACTATAATGTTAGCAATCTAATTCAGCCGTTTATATGATGTAACCTCAGTATTTAGCAGTTACAAATATTTCCAAGACTATAAACCTTCCTGGAGCTGAGTCACAAGCTTAAATATGCTCTGATTACTAGCAGCAGTGGGAGCCTTTCTGCTCTTAACTAGTATGTCGTTGTATACAAACAAAATCAGACGAGTGATTAGTGTAAATAATATGTGGTGCCAATATGTGAGCGACACGTGATGAATGTGTTGTTGTATGAGAATTACTTTTTCTTTCTTAGAAATTTCTTTCCAATATTTTTGGGTGCCTCTTCGAAGCCGCAGAGTCTTGTAAGCTGAAAAATATGGTATATATCTATTTGCTGTAGTCAAAAAGTACAGTTGTATTTAAAATAAACATGATTTTGATAAAACTAATGTTTTACTTAACTGTATCCAATAATAATGCATATACTATTTACATATTAGTATCAATGAAATACAAATATAGTGAGTAGACATCTTTTCCATTGTTTACGTTTATAAGAAGTTTCTTGTTCAGTTGTTTATGGCTGTATGCATTTAAGCAATGAGTATAGCATTACTAACGATACTTTTATCATTCTCTTTTACTTTTTTAAACTTATACAGTAAAAGAGAGTAGTCTGTTGAAATTTAGTCTCTCAAAAAAGGAACTCACATGATTAGGGAAGGTTACTGAATAAAATAATCCCACAAAGGTTGGTAATGAATGATGATAATTAGGACAAGAACAACACATATAAGATTTGCCAGTGGTGCGTAGAAGAAGTAGTCAACTGCTAGAAGTGATTCAAATAAATTCGACAACGAATCTCCAACTACAGGATGTCTACCAACCGTCCCACGTGCTCAGATGTGGCACAAGGTCGAATTTAATGTGGGATATCCAAGCACATAGGCTCAGCCAAAAATTCCCCATTGACCCCCATATAAAATGGGATCGGGTAGCTGTTTCCCCGAGACGAGACTCTGCCCTTCAATATAGCCTTGTCTGGAGATATTCTCTCCATAGAGGCAGAGAGTTTGACCAGTACAGCTGGAGACGAATCTCCAACTGCAGACCAACATACAGTCTTTACTACTGTATTTATGTGAATAGGGACATTATCGTCCGTGGTATGCTACAACAATGATACACAAGATAGATGATAAAATCTTTTTTTATAAGTGAAAATTTTTTGGGGGGGGTCGCACAATATGGAAGATTGTCCATTACATGGTCATATACAGTATATTTAATTCTACATTTATAGAGCAAGTTTGTGTTGAATCTTGTATAAAAATGACAGAATACAAAATACAGGGTGTTTCAAAAAGAATACGCCAAAATCATCACGTGATGTGTCAAAAACGAAAAAAATTACAAACCTCTAGCATGAACACATGTGTTGTATATACATTCAAGTTTCATTTCATGTTTTATAAGCGCTCAATGTGGCCACCACCGGCAACGCGGACAACATCAAGCTGATATGAGAATTCCTCCCAAACGCGCCTCAGCATGTCACGGTCCACCATGTTGATTGCAGCTGTTATTCGATCTTTCAAGTCATCGATTATTGCTGGAAGTGCTGGAACATAAACTTGGTCTTTAACATACCCCCCCCCCACAAGAAAAAGTCACACCCAGTGAGGTCCGGGGATCTGGCAGGCCAAGCACAGAGAGCAAGGTCTTTAGCACCTCTCATCCCAATCAATCGCTGAGGCACGTTTTCATTCAGATAAGCTCTAACCCCGAGATGCCAATGGGGTGGTGCTCCATCTTGCTGAAAAATGAAGTCATTCGAATCTGCTTGCATCGTGACAATGGCGTTTGTTTTCCCGAACTCAAGCACGCAAAACGCCTTCTGCTGAGGAGTCGCGATTTTGATTGATCTTCCCACAATTCAGCTGCACCAGAAGTTATACTAACGACAGCGATGAAACTGACACCCAATCAAACTTTGATAACTACTCTATCAAATAACCACTGATTGAGTCCACTGCAATGCTATAGACCTGAAAAAACAGCGTAATGATTTTGGCGTATTCTTTTTGAAACACCCTGTATATTTAAATAATATAAGAAATTGTAATTAAACCTACTATATTAATATTAATAAATTACATATCTTAATAGTTATTCAATTATATATTTTTCACCTCTGAGTCTCACATCTTCTGGCTTGTGTTCCTATTGCTTCACAGCTTTTCTACGATGCCTGTGAATATCTTTTCCTATCAGCCTCTCACCATGCCTGTATCTGATCCTGAGATCAGCATCATTGCTGCCTTCATTTTTTCTCTCATTCTAATCTCCTCTTTTCTTCAAGGCAATTTTCTATTTTAATGATGTTCAATGAACAAAATTTTCTAAAATGCGCAAAACAATAGGGAATTATTTACCGCATGTACTCACATATCATGCGACTTTTGAAGGCCTAATTTTGAAGCTAATTTTAAGGGGGTCTCATTATTAAACTGATTAATTAAATGATTCATTTTACTCGGGAATTGATTTTTTTTCTAAATGCAGACAAATAGTTTATTTGTATAGATTATTAAAGTGTGTTGTATCTAGGTTACCATAATTCACATACAGTAGAACCTTGGTTCATAAAATTTAATTTGTTCCTGAAGTCTGTTCATAACTTGAAATATTCATAAACTGAAACTTTAATTTCCAATAGGAATCGATGTGGAGAAAAAAAAGTCACAGTACAATAAAATCAAGAAAGAAAAGCACACCATGACACATTAATGTATACAACACGGCAGTTGACTCAGAAATTATTCCATTTGTGTTAACTTGGTTCAACTATGTTGCTTCAGAAACAAAATTTTGTTCGATAATCGAGGCATTTTCATCTCAAATTTTCTGTTTCGAAAATTGATTTGTTTGACATGTGAGATGTTTGACAACTGAGGTTCCTCTGTATTTAGATAAAATATATAATAATTGAGGCATTTTCCAGGCCACATTAATAAAAACCCTATGATATATTTGTTTGAAAACAATTGCTACTTGTAAATAGATGCAATGGTATATATAATTTATTGATTACTCATGACATTATATAAATCACTTTTTGCTCAAGATCTTTTTGTGTTAAAAATTTTACATCTTTAATATAATAGTGAAATGAAAATATCTTTCCACAGAAAAAGATTAGCAACAGAACAGCAAAAATGGTAATGACAAAGCTGATTTCAAAACCAAGATGTTAACTCAATTAAGGTAACTGAATGCCTCACATGAAATGCTTGAACAAATAAGACTGCAATCTAAGAAACTTAAGAGTAAAGGAACTGATTAATTAAATTGTTCCTTTTACTCAGGAATTAATTTTGTCGAAATGCAGATAAATAGTTTATTTGTATAGATTATTAAAATGACTAAGGGAAGTAATCACTCATAAATTTACTGAAGATGATTTACCTCCCTTTCCATTACAGATGGGACAGGAAATATACAAATACACATTGATAATTATATGGTTTGATGTTAAGTTATATAAATGCATACTGGAAGATACTCTTCCCCAATAATTGTGTTTGGTTCTATCTATGTAATCAAATATTCTAATTGAACGCTGTCAAAAATAATCTTATAGGTAGTTAGGTTATCTTTATGGAGGAATTTTAACATGAGTTGAGATGAGAATACCACATGTAAATTAGCAGCAAAATTGTAATTACTAACAATAGATTTGTTTAGCAATCTCATACTAACTTCACCAATCAATGGTAACATCAAGTAAACAAGGTATTTATCAGGAACCCGACAATTTTAAGTTTCTTGAATTGTGCAATCTCAGCACAAATTGCACCACATCAAAGGGATAGCCATTATCATGTCAGACTTTCTTAATAGATTCTAATTCATGATGGACTATTGTCTTAATAGGATCAATTTTTTGAACTGTGAAATCTCCACATTGATTTGCAGCACATCCAAGAGTTTGGTTTAAAGGCTGGAATGTACAATCGCCGAAATGTCATGAATATGATAATGAAGATGGGGGCAACAGACTGAACAGTGTAAATAATTACAATACCTTGTCTAAGAAATATAAACTGAAGAATGACGGAGCATACATTATCACATAAGACGTTTTTAACAGATTCTAGTTCTGAATTTATTTTAGTTTGTATATGAGGAGAAAAACTAGGAAAAGCTGACCGGTTGTCATTCCCTTCTCTTGGGAGTTTGATCAAAAAAAAAAAATAAAACAGCTGTGCACCATGACTTAAAAAAAAAAAAAAAAAATGATGGGAATAAATTTCCAAACTGACACTAAAAAGTAGACAACTTCGCTGCAACCCATTAATTAAGTAAAATGAAGACAACAGATCGAATAAATCAATGTACAAGAATGCTAATTCCTCATTTTAGAACAAGTTGAAGAATAATGATCATAAAAGACTTAATAGATTGATGCATCATGATGACAGTTCTTCATTTGAAAACCGATTCATGTCACATTAATACACTGACAGTTTCCTACCGACAAGAGAGTGAATACAGAATCTTTTTCAAAATCCTAATTGTTACTATCTTCCATTCTCTGCTGTCCAGATCTAACAGACAAGTAGTCTTCAGTTGCATAGACCTTTGCTTTTGATTGGTCCCTTTTCTGATGATTCAGCAAACAAGCAGCCAATCAAAATCTGCCACCCAATTAAAATGTAAAATAGCCTTAGCATGGTGAAAAAAATCAACAAAGATAAGAAAAGAAAAACTTTAAAATCAAGAAAAGACTCAACAAAAGTTAACAAAGCTACTTCTTTCATTCATTAACCTATTTTCTTTCATTTTTGGAGGGTATTCAATTTAGGAAGATGTGATAAAAAGCAACAATATGGTAAAAAATAGAGTAACTAAAAACGAACAAAACTACTTCTTTATTCATACTTGACGCTATTTACTTTAATGGTTAGAGAGTAGTTGACTGGGAAAGTTGTAACAAAAGGATAAAATTAAGAAAAGACTAACCAAAAACTAACCATAACTTTTTTATTCATACTTAGTGCTATTTATTTTATTTATTTACTTTAATGGTAGAAGATTCTGCAACCTGGAAAGATGGGATAAAAAGCAACAATAAGATGAAAATTACATAAAAATTAATAATGATTATAATTTTAAAATTAATAATTATAATTTTAAATGATTGAAATGTTTGAGATTTATTTTGGCAATTCTTTGTCTGAAATTTATATGTGCAAGTTTTGGCATTTGTTCTGTTGTGCTTTGAAAAATCAAGAAAAAATAATTTTTCACTCATCAGGAATTAACGTAACAGACAATTGGTGAACTGGTGTAAAAGATGTGCTTTTTGAGTCTTTCCTTTTGTTTTTCTTTTTGTTTTTAAACACTTTTTGCATTGGTACATGATAGTAATTTATCAGGAATAATATTATAGTGTTACTATTACGATCTGAATTGTTATATATGAATAAAAACAAGGAAAATTTATCTTCGTCGACGTGTCTCATCCACTGGTGAACTTTATCAAGGTATATGTAAGGATTTTATTTTACAACAAGTATTTACAAACAAAAGCAAAAATCTATTGTAACTATTTACACAATTTCCATTCTTCAGACTGTTGTCCTCATCTTTGTAATCATATTCACAATCTTTTGTCCGTTGCATGCTCTCACCTTCTTCAAGTGATTGGAATTTTGAACCAAAACTTTTATTTTGTCCACTGGAGTAGATTGTTCTAGTTCCACATGCCATGCCTTTTCCAGATATCTCAGCTTCAGTTATTTCCCTTTAGTAACTCAACTCTCCAAGTTTTGTTCACTGGATTACTTCAACCAACATGGCCCAGTGGAAAAAAGCATTGATGGAAGTAATCCAAAAGCGACTTGACCCAAAGAGTTGTGAGTTCAATACCTGGCTACAGCAGAGGTGAACAAAAACTATTAATTATCAGATATTAAAAGTAAAAATCTGTCTATATTTCTGAGTTGAGTTTAGTTCTGTTTAATTATTTACACTATTTCCATTGTTCGGACTGTTCTCCTCATCTTTGTTGCCATATTAACAACGTTTCACCAGTTGTACTGAGGCTGTTTTCTGACTGTTGTTATCCTCTTGCACCCTTCTATCCCAGTTTGTCGGAGCTGTTGTCATATACCCAAGGAAGCTGTTATGTTGTATGGTATTACTTATACTGACCATTTCTTGTTCATATGTCTCTGGGACGCCACTTGAACAAGAAACGGTCAATATAAGCAGTACTCTACAATATAAAAACTACCCTAATCTCTCCAACTTGAAGAGTTGACTTAAAGGGAGATAACTGATACTGAATTATCTGGAAGAGGCATGGTACATGGAACTAGAACAATCTACCCCCATGGATGAAATAAAGGGTTCATTTCAAAATTCCAATCAAAAAGACCAGGATGTACAACGGCTGAAATGTCATGAATATGATAATGAAGACGGGGACAACAGTCCGAAAAATATAAATCATGTAAATACTTACAATACCTCATCTCAGAAATGTAAACAGATCCTGAAGAATGCTGGAGCATACAAAGCCAAAACGTTGTGAATATGATAATGAAGATGAGGACAACAGTCCGAACAATGTAAATAGTGTAAATAATTACAATATACACAGATAATGGTTGTAATTTTTTTCATATTGTTAAGATTGGATAAATTGTTCTGGATAGTAGATGTTAAGGAGATAGATAGTATTATATGTTTGTTTTTATGTAGTTTATTTTCATTGTTATTGTTGTTAATAATGTTATTATGGTATTTGCCGTTGTATATATTGTCTGCCTTTATCTTAGTATTGTAGATGAAAATATGAGGATATTGGAGGCTTCTGAAAGTGTTTTCTATGAATATTTCTTCTTTGGGTAAGTATCGTGGGCTGCATATTCTTTGTACTCTTAAATAGAATCCTACAATTATTCCAGATTTTATGCTGTTACAGTGGTGGAAATAAAAATGGATAAGGTCATTATTGTTAGATTTTCTGTAAACCTCCAAATGAAAGTTATCATTAGTTCTATGTAGCATGATATCTAGGACGAGTAGAGTGTTGTAAGACTCAGATTCAAAGGTAAAATCTATTGTGGTTTTGATGTTATTAAGTTAAACTATGTTTTGTGGATATATTAATAGAGAATCATCTACGTACCTAAAACAAGAAGAATTTTTGTAATAAAATATTTTTTAAAGAACCACTTTCTAGAAATTTAAAAAATAAACCAGCCAAAACACTACTAATAAAGGGTAACCCCATCAGTAAACTAACTTCTTGTCTATAAAAATTGTTATCGAAAGTGAAAAAACATTGATTAGTGATTAAATGGTACATTTTATGATTTTATATGTAAGAACAAGTAATTTTTCTTTTTCTTAAAAGTGGTTTTAGTAGATTCAAGCATTTCTTGATGGGAACATTTGTATATAACAATTTTATATCTAAACTGGTCATATATTTGTTTTTATGTATATGTTTTTTTAGTTTTATTTAAAAGATCACAAGAGTTTTTTTTTGTGTTTTTTATATACAAGTAGCTAATTGTACCAAAAAGTAGGGTTTATTAGACATTAAATTAGGTCACTTAGCATCTTCCATACTTTACCAAAACCTTTCCTTACTTTAGCTGTTAGTATATGCTATACCAGGGCTACATACAGTTTTGAATTCAAAGCTACTTTCTCCTAGACTGGTTGCCACCCAAGGCTGTAGAATCCAGACTGCCTGCTATTTACCGAAAGCTGGGGGAGGGGCAGGGGAAAAAGAGGATCATACCTTTCCTAAGGAGTATTAGCACATAAGTGAATGTAATGGATCTGACTAAGCTCTCGTATTCCTCAATCCGAGCCACTAGCCATTAATCAACCGTACTTCAGAAAAAAATTGTTATTGAAGGTAAAAAAACAATGATAAAACATCACATTTTTATGATCTTACAAGTAGGAATAGGTAATTTTATTTTTGTCTTTGCTAGATGTGTTTTTAGTACATTTAGGCATTTCTTTACAAGAACATTTGTATATAATGATTTTATATCTAAACTGGTCATATTTTTGTTTTTATGCCTATGTTTTTTTTTAATTTATTTAAAAGATCAGAGTTTTTTAATGTGAGAAGCTAATTTTACCAAGAGGGGAGGTTAAAATTTTGGTTAGTATGCCGACCAATTTCCTATTCCTAATATATAGGGTGTCACTGGGATATCTGGTTTATGTATTTTTGATAATCCATAGAGTATAGTGTTTCTCGGGTGATGTTTCATGAGTTTTAAAGAAAGACACTCTTTATGTTTTAATAATTTCTTGGTTTAATCTATAAATCTTTATGTCTCTTTTATTCATAAAAATTTTTTGTAGATATCGTCATTGAGGGGGTGTTTTATTTTTTGTAAATAAATGTCTGTCAATAATTATAATTCCATTGCCTTTGGGGTGCGGAATATACAGAGTGCAATGGGTAAATTTTTGCCATTTTATATTTTTAATTTTGCACATTTTTTGTTTCTGATTTTGTCGACTGCGTAGGGTCAGTTGGGCACTGTCTGTGAGAAAAAGAGCACCATGACACAATTCACTCTGCCAGAAATTCGGAAACGGTATGTTGTATTGGTTGGCATTTGCACAGAAGCTCCAATACAAACATTTCAGAGTGTCTGAGTGTCAATCTAAGGATAGTGCAACGGATTCAGAAGGAACTGGATGAGTCTAATGATGATGGCAACATTGCACATCAATTCATCTTCCTATAGAGCCTCAGATGCAACACAGAGTCCTAGATCAAGTGAGGTGGTAGTGCTGTCCTGGGTCAAAAGAATAGTTGCCGGAAGACCCTATGTCTGGCAATAGGACTTTGCACCATTCCATACAAGCAGGAGTATCCAGTGGCTGTTAGACAATTTCTGTGACCACATCACTCCCTACATCTGGCCACCTAACTCCCCAGAGTGCAATCCCTTGATTATTATGTGTGGGGTAGAGTTGAGTGAGAGACCCAACAAAAAACCTTGTAACATCAAAGATGAACAGAAGGCAAAGATTATGGCAGCATTCACCAACTTAAACAGGAGAGATGCAGGAGATTTCGAAGTCGTCTGGAGGCCGTGGTTGAAGCCAATGGCAATTTTATTGAATAAATGTACTCTTTAGTATTTCAAGACATCATTGTGTAACTTTGGTAAATATATCTGTCAAAATGAGATATCAGTGTTATTTTTTATTTTTGCATAATTTAGACGACAATTTATCCATCGCATATGAATGGTTTGTTGTTTGATAATTCTTTTAGCTTTTCAAATATCTGCAGGGAAGAGTGGTTTCATGTTTTTTTTCAAGTATGGCTGTAATTAGATTCTGGTTGTAGCCTTTGTTGAAATCCAGGTCACTGCGTTAGTAATTTTTTATCATGAAATCTGTCATTTCATTTTTGGGGGAAATCTAACAGCAAATTTTAGACTGTAGTTAAACATTTCTAGTTGTGTATTTTGGAGTTTTAAGGTTTATAATTCTTTGGGTTATTCTGTTCAAACTCCAAAGCCACATTGAATTCTTGTTGTTCCTGAAATAAAAGGTGTGAAGGGAAAAGGGGGCAGAGATACTGGAAATGAATTTGGGAACTTTATTACAGTAACAACAGTCTGTTGAAAGGAAATGCCTTCCTGAGCAAAAGACACATGTTTACTCATTGAAAGTTCAAGAGAATGATTCTTGTCTTTGGTGCCAGGAAGCCCCTCTTTTCTCATGCATGTGCCATTTGTTCTTCCTATCAGGGGCATCATGGGAGATTCTTCTTTTTATTTTATTTTATTTTTTTTGTATTTTTTTTGTATTTTTTTTTTTAATTTTATCAATATACAATCCCCACAGTATCTAATAGTATATGTCACAAGTTGGTAAGGTCTGTGATAATAATGACAACATAATTTAGTCTGATTACTTCTCTATCAGCAGAATTTTATTCACACATAAACAATATGGCTGACATGATAGTCCCATGTCTAAATAATGGCTGAAACACTTTCCTTAGTTCCCACTTACAACAGTACAAATTTGGATAAAGTTGCCGCCTTTAGATAATTTTCTTTTAGAAACTAATTCATTTAGCTTATTTTGTGAACTGCCGATTCATTTATTGTTTATGTATTTGATCGATTTTGTTGGTTCTCTCCTCCAAAATTATTAGTTAATATAGATGTAGATTTTTTCCTCCACAAGGAATTAACAGATTTCATTTTTAATCTGACATTATTTCTTATTACTTAAAACCATGTATTTTTGGTGGTTGCATATGTTTGAGTAGATGCCCTGTTGTTTTTAAACAGTTTGAATTTGACCTTTCTTGACAAATCATCTATTATCATTATGGTGAGATACTTAACAAAAGTAATAAAAAAAACCAAAAAAAAAAAACCCCAAAAAGAAACTGAATGAAACCGGCTAGACCAGGGTTGTCCAACCTTTTTCCCCCCCTAATGGGCCAAATTATATTCACCTGGCCCCAAAGTACTTTATTTAAATATACTTTTAAAAAGTTCAAAATGTTGTGAATATCAAATTTTAATAACAAATATATATATAATTACAAAAAATACTGCATTATTATTGACAGTAAAAAAAAAAAAAAAGAAATTATACATACACAAAATAAAATAAATTCAATGTGATTTTTGACATTGCTTTCCTTTTATAATATTGTCAATATCTGCTTTTATGGTACTAGTCTTCTAAGAATGTAAGTTAACTGAGAATTACTCACAGATTGCAACATCTATCAAAGAGATGGAATTTTAATTTTTATTATTGCATTATTCCAAAATTTGAACATATCAGCAGACAGCTATTAATGTCAACAACTGAACACAAATAGTTATTAATTAAAAAATTTAGTAATTAATGTCTAATATTATCCATAACTACATATACAAGAATGTCGATCTTGTTAAAAGTTTTTAAAAAATGACCATAAATATGTAAAAATGCATATATTGTCAAAAATTCCTTTTTCCACAATATATATCTATTTGTGCTGTTATAAACCTAAACAATAATAATCTTACTTATTATAAAACACAGATTGTGTGTGTGTGTGTGTGTGTGTGTGTGTGTGTGTGTACGTTTATATATTGGATCAGATTTCCTACATTTTTCAACCGATTTCAACAAAACTTCACAGGACTACGTAAAATTACCTTGCAGTGGTTCTGACAGCACCAAAAATTGGAAAAACACAATTGTTTTTGCACAAAATCAATTTGAAAACACAGTAAAACACGATTCTGTTGCCAGAATGAAAGGGGGACAACTTATATCGAGTTATACTTAATATAAAACCCAGGTTGTTTGTGTGTGTGTGTGTGTGTGTGTTCATTTATATATGGGATTGGATTTCCTACATTTTTCAACTGATTTCAACAAAACTTCACTTTTTTTTTGGCAGGTAGTGTTTCTTATTGTCTTGCACACTTTTTTCTTTATTTTTACATTCAGAATGCTTTAAAAATTCCATTTACAAGACAATTATTTATAATAAAATTCTATTCAATTGGTAGACTCATAACGATTGAAAACAATGTTTTTGTTTGAGTTTGGGTTTGATCAATTTGTAAAAAAAAAAAACTAATTAAGACATGCGTGTCCGTCAACCTTAAACAATAATCTTTGTCAGTTTTATTTTTCAGTCTTTATGATGGTCGATACTTGATCTATCTCTTACTGTTACATCCCCGAGCAACGCCGGGCTCTCCTGCTAGTACTGAATAAATGTTTTTTAAAATATTAAAGTATATTTAATCATATCTCGCAAATAGTTATTGCGATCTGTCACTATTT
Source organism: Acanthosepion lycidas (assembly GCA_963932145.1). NCBI lineage: Eukaryota > Metazoa > Mollusca > Cephalopoda > Sepiida > Sepiidae > Acanthosepion > Acanthosepion lycidas. The sequence goes on along the minus strand of OZ010606.1, from coordinate 26,563,226 downwards.
CTTTAAGTAGTTTTAATGTTATTCATGCACAAAAAGAATTGTTCACAGCAGTATATACTACCCTATATGTATAACAGTTTTCTAGATAAGCTAAATAATTTTTTATTTAGCTCTGGCTCTTGTCCCACACACAAGCTGGTGTATCTGGGCAAAGGTCTTTGCCCTCTTCCCCTTTTAATGCAATGGGGAAGTGAACCTTCTAGCACAATCTGAGAATAATTTTCTTAACATATGTTACTAAAGTAAATGAAAATATACCTAAAGATTTTTGGGTTGTCATATAGAACATAAATGAATGGAATCGTCCATTTATGTAAATAAGCGGAGTTTCCTTAAAGATTCCTCATTGCTCACATGTTCCTTCTATGGTATTCCCAGCATCCTTCTGTAGAACAAGATTTGTTGTCACAAGTATGTTCATTCATCTGTGAGAAAATGGTTCCACATTCATGGCCATATTTCCTTTCTTTAATATTTTGATTAATTTTTTGTCTCCAATCACTTTCTCACCAACATGACTTCCCTCTGTCTTTTCTACAATTATTTTCTTGGTAACTGCTCAAATAAGCTCTTTTTCCTGGTGCCCCAACTAAGCATGCAATTTTACCATTTTACTATTGAACTAGCTAATTAATTAATGTTAATTAAATGGTAATCACTCAATCTATTTCTTCCAGCAGTTTTAATGTTATTCATGCACAAAAAGAATTGTTCACAGCAGTATATACTACACCACATGCATAACAGTTTTCTAGATAAGCTAAATAATTTTTATTTAGCTCTGGCTCTTGCCTCACGAAGCAGTTGGAGTGTCTCAGCAAAGGCCTTTGCCCCCTTCTTCTTTTAGTGCAATGGGGACGTGAACTTACCAGCAATCTGAGAATAATTTTCTTGACATATGTTACTTAAGTAAATGAAAATATACCTAAAAATTTTAAGGTGCAGTGATTTGCATGAAAATATTAAGTGGGAAGCAGTGCAGCCCACAGGTTGAATGTCCCTGAGCAAGACAATATACCCAGGTATATCTGTTGAAAAAGAAAAGAATCTGACGTTTGGCTGGATTTAGAACAAGAACTTTTCAGCATCCATTGCGATATAAATTTTTCAATTTCCCCTAATTTAAAATTTTCAGCACCTCTTCCAATGCGAAATTTTCAGCACCCTCCACAATACAAAATTTTCAGTGCTCCCCGAAAGACTGAATACAGAGATGCATATGTGCAAAGATAACGAAAGCAGAAATAACAACACTAATTACCTTCGGAAGAAACTGTTTAGTCTGAAAAGATGAGACATTGTTGCAAAATTGAAAAGAACACACACATACACGTGTGTACATGTGTTCTGGGTGTCGGCAAGCAAAGCCTCAGCATTCTATTCTATTTCATCCTTGGTGAGTATCTAATTTTCAGTTACGTATAAAAATCTTCCAAGAGGCATTATTCAACTTCATATATCAATAATGTCAACTGAAATGCAACCCAGCATTCCCAACTCATCAACTGGTCTGTGCAAAAAAAAAAAAAAAAAAAAAAATGCAAGAAAGAGAAAAAAGGTTGATAAAAAGGATTATTTTCCTGCATTGGCAGCCATTACTTCTAATGATAAAGAGAACACCTTCAGGCTTTCATTCCTGCCTGGACAAGCCTACACCCATCCCTTATCACTTCTCACACCATATTGCACACGGCTGGATGACTTAACTCAGAATCCTGGCTGATTCGGCAGATGCACAAGTCGAGAAGCTGCAGATGTGTAGCCATTTTAAAAATCGATTGTCAGTGGCTGGGTTTCTATGAATAGGATAAGAATAGGGTAGGATGTGGGATTTCAGAATTAAAATAATAGTTTCTCCAGCAGGCCAAAACCTAATCCTATGCACATTGGGAGATTATTTTTTATTTAAAGAAGAAAAAATCTTTTAGGAGTGGATTTAATAGACACTAATATAGTCTTATGAATTTTTTTGTTGTAGCTTGTAAATTAATTCCTAGCCTCTGAAAAGTATTTTATATATATATATATATATATATATATATATATATATATATATATATATGTAGCGAGTTGGAATCATATTTTTAAATAAATAATTATATTTATGCTCTACTTTCGTATCGAGCACTATTTTTTAAAAATAATAACAAAAATACTAAGGAACTTTGGATTATTTACCAAACCAGTTTCTTTCCTATTTTCTACAATATTTTCACACACACACATATATATATATATATATATTGATGTATATTTGAGAAGCAATGTTTCTTCTTATTTTTATTTAGTTTTTTGTTTATTTAGTTTTTCCAGCATTCTTATATTTTTATTTTTATTTTTAATTGAAGGCATGGTGGAGTAGTGGATAGCGGCTGGAATTGAGGAATCAGAGAGCCAAGTTCGAATTCTAATCGAATCCGAATCAAATCCATTTCATTCACTTATGTGCTAATACCCTTGGGAAATGTATGAATCGTCTTCTTCTTCCCCTAGCTATGGGTAAATATCAGGACAGACCAGGTTCTATAGTTTTCGATGCCAACTGGTCTACTGCAGAAAGAAATGGCAACCTACGGCTGGAAAAAAAATCTGCCTTGTCAGTCATGTATCGAAAGATACATGATCGCCTAAGCATGTATCACGCATGGCACATAACTGATTAGTAAACAGGGAAGATCAGACTGCTAATACTGTTTTCTTTTTGTTTTTTTTGTACAAGCTTCCTGTAGACTCTATGAATTTAAGCATAGTACTAGACTGGGGGAGGAGGTACGGGGGATAGCGGATCAGATTGAGGAATCAGAGAGCGGAGTTCGAATTCTAATCAAATCCATTACATTGACTTATGTGCTAATACCCTTAGGAAAGGTATGAATCCTCTTCTTCTACCTGCAGCTATGCGTAAATACCAGGACAGACTGGGTTCTATAGCCTTGGATGGCAACTGGTCTAGGAGAAGGACAACTCTGAATTCAAAACCTGCAGAGGGTTGTTTGGGGACCTTGTGACACATAGTGCACCAGGTCTCTGTATTCGGCCCTTCAAAAAGTGTGGATAGTCCTGCACAAAACCTTTACTACTATAATCAGACCATATGTGCTGGTGTCTGGTTGTTGGTATCCTAGAAACTGAGCAGAGTGACCCAAATATATTGAAAATCGACGGGTGAGTCAAATATATATATATAATACTTTTTATCTGTCCTGGGTATGACAATAAACTACATCCGCATCCTGGGTAAGTTGATAAACTACATTAAAACAGCAAGGCCTCTGATTTGGAGGTTTCGAGGAGCGAGAAACCACCTCTTAATTGCTGGTGTTCGGGGTCCATCCTGACCAGGGGTGGTAGCACCTGTTAGGGTCCCAGCTATAGACAAATAGTTAACCCCCAAACTGGGGTCAAAACACTATGAAAGTGTAAAAATAGGTTTTAATACAAATAAGAATTTATAAAAAATTATTACCAGCAATATATTTTTGAAGAGAAATTATCACCAGCAATACATTTCTGAAAAAAAAAAAAAAAAAAATTACAAGCAATAAAAATTTTGTTAGCACTAAATAACCCATTGAGGTTAATATGCCATAAAACAAACCAAACCAAAAGAAGTTTGAACAGCAATAGGAGTAAGAAGCAACTAATATATATATATATATATATATATATATATATATAAATATATATATAAAGTATATACTTTAAAAATCAGGAGATCAGTTGAATCTGCGACCTTGGTTTCTTAATGCTTTATATTTTTTAAAAACTAATGAATGCTATATTTTTAAAAAATAAATAAACAAAAAGCAAATAAACAAACGCATGCTTGAGGATGCCATCGAGTTTGACATGGAGGTAAAGAATTCAACAGATTTACTGATCTTTAAAGTTAAAAACTGTACATGTTATTTTTAATTTTATTTAAATTTTTCACACATGTATTAAACACATTTTAATACCACTGTTTCCTGGTCTGATTCAACTCTGACCATTAACCTTTTATACATATATATATATATATATATATATATATATAGTGTAATAATAATACAATATGGTAATTTGTATGGAATTTCCAAGAGGATATAGATCAAAGACAGAGCAAAATTATTATTCATTAATGAATATCAAACACTTAAAATCTCATAGGTAATAACTTTTATTTCATGAGTGCTCTCATATATATATATATATATATATATATATATATATATATATATATATATATATATATATATATATATATTTCATTAAATAATAATGTTCACCTTTTGAGAAAGTGTTGGCTGGAATGGTCCCTTCAAGGTACCATTCTATTTAAATCTATTTTTAATTCTGTGGGTGCAAGTTTTTGTTTGTATATATATATATATATATATATATATATATATATATATATACAAACTAAATTAAATTTTGTTTGCGAAGGGATTTCGCCATTTTATATCATTAACTTAACTAATCTACTTTTTGTATGAATGATTGATTGTAATATATATATATATATATATATATATATATATATATATATAAAAAGTGTGTATTTAGGCAGCATTTTTTCATTCATACACGTTTCATTAAATAATATAGACAAGTATTGTCTATTTTATGTAAATTCTTTTCATAACGTCTGATAAGCTTAATAACATTATCATTAAACAAAGAAAGAAAATCACAATATTGATCCATATTTTTTAATCCAATCTAAGCTTTCAGCTTACATAAGCCATTATCAATGATGACAATTACTGTACAACATATTAAGCAATATACGGACAAGACAGTGAATTCGAGAAGTATTAAGTATGGGAAGTCATTGCTATAAACCAATGGCTTCTGTTACCAATTATAGACATTTAAGGATATTTGTAGAGATTCCATAGTTGATTTTGTTTAGGTTGGGTTTCAACTGTTTGATGTATATTGCTTCAAGGATTTTTAGTTTTTGTCTATTGTTTTCATGTTGAAGTATAATTGTGTTTTCAACAAGGATTTTACGGAATTGTGTGTATATATATACATATATATATATATATATATATATATATACATGAAGAAATATTCGCAGCCTGACAATTGTGTCTAGCATAAAATAGCCTGTTGCCTCTGAGTGTTGACTTCAATGTTGACTTTTATATTCATATATGAAGAAATATAGTTTTAACATGTGCTATATTTGTGGGATAAAGTGCTCAATATCAGAGATAGAGTGTATAAAAATATATATATATATATATATATATATATATATATATATATATATATATATATATATATATATATATAAAAATTTATGGACTAACGATATATAAATTTTATATATCAAGAACAGTTTTGTAAGAAAAGATGTATGACAAATTAGAAAAAGTTTTAATAAAATAAAATAAGGTGAAAATGTGTAGAAAGTGCTTAAATTGCTAATTCATCCACAGTAAATTTATGTTCTGGTTCTTACAATGTTTCACCATTCTTGGCAGACTTTTTGTTATCACAATGTGGGATACTTAATAGCAAAGATGATGAAGAGAAAATGAATAGAAATGAATTTATATATATAATTAAGTAATTCATCGAGTCTAGAAGAACCTCAACAGAATGCAGAAAGCACCGGATGGCCGTTTTGCCCTATTTTGGGACTCATCAGCTGTGTGCAGCCACTGCAGAGAATCGAACCTGGACTGTTATGATATGACATAAGCGTCATTTCCACTAGACCAACTGGTCTCAGTGACAAAGAAGTAACAAACTAAACTGAATACAGCGCCTGCTCTTCACAAAGTCTGTTGTGTGACTCATCCGAACTTACTTATATCAACAAACTGTGTCTCGATGAGTTGCATCTTTTATCCCCAAGCAGCTGCAACCAGAGTAGTAGAAGCCGGTTCAAGCAAGGATATACACATATATAAATTATTAGAGTGATTTGAATGATCTTAATTTAGTAATTCCTCGAGTCTAGAATAATCACCAACAGAATACAGAATCTTGCCAGATTGAAAAAAAAAAAAAAAAAAAAAAAAATTCTTTCTAAATTTTGAAACTCCCAATGTCTCCTATTTGTTCATATATGTAGTTTTACCAATGTAAGAAAAAAACATTCTGATGAAGTCCTAACAGACGAAGCATGTATCAACAGAATGCAGAAAACACTGGACAGTGCTTTCTGTATTCAGGCGCTGTATTCAGTCTAGTTTGTTACTTCTTTGTCACCGAGACCTGTTGGTCTAGTGGAAATGACGCTTATGTCAATAGATTAAATTTAATATTTACAATGTGAGTAAAATAATTTGCTGTATTTCAAAACTAATTCAAATTGACTTGAAGCTTTTATTTTGAAATTGTTGATTTTAGTACCATTTTTAACCATCATTCATCAGAACGTTATTCTCTTTATTAAAAAAAATCTTCAAATGTACTTTTCTGAAACTTTATTTGATGAATATTAACTGATTTAAAGTTTAATTAAACTGATTTGAAATAATATTATTTACTTTAAGTTTAAAGTTTTCATAGTCATCTGTTCTTTTTTTTCTATTAATTTTTGTTTAATTGTAATCATGGTTTGTTTAACAAAAATAATACCTCATAAATATAGCCAAGTTGCTGTATTTCAAAACTGAATTGACAGGAAGGAGTTTTCATTTTGAAATAGCTGATTTTAGCGCCATTTTTAACTATCTTTCATTACAAGGTAATTCTCTTTATTAAAAAATCTTCCAAAAATAAAATATACTTTATTGAAACTTTATTTGAGGAATATTAGTTGATTTAATGTTTAATTAATCTGATTTGAAATAAATATTATTGACTTCAAGTTTAAAATATCATAGAAATACATTTTTTTAATGCATGTTGACATGTTCGCAGCTTGAATGACAAATGTAAGTTTATTTAATGTTTTTCTATGATGGATATATCTGTAAAAAATAGAGGAATATAACTGGATATAACTGGATTGCTTTTTTTATCTAATTTTTATGTACTCAGTAATCTAATGTTTTATTGAATTTTAGATACTTTGGCTTTAAATTGCTTATAGTTATCTCCCTTATTTTCTGATAACATTGCATATGAACTTCTGTATCTACAAAAATTAGCACCACAGACAAAAAACAATTTCAAAAATTCTTTTTTAAATATTGCGTATCAATAAATTGTATTAAGGTTTTCTGATTTATGATTAATAAATATGGTTTTTACTTAATAACAATGTCACTTCACCAGTACAAATTAATACAGAATTTCGAAAGATTTAAAACTTTATAAATTATTCTAATTAAAATTAAAAAAAATTAAAACAATTCTTGTAAGAATTCCTTATTCATTGAAAAAAATGTCTTTCTTAGGTTAATAGTGTCCATAATATATCTTACTCATAAAAGCAATTAAAAACTTTTTTAATTAAATAATGTTTTAGCTTTATTGCATTTTTTATTTATGATTCAGACCAGATTTTTTTTTTAACTGGGGGTCCTGTTTTGCAAAAAGAAATTGATGATTTAAATTCTCTAAGGAGTTCTGCTTTTATCTAATATAAAAATGAAATGGCACAAACATTAATTTCTTGAAATTTCATAAAATGAAATAAGTGGGCGGTAACAGGTGTAAAAAAAAAACCAAAAAACCAAAAAATTACCAAAATATTCTAAAAAAGAAAACTTTTCTCAAATAATTTCATTTATTTGTGAATAATTCCTGAAAGTTTCATTAAAATCCAACAATTGAATTTTACAAGAATTTTTAAATCAGTGTTTTTTTTACTGCAAAAAAGATGCTAAAATTTGCTTTTAATTTATAGTCTGTGTGCTGGTGCAAAAAAAAAAAAAAAAAAAGAAAAAGAATTTAACCAAAATTTTGAATGTTCTGAAAAGGATTAAAAAATATAATTAAATAATTAAAAAATACTTTCGTCTTTCCTCTTAATAATAACAAAAATTTTGATGATGAAATTTTGTTTTTATCAAGTTTAGGGAAATATGTATGACAAAGTGGAAAAGTTCATTTGCGATACATTTCTTCCTTTAGAACTTCATTGGACTAAATTTATGTGAGTGCAACTGCACATGAACAAGGGATGCTGGGAATTTTAGATTTAAAAAAAAAAAATTTTTTAATCTTGCTGGTTTCATTTTAGTTCTTTTTCTTTTTTTTTTCCATTCTGGCAGAACATCTATTATCATTATGTAGGGTATTTACTAACAGAAGAGAGAAACACAGGTGAGAAATTTCTATTTACTCAACTCAATATTTTCCAACGTATTTTTGACAATATATATATATGTATTCCTGGGGAGGAAGTGTGAGTTTGTAAACAGTGACTATTACGGCTAATAATGCAAGACTCTTCGGTAAATCGAATTGAGTTCTCTCAGTCACTGTCTGTTTATCTAAAAATAAATATGCTTAAATTCACCTTCATCCATGCCGTGCGCCAACGGCTTAGTGGTAGAATCCCCGATTGGCGCCAATTCAGTCGCGTTTCTCTCCTAGCTAGAGGCAACCAGACATTTAGCCACACTGATGAGCTGTGATACAGTGAAACAGTCTGTCTGTGGATGACAATATATATATATATATATATATATATATATAGATATATATTACAGAATGAATCCTGGGACTATTTTTTCTTTGTCAATAAACATCTACACATAGTTCCTTAACTTATGTATGCATGTTCAGGTTTTTCTATATCAGTCGAGTGTGAGGGACACAACCGAATGGTGACTGATGGATCAATGAATATTTTATAATTTTATTTATTTATCGTGATGGATATGTGAATCTAGAAGCATGAGGTAAGTTTAAAGCAGCGAGTCCGTATATATATATATATATATATATATATATATATATATATATGATAGATAAATTGTTGCTATACAGAGAAAAACCATAGCTTTATTGGGTATCATTTCCGATTTCTCAGAAATCATGATGACAAGATAGTGTTGCTTTACATTTATGTCGAGCGGATATGTTGCAACCCTAATATTTTGTGAAATTTTTGGTAAAAAAAAAGTGACCTATCCATGAGTATATATGATAATATAGATTTCTTAGAGAGATTCAGAAACTTGCAATTGCAATTTCTGAAATGAGTCAATTTCAAGGTTTATTTCTATTCTTAGTTCTAAATAGCTTCCCCTTGCCGTTTTATGCTTGAGCCAAAGAGATGAAACTTGCCTTTCTTGAATCACTTAAGCAATGATAGAGACAATAAAAACAGGGAAATGAAATTTATTCAATTAGTCATCTTCACTTGCAAATAACAGACACTGCAAATAGTTAATTGAAGAAAATTGCCTGGGAAATCTTTTCCTAACTTTTGCAATTGGCCTGCATTTCAAGAGGCAGGTTTGTAATTCATCCTGCTGAAAACCTCCACAAAGAGTAACCAAAAATAATTTCCTCATCCAAAGCTACACTATCCATTGCACCTACACTTGATACATGCCGAATATATAATATGTTCTCGTTAATACTTACATTTCTCTGCCACTATCTCTCAGTCCACTCAATGTTATAGCTCTTTCTAGTATTGATGGGAGTTTCCTTCCAGACCTTTTGCTTGTGGTAGTGAGGAATACATCTTGATCATATCATTATTCTCTATTCTATTTACATGTGCTATCCATTTTAGTTGTTGCTGCTGTTGGAAGCCTTCAAATTATGTGATTTTTGTTAGTTGGTAAAGTTCTTTATATACAATTCCTTTTAAAATGATTTAAAGGATAAAAAAGACAGGAAGTTGTGGAAAGCCTTGATCATCTATATCTTGAAGGGATATGGCATATAAAAGCTGAAGAATGGTGCTTCATTCGATTTTCCTCCACAAGGACTTATTTCACTCCATATTGTTGTAAACAATCCATTTTTCATTGCTTGTGACCATTCTTTTAAAAAATAAGCAAATTTTCTTGTGGCTGAGTGGAGAATTATAGATGGAAATGAGACTCATTAAATATTTTCTGTTAAACTATACCCAAACTTCTTAGTGATTCCCATATCTACTGTTGGAGTTTTTGGGTACCCTGATGTACTAGTGAGCCATCCAAAATGAGCTGACTCATTTTATAGTTCACCAATACAAGGGTTAACCATTCAGAAGGCTCAAAATATTCAATGCGATGTGTGTAAAGTCGGCCATGTTTTTTTCCCGAATATTCACTACCAGCCTTTGATATCGAAGACTGAAGAATTACGGAACAGCTGCTGGTGGTATTGGCAATATAGCCAGATTCAGTAGAGTGTCTGACTCGTGAGTGTTAATCTTTAATGTTGTTTCATTGAACAGATTACGTACTGTGCTATATTCTATATTCATAGACTATGGTAAACATGGTCAACATCTACATGTTTTCAAATGCCTTACAATGCTCATATGAGATATATGGAGTATCTCTGTGATGTCTCATATCATATGACCTGGTTTAATATTTTAATCAGCGTTTCTATTTGGTCATCATCAATAACTGCAGGCCTGCTAAAACGTTCTTGGTTTTCCAGATCAACATTTCAATTTCGGAATCTAACAAATCATTTACAAACATTACTTTCAACTATGGTACCATCTCCACAGAAAATGTGTGATCATCATAAAAGCTGTTTCGACTTAGAAGGCACACTGCAAATTAGTGTGCTTTCTCATCTGCAGCAGCTTTGTAAATACCTCTTATCAGCCCACTACAAACCACACTGTCATGTGCTTAGAAAATTTCTGCAGGTCTTCCAAACTCTTCAATCCTTTTACAGAGAATGGATGGAACTTTATTGATTAATCTTTTAACCTTCATACATTACTAAATAAAATTTCTACATTTGTCTTGACAAAGTTCCTCAATGTATGAAACGTGTTGGCATAAAAGGTTTTCCCCTTGTCATTAATATTATCTTTACATATACATTTTTTATGTGTGAATTTTTATGCATATTTTTATTATCAGATAACAACAAAGAAGAGGACAATAGTCCGCACATAAATAATATTAATAATAATGATTAAATAATGTTAATAATGATAACTTCTCATTTCAGAAATTCTGACAGAAATTAGGAAAACCTTTAAAAGAAACACAACCCATTGCAGAGAAGAAAACAAAACAGACTTGATTTTTATTTATTTGTGTGTGTGTGTTTTTTATGGCTTATCAACCCTTTGTAGGTTATTTAAAGCCGGAACATATTTATTATAATTCATCTTTTTTTGCGAGTGGATATTGCATTATCAATCTTTTGGAGATAACTATTTTTTTCAGACAAAAGTCTCACTATTTAACCCATAGTTGGTGGAAAGAGATGAATTCTTGCCATTCCCAATAGTATTTGCATGTGAGTGCAACGGGCATGACTGGGATTTGAACACGGCTCTCTGATTTTCTCATTCTGAGCCGGTATTATACGTCCCACACGTCCTACTGAAAAGGAATCTATCAGCAATACAATAAATATTTATCAGACACATTTCTGAATTATCATCAGAGTTGTTTCGACTTGGAAAGCACGTTTCAAATCAGTATGATTTCTCATCTTCAGCAACTCCGTAAGTAATTCTTATCTGTCCTTCTCCAAACATGTGCTAACTCACGAAATTGCTGCAGGTCTTCCAAACTCTTCAAATTTTTTTACAAAAAAGGATAGAATTTTATTGATCATTATTTTCATGTTGTTGTTCAATATTTATACTATAGTTGTGCATCTATGAGTGTTATTCTTCCATTTGGTATTGATGACGAAAAATACAGTGAGTTTCCCGTATTTGCGGGGGTTAGGGACCAGAAACCGGCCACGAATAGTTAAAATCCACGAATACTTGTAACCCCTCCTAAAAGTGCTTATAAGTACCTATTTTGATTGTTAAAACCCCATATGCTTTAAACTTTCCCCCTAAACACTTTCGAAACATTTCAGAACCTTTTAAAAACATTTTTGAAAAATAGTATTGGTGACCATACACTTTTCTTTCATATGTACAATAACCGTTTTTGATTGCGCATAGATTGATACAACCACTGAAAATACCGTATAAAATATGTGTAAAAAGACATAAAATATAAAGTTTAAAACATTTTCTAAAAACAGAACTGTGATGGTGCCCCCAGACTTAGCATAAACCACTTTTAAATTCCCAGCCGCAGCCCCCAACAAAGAACAAAGCTCTACGCATGTTTTTGCGTTTGTTTTTTTCAGCGAAGATGTGCAATTTTGTCAATTTTTATCATAAAAATGGACTGTTATATGTTTTAAGTCACTTAAATCAGAGGAAAATAACACAAGATTATTTTAAATGTGTTCTATCGAAAAAAAATACGCAAATCGAGGGAGTTCTCAGCAAATAATTTGTATAGATGTTATTCAAAAAAACACGCAAATATTTGGAGTTTCCGCGAATAACAATTACATATGTTCTAAAAAAAAATCCGCGAATGTTGAAACATGAATAGACAGAGGTTTACTGTAATCATTTTTTTCAATACTGATGTTCACCCAATACAAGTCCTAAAAGCCGCTCAAGGTAGATGATTACTATGTGGTGTTGTAATGAGCATAAGAAAACGCATGAGGCTATGAAGGAAAGATAACAGTTAATCCTAGACTTGGAGATGTGATGATTGTAGTGATTAGGAAAACTTCCTCCTTACTAATGGAATACAAAGGAAACAAAGATGATTCATCCTTGTGTACGGTGTGTGACAGGTCCCAGTTATAAAGTGGTGGGTCTAAGGAATCTAGCTCATCAGAACACATGCCATGGGCAAAAAATAGATCAGCAAGAGGCTCACAATATTTCATCTGTGGAAAAAGGATTGTAAGCTGGAAAATAATTCATTACCCACAAGGCAGTGTAGACACTTTTGAACTATCAAGACAGGCAAGTGAGGTTTCTTCATTTTGTTTTACGGCATATCAACCCCAATGAGTTATTTAATGCTGACAAGATTTTTATTGCTGGTAATATTTTTTTGCAAAAATGTACTGCTGATAATAATTTTTTTTTTTTAAGTATTTCTGGTATTAAAACTTATTTTTACACTTTCATAGTGTTTTGACCCCAATCTGTGGGTTAACTATTTGCCCATAGCTGGAACCCTAACAAGTGCTACCACCCAAGGTCAGAGTAGACGTGGGAATACCAGCAATTAAGAGTTGGTTCCACGCTCCTGAAAGCCTCCTGCTCAGAGGCCTTGCTGCTGGACGTAGTTTATTTGCTTACTCAGCACGCACATGTAGTTTATAGTCATATCCAGGATGGGGCAAGTGAGGATTGTGCAGCTCCATTCAAGATATGGCAGTAATACTCCATTTTTAATTTGATCTAGTTCATGTAAAAATAGACTATAGAAGTCAGATACTTACTGGAATGGTACAATGGAGCAACTGTAATCTTAAATGTCTGTTTCCAAAGCTATCAACTTATGCACTATATCTCCAATATTAATAACAAGTCCATTGATTTCAGTTTCTTGTGTAAGCAAGGCAATAAAACCACAAAAATTGAATAATACCCAATAAAATAAAATAATAAAATAATACTGATAAAATAAAATAAAAATAAAATAAAATATATATAAAATTAAGTAAAATAAAATAAAAAATAAATATATAAAATAAATAAAAATAAAATAAAATAAAATATAGATAAAATAAATAAAATGAAATAAAAACAAAATAAAATAAAAATAAAATATATATAAAATAAGTAAAATAAAATATAAATAAAATATAAATAAAATAAAATATAAATATTATTCAATAAAATTAAATAATACCACAAAAATAATTGATACAATGAACCAACCATAATCTTAATTGTCCGTTTCCAAAGCTATCAACTTGTGCTGTATATTTTGAATATGAATATCAAGCCCGTCTTTGATTTCAGTTTCTTTTGCAAGCAAGGCAATAATACCACAAAATGCAAGGGACTATTGAGTGTGAAAGAGAATGAGAAGACTTTAGAAGGAACTGGAAACCCAATCCTTAAAAGGAAACAAGGGATCCACCTTTACTAAAGTACAAAATTCCTGAGGAGGAGCATGAACTGGATGATAGGCAAACCTATCTATTCTCATTGAGGAAAAAAATAAAAATAGTGAAAAAAACTTCAGAGTTTAGGCAGAGACATTAAGAATATAGATTTTACTTTAGAAAGAACTGGAAATGCAATCCTGAAGAGGAAACAAGGGATAAACCTCTACTAATGCTTCTTCTTATTATTATTATTATTAAAAATTTTATCAATTCTGCTTAACCATACTTGCTTATTCTGCACACTAAGGTAGGTACCACCACTGAATCATGGTGACAAAATGCCCCAAAGTTAATAAAAACAAAGTTTTATCATCAAAATTTTCATGTTATCATTTAAGAGGATATTTTGATTGTTCAATTATATTTTTTATTCTTTGTAGAACATTTGAAATTTTGGTTAAAAATCTTGTTTTTTGTGTCAGTGGGGGAGCAAAGATTAGTGTAGGAAATTTTAATGTCTTTTTTTGCTGTGAAAATCAGTGATTTGTAAATTCTTTTAAAAATTAAATAATTATCAGATTTTAATGAAACTTTCACAACTTATTCACAAATGAATGAAATTATTTTAGATTTTTTTTTCTTAGAAAAGCTTGGTAAATATATATATATATATATATATATATATATATATGTGTGTGTGTGTGTGTGTGAAAAGTGGGTGTGTATATAAATATAAATATATATATATATAAAAATAATTATTTATATATTATATGCATGGTACTTATTAGAAATATCAGAGATTGATGTGAGTTTGTGACCCTGGGTTTCACGCTTTTGCGATCGTCAAACAAACTGATTAATTTTAAAAATTTTGGGTTCATGTAGATTACATGTATTGGTGTTATTATGCGAGTGGTGGGGATCATCGTTGTGATGTCACTCATGCTAACGCAAACAAAGATGCATGTCCATACACCTGATGAGGTACACATACACACCCGCTCGTCTGCCGGGGCTCATACAGATATAAACATATGTGGACAGCATGGGATTTGACACAATATATATATATATATATATATATATATATATATATATATATATTACATCTGTTATCATCCCCTTATTTAATTTTAATAAATTTTGAGAAATTAATTTTGGTGCCACTAAATTTTTATATTAATTAAAATAAAAGAAAATAACTCCTTGGAGAATTTAAATCGTCATTTTTTTTTTTTTGTAAAAAAGAGAACCTCAGTTATTGAAAATTTGCTCTGAAATGTGAAATAAAAAAAATGCAATAAAATTAAGACAATTATTTAATTAGAAAACCTTTTAATTGCTTTTATGAACACTATTATCTGAAGAAAAAAAATTTTTTGATGAATTATGAATTTTTATAAGAACTATTTTCATTTTTAAAAATTTTAACTTGAAAAATTTATTAAGTTTTAAATCTTTTAAATTCATGTATTACTTAAATGCCTTTCAGGTGATGTTGTTATTAAATAAAAACTATAATTACTAATCATAAATGGAAAAGCTTACTACAATTCATCAATTACCAATATTTTAAAAAGAATTTTCAATTTTTTTATATGAGTATAAATGTGCTGATTTTTGTAAATATGAGTGTTCTTAAACGATATTATCAGAAAATAACTATAGTAAATTTAAAGTCAAAGTATCTAAAATTCAATAAAACATTACATTACAGAGAAGATATTCCCAAATTTTTAACAGTAATGAGTACTAAAAATGATATAAAAAGGTGCTCATGTTTTATTCCTCAATTGTTTTTTTACAGATATATCCACCACAAAAAACATTAGATAAACTTACATTTGTCATTCGAGCTGTTGACATCTAAACATCTAAAATAAATAAATACCACCGTGTTAAAAAAAATGAATTTCTGTGAATTTTAAACTTGAAGTCAATAATATTTGTTTCAAATCAGATTAATTAAACTTTAAATCAACTAATATTCCTCAAATAAAATTTCAGAAAAGTATATTTTATTTTTGGAAGATTTTTTAATAAAGAGAATTACCTTGTAATGAAAGATAGTTAAAAATGACGCTAAAATCAGCTATTTCAAAATGAAAACTCCTTTATTGTCAATTCAGTTTTGAAATACAGCAACTTGGTTTTGTTGTTTGGCAGGGTATCAACCTCTATTGGTTATTTAATGCTGAAATCTAAATATTTTGTAAGCAATTTTATGCCTTCAACTACAGATATTTTCTACATACCATATTTGACAGCATTTAAGACACACGAGTATATAAGACACACCCCAATTTCAACAGGATAAATCAAGAAAAAATTAGTAATTAGTAAAATTATTAGTAAATGGTAGAGCCTGCGCTATATTTATGAGGTATTATTTTGCTTAAACAAGCCATGATTACAATTAAACAAAAAATAATAGGAAAAAAGAACACAAGCCTATAAAAACTTTATTATATCCTTTATAGGATATGTACAACCTGCGTCTTGTAAATGTCTTCTTGGAATAATTAATATAAAAATTCTGATTGTATTTGTACCATTGCAACAGGAAGTTATCGCAAGAAAAATATTAACGAAACAAATATATTTTACAAATATATAATTTGATTTTATTGCATATAATTTTAGTGAAACAAAGTACTAATATTAAATGTGATGAAATTAATATAATGAATATTATCAATGATAACATTTTAATCTGCATAATAGCTTTTTAAATAATGACAATAGGTATATAAAAGTTACTCTAAAGTCTAAGTTAATAGTTGCCAGGTAGCTAATTTCGGCCGACTATCACAAATTTTAAACCTACATATGGCATATAAGACACAGGGGAATTTTAAAAGATATTTTTAGTTAAAAAAGTGCGCCTTATATGCCATCAAATACGGTAATTTTATACTTTCAGATAGTTTGTAGATTTTATTATAAAATGTATTTTGTCTATATTTCTGAGATGAGGTATTATGTACATCATTTACATTATTCGGACTATTATCCTCATCTTTGTCACCATATTTATCACAACGTTACAGCCATTGTACACTCCGGCCTTCTTCAGGTGGTTGGAATGTCAAACTGAACCCTTTATTTCGCTCGCTGGGGTAGACTGTTCTAGTTCCACATGCCATGTTTGATGGATGTCAGTTATCATTTATCTCCTGTTAATTTCCCTCTGAAAGTTTTCCACTGCCTTGACCAGGTATTGAACTCACACTCTTTGGGTCCTGTCACCAATGCCTTTATCTACTGTGCCATGTGTCCTTGAGGTTTTTTTTAATAAATATGTAGCTGGTATCTTTTTTTACTATAATGTATTTTTATATTTTTTTAGTGTACCACCAAACAAAAATCAAAACACTATTTGCCCCTAGTTGAGACCTTAACAGGTGCTACCACCTCGGGTCAGGGTGAATCTGGGAACCACAGCAATTAAGAGGTAGTTCAAAGCTCGTCAAACCCTCCAATCTCTCGATCAGAGTCTTTGCTGCCAGATGTAGTTTATATTGTCAAACCCAGGGCTAGAAGTACCGCAAAGTATTTTGTTTATTGGAAATAAGAAATTTAATCTATTAACTTGAGATTAGAACTAAAATAAAACCTTCAAGAAAGATTTTTCATTTTTAAAATTTCATTTTAAACCTCAAGTATCGAATTTCTTAGACAGTACCTCAGTCAGTTATATGCCATGCGTGATGTATGCTTAGGTGATCATGTATCTTTCGATACATGACTGACGAGGCAGATTTTTTCCTAGCTGTAGGAAGCCATTTCTTTCTGCAGTAGACCAGTTGCCATCCAAGGCTATAGAACCCGATCTGTCCTGCTATTTATCCATAGCTGAGGGGAGAAGAAGAGGATTCATACCTTTCCCAAGGGTATTAGCACATCAGTCAGTCAGTTATGTGCCATGCGTGATACACGCTTAGGCGATTATATATCTTTCAATACATGACTAACTAGGCAGATTTTTTTCCTGCAGTAGGTTGCTATTTCTTTCGCGGGGCGGGGGGGAGAAGAGGATTCTTACCTTTCCCAAGGGTATTAGCACCTAAGTGAATGTAATATGCTGGTTTTGACTGGAATTCGAACTTGGCTTTTTTTTGGTTCCTCAATCCGAGCCGCTCCATGGTGCCTCATAATAATTCCTGCACTAATTCGAAAATTACGTTTGTATCCTGTTTGGCAAGCTTTAGAAATTACCAAGCGAACAGATTATGCATCATCTCAGAAATTCAGATGGAAATTAATTAAAGAAAGAGATCGTCGTAAAAAGACTCAGGCTTGCACGCTCTGGCAATATGGTAAAACATGTGCCAATGTTTACAAATGTCGAGTGACGTCAATGACACACCCACTACTGTCGGTTTGCGCCAAAAAAAAAAAAAAACAAAAAAAAACACTATGTTCTTCATTGTGAAGAAACAAGCCAAAATTATCACTGTCGTTATTATTTTTATTTTTAGATAATATTATTAACATTATTTATACATGACTGACCGCTAGAAGAATAGGGGTTGTTTTCTTTTTTCTTAAAGTGACAGTTTTTACTTTTTACTGTTCACGCCGGATCGACTAAGAAGAAGCTAGAGAAAACATTACTGCAATCGAAATAGTAGTTGCAGTACGTCATGAAATAAGCCAGGATGTTTGTTTCGATATTATTTTTTTTTTGAAAGGCATGAAACCATCTTTTCTTGATATGGCTAAAAAATATTAGGGTAAACATCTCTTTATACATGGTAAGGCAAACAGTCAAAGAGGACAACTTTTATTAATAATTCAAATCAAAACCGTGGATAAAGCAACGTGAAACCAAATCACTCAAGAAGAAGTCATGACAATTATTAATTCGTCGATTAGAGAAAAAAAAAGGAAGCTGTAGAGAGCTATGACTGGCTACGCCTTGAAGAGATATAACTTTTTTTTTTATAAAGAAAATTGGATAACGGCTGTCATTAATGATGTGCGGATATGCTCGATTCTTTGGGTAGACGAAATGTACACAAATGTCACCGTCGGAGTCAAAGGCTATGTTCGGATAAAAGGATAAAATTTCTGGTAACCGGACACTTGGGATTTACGTTTTTTTTTTTTTTTAGTAATCACTCTGCTTTAAAATAAACAGACGAGCTTTCTAGAAAAAATATCTTTTTTTTTTAAAAACGGAAGAGGACAAAAGGGTGGTGAAAATTTTTCGACCCGATCCACTTTCCAAAATTAAAAATACAGTGTAACCCGGATATAAGAGAGTTGTCTGGACCGGATAAGAAGTCTCTTATATCAGGGTTTCTCTTATATCAGGGTTTGGTCTATTTTGTGTTTAGGCAAGTATGGCTCTAATTTGGGGCCCCCAATTAAAATCTCTCTTATATCCGGGTTTATCTTATATCAGGGTTTGGTCTATTTTGCTTAGGTGAAAAGTATGTCTCTAATTTGGGACCAGATAAAAATATCTCTTATATCCGGGTTTCTCTTATATCCGGGTTATACTGTAAAATGTGACGAAATGACCGAGATGATCTTTTTTTTTTTTAATTCTCTTGTTTGAGCTGAGAACTTTTCAGCACTACTTTATAAAAGAGATTATTTTCCAGCTACAATACCGGATTAAATCATGAGTCACTGATTTATTTATTTATTTTTTTTTTTTTGAAAAGGTAATAAAGAGGATATAATTTACAAATTACCAATGAATGATCAGCGGTATCTCAGAGAAAATTCGAGACTTTTTAAGAATTAGTAATTTTGACTACGACGGTTTTTTAAATTTTTTTTAATTTATTTATCTTCTTAACGTACTATACGAGAAACTTTTTTTTTAGCAAAGAAACACTATGTAAAAAAAAAAAAAAGGTGTAAAAAAAAAAAAAAAAAAAAAAAAAAAAAGGTGTAAAAAAATATCATTCAAGTAGGCGTTCTGTTCAGATGTGGGGGCGGAATATGTTGTAGTTTCTTCAAGATTTGTAAGGAAATGTATCGCATTCTCTTTCTTTATCTAAAATTCGATCAATGGATTTTAATTTTAATTTTAATTTTAATTTAGGAACTTAGGTGCCAGAAAGTCTTTATTGTGTGAAATATAGCTTCAAAAAAATATATTTTATTTTTGAAAGATTTTTTTTAATAAAGAGAATTACACTCTGATGAAAGATGGCTAAAAATGGTGCTAAAATCAGCAATTTTCAGCGATTTCAAAACAAAATCACCTCCCAGACAATTTATTATGGTTTTGAAACAGAGCAAAATATTTTGCTTATTGGAAATATTAAATTTAATCTATTAGCTTGAAATTAAAACTAAAAATAAAATAAAAGCTTCAAGAAAGATTTTTCATTTTTAAAAATTCATTTTAAACCTTAGGTATCGTGCTTCTTTGATGATGATAATTTCGATGGGAGTTGGGATCATAAAGACATGGTCATGTTGAAGGCTGCATAGTATGTGTTCAAGTATATTTAACCAGCCTCCCCACTAAGGCAGAATGTGACACAAGGTAGTTTTATGCGGGGAGCACCAGACACATATGTATATATCTATCTATAAAAGGCAGGATGTGTGTGTGTGTGTGTGTAACGAATGCACGGCCGCAATTTTCGACGAATTTGCACCAAAACTTACATGCACATGCTCCAAGTTAGCGGGAAGGCCAAGACCAACTTTGCATTTCCCAACTCCCATCGATAGTGGAAATAATCAATTTTTTTCATGCTTCTACAGCAGTTTTCATGTAGTTTGTGGCCATTTTGTATTGGCCATAGTGAGAGCCTATAGCTGGCTGCCACAAATAGGCAGGAAGATTCTATTGGCCAGCGTGAGAGCCAACAGCTGACTGACACGAATGTTAACTAAACATGCTAGCATGCAAAAAAAAATTGATAGCTGCATTCGTCACAAGTGGGAAAAATTTAAATCTGCATGGCACTTTACTCCAATTGACTCATTCGCTTGCTTAAACTCAACGTTGATTCTGATTCCGCAGAACTGGGTTGGATGTGAAAAAGTATTTGTTGTTAACATTCTTTTTTCATTCGGTTTTCCAGTTACGAGTCCTTTTTTAAAGCTGATCGTTTTGTGTTCATTTTGTTTAGTTCTTTTTTCGTAACAGATTTAATGTTTAGCATAGAGCTTAAAAAAGATTCGCAGTGTGAGATAGGCAAGAAGTAAGTCATGTAGCAACATCAGCACGGCAAAGGGCACTTCTTTAAAGGCAAGGAAGGGCAAAAATATTTTAAGTCAAGTGATAGTAATTACTGTATGAGTCGTACGATTTTTGAATCAAGCACGGGCAAAGCCAGGCCATGCTGCTAGTATGAACTAAGGACAAAAAATTTTTGCCCAGTTTCCATGACCACTGGCACACTGACATACATTGATATTACACTGACAGTACCTCTCATACTGCAATGAGGAAGGTGCTGCAGAGTGTTGGAATCTCCAGGATTGAGTGCTACTCCAATTTAAAATGAGGAGAAATGTTTAGTCTACTTCGGGCCAAAGGCAAACTTCTGTGTGGGTACAATGCTATGGCAGGGGTATGTACAGTTTAAATTCAGTGTTGTTATTTTAGACTGGTTGCCAACCATCTACGGCTAGACAGCATGGTCTGCACTGCTATTAACTGTTTCATTGGTTGTGTTCGTACCTCTCCTAAGGATATTTGCATAGTGAATGCAACAAACTAGGCTGGAATTTGAACCTGGCTTGCCAAATTTGAATTCCAAGCCACCTTTCATTACACCACCCGCACTTTCTTGCACAGAATAAACAAAGAGAAATAAAAAAAAGTGAAATGAAAAACGTTATATATATATATATATATATATATATATATATATATATTTATTTATGTGAGATTTTTAAAGAGATTGTTTTTGCTTGGGGGGGAGAGAATAAAATCAAGATTAATTTAAAGAGAGATAGAAAAGCAGATGGTGTTGTTTGCTGCTCATGTAATAAAGTCCAGTCCTTACAAGGTGGCCTGATCTTGTGGAGGTGTAGCAGAAGACTAAACTATGCTTAGTTATTTAAAAAGTCTAGCCTATTAGAGGTATTAAGCACTCAATTGTAATGATCTGTGTGACCAATTTTGCAATATTGCAACTAGTAAAATATATGGGCACATGGCCGAGTGGTTCGAACATTTGCATTCTGACCATGAGACCTGGGTTCAAATCTCACCATGGTCGATTTGTCAGGAAAGAGACTTCTTGATGTTATCGGACTGGAGGAGTTGATCCCACCGTGCAGCACCTTTGAAAAATGCCTGAAAACCATACCACTTGTGAGTGAAATTGGGTAGACAGAACCCTTGGGTGTTATCGACAGCTGTGCTAGCAAAAAGTCACAAATCGTGGCCGAGGTCTTAAGCATGCTGGCCTTGTTTAAATTGTTGATCACACTAGATAACACTCTCTCTCCCAGAAACTGTAACTAAGGTCTGCTCAGCATAGTTGCAGTATAAATCACTGGTGGGCTCTGTGGGTGCTGAATAAACACAAATGCGCCTGAGCAAGCGATTACAATAGGGATTGTCTAGCTGCCCTAGTAGACGGGTATCCTCGAATATGAGTGGCCAACTATACATACATAGAAAATACTTATGTATATAAAATATGAAACTGATTGAAAGAGATGTCATTTAAAATTATAAAGAAAGATGATAACACTTTTCTGGGGCCAAAACATCAAGTATCAAAGTTTAGTTAAACACATACACACACAAAATGCATTATTTGTTTGAATCTAAGCAATAAGCATTATTGAATGTTGTAAATCTTTTTGGCATTGGGTAATTTTAACTGAGTCTGGTCCTGCTTAGCAAATTGTCAATTTTGAGCCTTATTTCATGTTTAAAACATAATCCTAACAGGAGTTCAATCATTAAATGCCTATTAAAGTTGTATTAGTAAATATTCCAATATGGCTGTATGCTTGAAATATGCTTAATTTTGGGGTTAATTTGAGCCATAACCCTTTGATCCCTGCATTCTTGATCAATTTTAACCCTTCTGCCTGAGCTCCTAAAATTCGCAAATAATTGGTGTGTAATGTTTCACAGTAGATATAAAAATAGTTACAAATGTTTACCTACAGTTCAATCAATGGCTGGGCATTAAGTCATTTTTCTCTACTACTGTTCAACCAGTGGTCATTTTCACGTCATTTTTCTCTACCACCGGTAAAGTGGTAGTCAGGGTTTAAAAGGTTAAGCTTCATGATGACACAAAAATTTAAGCCGCACTTTATGCTTTAAGTATATTTAATTTTCAGACTAACTTGAGCCTTGTTTACAAACTTCATGCAAACAAAAAAGAATTTGAATTTCCATACCTGCTTAAAATATAATTCATTTTTGTGTTAATTTGAGCCTACCTTATAAGCTTCATGTAAACAGAAAAAAAAATGGGTCTCAATTCATGCTTTAAATGTATTTAATTTTTGGACTAATTTGAGCCTTGACTATAAACTTTATGTACATCAAAAAAAAAAGAAAACAAAAAAACAAAAACAAAAACAAAACTAAATCTCATTTCATGCTTAAAACTACTTAATTTTTAGAGTAATCTAATCCATGCCATCCTTATAAGCTTCATGCTTATAAAGAAAGGAAGGAAAGAAAGAAAAAAAGAAAAGAAAGAAAAAAAGAAAGAAAGAAAAGAAAGAAAGAAAAGAAGAAAAGAAAGAAGGAAAGAAAAGAAGAAAAGAAAGAAGGAAAGAAAAGAAGAAAAGAAAGAAGGAAAGAAAAGAAAGAAGGAAAGAAAAGAAGGAAAGAAAAAAGAAAAGAAAGAAAGAAAGAAAAAAGAAAAGAAAGAAAGAAAGAAAAAAGAAAAGAAAGAAAGAAAGAAAAGAAAGAAAGAAAGAAAAGAAAGAAAGAAAAGAAAAGAAAAGAAAAGAAAAGAAAAGAAAAGAAAACACTACACAATGATCAAAATCCATATATTTTTTATACCATAACCCTTCAGGACATGGCTCTCCACCACCTCATTTTTATTAACCTTTTGCTTCCTGTTCAGTACAATTTCTTTTCCCAAGACCTAGGATAAGGCAAGTTTATGAATATATGCATTCTGTCTGCACAAAGTCTGATATTAAGTAATACTTTACACACAGAGTGTTTAGATTTTCTTTATATTTATAATACTGAGTAATGAGTAGATGAGCATTTCCACACATTGCAATTATTATTATTATTATTATTATTATTATTCCAGAAGAGGGTGATCTCCAGAGAAGATACACTTTAACAATATTTCAACAGTATGTTTGTCTTCTTCAGGTTATAGAAAAGACATGCATCTAAGTCTATTTATTATTATTATTATTATTATTATTATTATTATTATTATTATTATTATTATTATATTTCCTTTGATTTCTGGTGTGTACACATCTCTTTCTGGGACCCGCCACTCAGAGACCTAAGGTTAAAAATGGCATCATGACATTTTCCACTGACCAATTCAAAAAAAATAAAAAAACACACACTTATTTTACATAGATAAAGCCCTTCGTAAGGTGTGGGCTGTACTCGTGAGAACAATTTTTTGTATTTCTTTAAGGCATGGAATAGGAATCCCTTCAATGAGTCTACTGGAATCTTTTTCAACCAATCCTAGGGCTCCAACTTCAAAATGGAATGTTGATGTTCCCATGTGCCACATTTTTGAGGTTTTAATTTCAAGGTCCTTGTATTTTGATAGCTTTTTGAAGATCTTCAAAGATACATTGTCTGCAGGGACTGCTGTATCAAAAGGAGGCAATTTTTTTAATTTTATCATTATTATTATTATTATTATTATTATTATTATTATTCCAGAAAAGGGTGATTTCCAGAGAAGACACACTGTTTAACAATATTTCAATTGTATGTTTGTCTTCTACAGGCTATATACAAAACAAAAATACATCTAAGTCTATATT
The DNA here is from genome assembly GCA_963932145.1 of Acanthosepion lycidas. Lineage (NCBI taxonomy): Eukaryota > Metazoa > Mollusca > Cephalopoda > Sepiida > Sepiidae > Acanthosepion > Acanthosepion lycidas. The sequence continues at coordinate 26,538,314 of OZ010606.1, read as the reverse complement.
ATTATTATTAGTAGTAATAGTAGTATTTGTAACCCCCATCCCATTAATTCTTGGGTAACATAGATGGGTAGTTTCCTGCTGCCTTTATGGTTTGAATTCAGAGTAGCAACCCTTGCTTGGACTGGCTGCCACTCAAGGCTGTAGAGCCTAGTCTACTCTACTATTTAATGCCTAGCTGGGGGTGGGCAGAAGAGATGCGTGTATATACCTTTTCCCAACGAAAGTAACTATAAAACATAAAATAAATAATTCCCTCATTTTTTACGGGTAGTTTTATTTGTATCTAATGCTGTTTTTTTTGTTTTTTGCTGGTAGTTTTATTTGTATCTAAACGCTTGAAAAGATGGTCCGAGCCGAATTTGGCAGTAGAGTAGTAAAAAAAAAAAATCATAACAATTGAAACTTGAAAATAAAATCAGTAACGTAATTAATTAAATTGATAATCTGAAATCATTTTTTTTATTTTTATTAAAATTCAATTTGTTGCTGCGACAATGTCTGGAGGTTGGCTAAATTTTATTTTTATTTTTTTTTTGTGTTCTGGTGTTACCAATGAATAATGATGGGGGGCGGGGTCTTCTTTTTTAATTTTTTTTTTTTTAAGGATGTCAAATAGTAAAACAAAAAACAAATTAACGAAAAGAAACAGACAAGCAAAGCTGAAGTGAAACGGGCAGTAATTGCAATTACGCACACACGCGATCATTTTCTGAAGATGGGATTCAGTCATTGAAGACTAGTGAATCGATCACCTTGTGCGGATCAAACTCATTCAGCTGAGAGATTATATCAGATTATTTCGTATGGTGCAGACAAAGACGCAGAACTGGAAGAAAGTGTGAGGTTCGAACTCGCAAAAAAACAGTTACTAAAAAACTTGTTTCACGCTAAAAGTTTTTTTTTTCTTTGTTTTTAAATTTAGCTATTTAATTTGTAAGTAAAGTAAAGTTTGTTTTTAATTTTCTTTATCGCTAAAAAAAAGTGAAGGCTAAAAAAAATAATGTTCGACTTTTGTACTATAAACGGACTTTCACTTTCAAGGAGCTTGTCACGAGTTTTTTTGTTTGCTTTTTTTTTTTTTTTTTAATTTTTCGTCGGTCGGTGCGTGGAAACGAACTTCCCAGTTAGAGAACTTTAGTTCTACTTTTTTAGTAAAAAGAGAAATAAATTTAAAAAAGAAAAAAAAAATGATAAATATAAACCCTTCTCACATGTATGCCAATCTGATGCTGTAATCAAAATGCAGGCTTGGTGATTCACAAATATAAAAAAAAAATATATTTAAAAAAGAACAAAAAAGAACAAAAAAAGAACTAAAATTTAAATCATGATCAACTACAGAAAAGATATATATAATTGTTTTTTTTTTTTTTAAAAAAAAAAAAAAAAGGCTATATAACAAAAATGGTGTAAGAAGACAAAAAAGAAAAAAAGTCAAAAGAAGTTGATATGTTTTAAATAAATTTCTTTGAAATCATTATCTTGCATAAAAATGATAAGGTTATCGTTTTCTGTAACAATTCGTCTCCAAATTGACATTTTCACGGCCTTACAAGTTGACATTTAATTTAAAAGGGAAACACGATGAGTTCTATTCGCCCTGGAAATATTAATAATAAAGGTTGCTAATCAATTATTCTTTATCTGATTTTTCCCGGTTCTTTACAGAAACATGAATGAATTTTGAACTCGGACATATCGAGCATTTTTGAAGAGAGAACTTATATAACGAATTAAAAAAAAAAAAAATAGAGTCGGAAAAAAAATAAAAATAAAAAAAAAAACAAAGAAAACAGTCGGTTTTTTTGATTAAAAAAATAAAAATAATCGATAAAAAATTCTATTTAAATTTTAAAAAAACAAAGATCATTTTCTGTTCTGATTAAAAAGCTACAAGCTAAATATTATAAAACTTTATTAAATAAAGCAGAATTTACCTTATTTAAAAAAAATCTAACTACGTAATGATGAAGTTCTTTGGTTTAGGAAATTAAAATAAAAACTATGGATTATTGAAATTATTTGTCCTTATCCCAGGGTTGTCTGATGTCTGATAATCCATAAAGGTAATTCAGCTTACTTAGTTTATTAATCAGATTTAGTTAAGCTGAAGCATCGATTTTATTTTCTTGTATTTTTTTTAAAAAATGCATCAAAAATCAAAATTAAATAGATATTTAAATTAATTTTTACTGAATTAAACTTATTAAATTAATAAATAAATTAATAAGACAGATAAACCTTGACTTAAAAAACATCAAATTTCTAATAATTAATAATTAATTATTAATAAACATAACAATTTGTTGACTTAACCCACACATAGAGAAGAAATATATTGTCATTTTTTTTTATTTTTATAATAATCAACTTACCTGGTTTCAAATCATTAACCATTTTGACCACTGTCTCCAAATGTCTTTTGCCAACGGTCGGACCAAGGTGAATGTCGGTGAGTTGAACGATCTTAAATCCTTCCAAAGATTTCGGTAACTTAGGAATCGGTATAGAAACCCTTTTAATTACAGGTGGCTGGGTTGCCCAAAATAATCCATAAGTTGAAATCAGCACTGCATAGCTGACCACAAGAAAATGACGGAGGCGCTTATTACCGATAAGAAACAATTTTTTTCTTTTGCAAAAGAACTTTAAAACGAAGTGGACGGCCTCGCAAATGACGAGGGCGGTGAAAAGCTGAATTAAGGACCCGAAGGTTCCGTAGGTAACAAGAGATAACCAGTGCGGGTTTTCCCCCATCAAAAAGACATTGCAAAAGAAGGCTAAATGACACGAAAATAAGTAGAGAGCTAAAAAGCTCCTCATAAAAAGTGATTGATACCCGTCACTTGTCTCTTTCTTATTGGTACGGACGGATTGGAAAAAATCTGATTTTTTTCTTTGTTGCTGAGAGAGGGGAACCTCAGTGGGGTCTGATGAAATGCCTGGGGAACCGCTTGTGGATCGGCGTGACCCGAAGGTTTTCCACACAACAGCTGACATCATCATGATAACAAACTCCAAGAAACATATGAACTGGGCCCGTAAATTTTTAGCTCTTATTTCTTTGTCTAAAGTATATATATATAATTCCCCTAAGATCACGGAAATTACAACCACTACAGAAGCCGTAATATACACACTTCGCGCTACCATTTTTTTTTTCTTTTTTTTTTTTAAGCAGAGAGCCCGTGTTTTTCTTTTCCCCTCCTCTCACTGTCTTTCGCTTGTTTTCCTACGACTGCCTCTTTATCTGCTATCAGGTTTTATTTCCCTTCCCACCCCTCACTCTCTCTCTCTCAATCACACACACTCTCTCTCTCTATGTATATATATATATATATATATATATATTTCTGCAATGTATTATTTTTACTTACTTCCCTTGCATCATGCATTCACCCTCTGACCAGACCAGCGAGGTCACTTCCGCCACAATTCCGTAAAAACAAACCCGCATCAGGAATGGTTTTTCTATACGTTTAAAAATTTTTTTTTTTTGCAAAGATCATTTACTTTTTTCAGATCATTTCCTTGTTTCAGATCGGATTAAAAAGTAAATTTTGCCTATATCCAATGCGAGAGATGAGATTGTAAATTGCGCTGCGTTAAAAAAGGAAAAAAAAAAAAAAGTCATAGGAAAAACAAAACGTCGCCCTTTTCTTAAGATACGGTAGACTAGACTAACCTGAAAAGTGTTATTTGGTTACCTCATAGCATAATGTTTAAGAAACTGTCTTTTCTTTTCTTTGTTTTTTTTTTTTTTTCGTATATTATTACTGAGAAATGAGTTTACCGCTTAGTCTAGTATTATTCTCTACGTGTCCATACTTGTGCGAAAAAAACAAATTTTAGTAAATAAATATTTTTTTACGTTTAAAAACCGGAAAAAACAAATGAAAAGTTTTTTTTTATCGCTATTCGATTCAACTTCGATTAAAAAACAGTCGAAATTGTTGATATCATTTCTTTTTCTTTCTTTTTCCGTGATTTTATCTGCTTTTTTGAGTTGTTCCCGTAAATGAAATTCTATGGGAAGCGAACCACAACATTTTTGGAAAACGCGTGAGAGAATGAATACAACGGTAGTGTCAGTGTTGTCAGAAGGAACAATGCCGATTTCTTCCCGAATACATACATGTGTTTTTAAAAATTGTCAGTCGTTTCATAGCAGCATCAATGCATTAAGAGAGAAAGATAAAGGCCGACAACAAACCAAGCGTCATTTAAGCACACACTCCCCATATCACTATCAAGTGTGTTTATTGCTGCTTCGATTGGGCTGCTGTAGCTAAGAAAATGGGTCACGTCACACGCTCTCCGATTCATGTACACACCTTCAAATTATGAATGTCTATTGATAGACACCAACGCCAGCAATGGCAAGAGTTAGAGACGCATTGCTATTCGAGTAGGCGCGCATGCTTCACATAAACATGTGTTATTGAATGATTATCTCGGTTGCCCAAAGGATTATGAATGAGAAATGATGATATAAATAAATAAATAAAAAGAAATAGTGGTGTTAAAAAGAATACACACGCGCGGGCGTGCACGCACGCACACACAAATTATGTGATTTAAACCTGCCCAAGGCAAAAAGAGGATTAGTCTTTTTTCCCATCAACCGCTTCATCATGTTGAATAGTTGAAAGAAAGAAAGAAAGAAGAAATGAATGGAAGAGAAAAGGAAAGTGTGAAAAAAGAAAGAAAAAAGAAAGAGATGGATACAAGAGGAAAGGAAAGTGGAGAAAGAAAGAAAGATAGAAAAAAGAAAGGATCCATCATAAAGAGAAGGCGTAAAGAAAGAAAGAAAGAAAGAAAGAAAGAAAGAAAGAAAGAAAGAAAGAAAGATGAAATAAAGGGAAAGTGTGAAGAAAGAAAGAAAGAAAGAAAGGAAAAGAAATGTATGGAAGAGAAAATGAAAGTTTGAAGAAAAAAGAAAGAAAGAAAAAAGAATGAAACAAGTAGATGGAAGAGAAAAGGGAAGTATGGAGAAAAAAAGAAAGAAGGGAAAAGAAATGGATGCAAGAGAAAAGGAAAGTGTGAAGAAAGAAAGTAGAAAGAAAGAAAGAAAGAAATGTGGATTAAAGAGTAAAGGGAAGTATGGAGAACGAAAAAAGAAAGAAAGAAAGGAAAAGATATAGATGCAAGAGAAAAGGAAATTGTGAAGAAAGAAAAAAGAAAGAAAGAATGGATGGGAACGATAGAAAAAGAGAAATAGTAAAAAAAAAAAAAAAAAAAAAAAACACAGTTGGAAAAGAAAAAAATCGCAAACCAAAGGAACAGTCAAGTGTAGTTGTCATTTAGTAATCTTAGCTTAATTTGGCACAAGACAGGCATCGAGTGAGGATCGAACTCACTACTGAATAATGGTCAACCAGACGAAGTTGTATACAAACTTTAATGCCTGTGAATGAAAGTAGATAACGAGAGAGAGAGTCAGACAGAGAGACAGACAGAGAATTTTGGATCGAATAAAAATCAGAGAGAGAGGGGGAGAAAGAGCATTCGTGTGTCTCTAACTGCTACATAGCAGCAACACAGCTCCAGTGTCTATTTGTGTGTCGTCTCGCATCTATGACACAATTCTATTGTGCTACTTGTCTTATTGGTTATTTAAAGTGGCCTAGGATTACATGTGTGCATTTACATCTTCCTAGTTGAGACGACATTGTTTTGTCTGCTTGGTGGTCATTGTTTTTTTCAACGTGGCGCGAACAGCCAAATTATTATTATTATTATTATTATTATTATTATTATTATTATTATTATTATTATTATTTTTATTTTCTTTGATTTCTGGCGTTTACACATTTCTTTCCGGGTCCCGCCCAGGGACCTAAGGTTAGAAATGGCATCATGACATTTTCCACTGACAAAAAAAAAAAAAAAAATGACATAGATAAAGCCCCTCGTAAAGTGTGGGCTGTACTTGTCAGAACAATTTTTTGTATCCCCTTGAGGCATGGACTTCCAGGAATCCCTTCAATTAGTCTACTGCAATCTTTTCCAACCAGTCCTAGGGCTCCAACTACAACAGGGATTGTTGATGTTCCCATATGCCACATTTTCGAGATTTCTATTTCAAGGTCCTTGTATTTTGACAGCTTTTTGAATATCTTCAAAGATACATTGCAGTCAGCAGGGACTGCCATATCAATAAGGAGGCGCCGTTTTTGTTTTGTGGTCTTTAATAACAATATCTGGGCGGTTGGCCTTGATTGTTCTGTCAGTGTGAATTGTGTAGTCCCATAGAATTGTAACAGGTCCTATCTCCGTAACCGGGTCTGGGTGGTGTTGGTACCAGTTTCTTTCAGTTTCCTTCCCGTAGAAGTTGCAGATTTTCCAGTGCAGATATTGGCCCACTCTGTCATGTCAGGTTTTATATTCAGTGGGTGCCAATATCGTGCAACCTGATACAAGATGATCAATCGTTTCTGGATATTTATTACAGAATCTGCATTTTGGGCTAACACAATATTTTAGTATATGTGCTTGATAATTCCTAGTTAGCAAGCTTTGGTCCAGTGCAGCAAAGATAAGACCTTCAGTTTCAGCTTTCTGGCGTTTACACATTTCTTTCCGGGTCCCTAACCTAAGGTTAGAGATGTCATCATGACACTTTCCACTGACAAAAAAAATATTATTATTATTATTATTATTATTATTATTTCTGAGTGATGGTGCACCAAACCAGCAAAGTGACGCTGGGGTACAAATTATACGAAGACCCTATCATGACTCCCAGTCTGATAAGGGTATACCACACACATGCATCACAGCAGGATATGGTGATGGGGTCCAGGTAGAAGCCCGATTTCCGATTGAGAGTGTTCTCCATAATAGACGTAATTCCCAAGTCGCTTTGGCTGCCTCACCGAGAGGCGAGGCAGCCAAAGCGACTCTGCTATTACGCTCTCACAGTACTCTCGCTCATGAACAGATATGTGCAGTTTGTCAGCACCTCAGAAGATATGACCAACTGGTTAAAGTTAGACAAATGAGATCAAACTTTGTGGCACTGAACGAGAAATTCACTCCATCTTAATCCTTGAAGACATTATTATTATTATTATTATTATTATTATTATTATTATTAATATTATTATTATCTGTGTATGTTATGTTTCCTACTTTTTATCCTGTAGAGCCGGGTTCAAACTATGGTCCTTAGGCCCTATAGGAGAATTGTCATTTAATTGATAGACTTTTCTTAGTATATGGGATGTTCCTAGTAGGGCGATCTTCTGAGAAACTTTTATGTTGGTGTTACCTGGGACACTGTTAGTAAAATTGTCCATTCCTTTTCTCACGAGGCCCAGTGCTCCGATTACTATTGGTACAACCTCAGTCTTCATTCCTCACATCCTGTTAATATCGATATCCAGGTCCTTGTATTTGGACAATTTCTCGATAATTTTCATGGTCGTATTTCTCTCAGATGTTACTGTTATGTCAATAAGCATACACTTCCTGAATTTCTTGTCTTTTATGATAATATCAGGTCTGTTTGTTTTTGTTTCCCTATCAGTTTGAATTGTCATGTCCCAGAGGATAGTTACATCGTTATTCTGGGTATCTGTGTCTGGTTGGTGCTCATACGATCTCTCAGTGGTTTCGATTTTGTGCTTCTTGCATATCTTCCAGTGCACATATATCACTACCTTGTTATATCAAGCATTTTTTGCTAGTTCCGGACACCCTGAGATGATATGGTCGAGCGTTTCATCATATTTAACGCAGATCCTACATTTCGAGTTAGCTCCATCCTTGATTATGTCAGTAGTAGAAGAGGCACGGTGGCGTAATAGACAGCGACTCGGATTGAGGGATCGGAGAGCCGAGTTCGAATTCCAGTCGAAGCCATTACATTCACTTGTTAAGAATCCTCTTCGTCTCCGCCCCCCACACCTATGGGTAAATAGCAGGACAGAGCGGGTTCTATAGCCTTGGATGGCATCTGGTCTACCGCAGAAAGAAATGGCAACCTACTGCGGGAAAAATCTGCTTCGTCAGTCATGTATCGAAAGATACATGATCGCCTAAGCGTGTATCACGGATGGCATATAACTGACTGAGGTCCTGTCTAAGAAATTCGATACTTGAGGTTAAAAATGAATTTTTAAAAATGAAAAATCTTTCTTGAAGGTTTTATTTTAGTTTTAATCTCAAGTTAATAGATTAAATTTCTTATTTCCAATAAGCAAAATACTTTGCGGTACTTCTAGCCCTGGGTTTGACAATATAAACTACATCTGACAGCAAAGACTCTGATCGAGAGACTGGAGGGTTTGAGAAATGGCAACCTACTGCGGGAAAAATCTGCCTCGTCAGTCATGTATAGAAAGATATATGATCGCCTAAGTGTGTATCACGCATGGCACATCGATCTGGTTGCGAGGCTTTGGTCCCGAGTTCTAATAATTAGGCCTTTTGTTTCAGCTTTGCAAACCGGTACTCCTCAGCCACTGATGTGGTTTTCTATTTGTCCACATCTGCTTCTTTCGTTCTTTTTAGGTATTTGTCACGCAACGCCTTGTCCTCCTGGTTTTGGGCCAAGTTGTTTTGTTTCCTGTTTTCCTCGTTTGCCGTAGATGTTATTCCCTTTGTCTTTTATTGGTAGGATTTCAGATCTTTGATTTCTGTTGTATATTCATTTCCTCTTGGGTTTCCAACCAGAGATCTAACGTCAGAAATAGCAACATGATATTTCCAGTGAACATTTTTGCAAAAAAAAAAAAATAAAAAAATAAAATAAAATAAAGTAAAAATGAAGCAATCTAAGCTCACACACATTTTACATAGATAAAGCTCTTCAAAAGGCGTGAGTTGTACCTGTCAGGACCTTCTTTATATTACTTTAAAGCACAGGCTACTGGGATCCCTTTAGTGAGTCGATGACAGCCTTTTCCAATCAAACCAACGGCTCCAAACATAACTGGAATTGTTGATGTCTTCACTTGCCACATTTCTGAGATTTCCACTTCAAAAATTTAGTTTATATTTAACTTGAATAAAGTGTTTATTTCACGTTTCATCTGTTTTTACATATTTAAAATGTCTTCTTTTCTCACATTTCTCAGTAGTGGGCTCTATAACCCCCAAACTACTTGAATTTTAGGGGCATACAATCAATGAGTTGTCCACGGGTATCACCAAACATCACCAAACGTCTGTACATCACTGATCACGAGCAAGGTCATTCATGTCTTCTTGGGTGATCTAGAGGGGCTCACTGCCACTTGTCCCTAACTAAACAGAGATATTATCTTCAGAAGAGATCCGACTTGGGAGAATTTTCCTCTGAAGACAATTCTTCATATAATAAAGAAATAAGATCCTTATGTACGGGTGTGTGTGTAGGGACACGATCCTTATATTTGAGTTGTTGTCAGATGGAATTGATGAGACTGAGCCGAGTACTTTCGACAATTTCAAATCATCTTCGGGGCGTAATATTTTCATTTAAAGGTAAACACCAAAACGAAAAAAATATATATTGTAGTCCAAAAGATGTTTTTAAATATATGCTATTGACAGTTATATTATTTTGGAACAAATATAAGGGTGGGGTTAATCAAGAAATTGATAGTAAGTTAATGTCTTATTAAGTCTTGTTAGCGAAGTGATTTCGCCATTAATCACATTAACATTGCTAATTAATTCTTTGAAAAATTACTTCTTTATGATATATATATGCACACTCTAATATTAGGTTGGTGCAAAAATAATGACATAATAATGTCGTTTTTTGACGTTAAAAAATACGTCAAAAACGACATTATTACGTCATTATTTTTGCACCAACCTAATATATTTACGAAACTCTATCCGCAGTACATTCAGAATCTTAAATTCTGTTGTAAAAACCACTAAGTCACTTTACTAATTGGATTATATTTTTAGTCCATATCACTTTAACTGAAAAACATACAACGACAAAATTTCGTGGATTTATCACATTCCTAAATTAAAACAAAATTCTCACATGAATCAAGATGCTGGAAAAATGGTCGGTTCGTTATAACACTACAGTAAGTACGTGAGTCCTGCTATCCTCTACATCACAAGAACTGCGGCATCGCTCGTTCCAAACGTTGTTGATCACCTAAATATGAACAATCTCTTAAGCGACAAGCAGTACGTGTTTTGATTCGTCCGATCCACTGCTGATGTCATAACTTCCATTACTCACAGACTCAGGCACTAGGCAACAAATACATTTCAAATACTGTTGCATTAGATATTTCAAAGGCCTTTGACAAGGTGTAGCATAAAGAATTGCTGCACAAGCTCTCTAGCTATAGAATCAATGGAAGAGTCTTATCTACCTAAAAGTATACTCCTATCATTTGCGAATATCTATTCTAATGATACAATGGTATATGGGCGCACCTTGATGACCAGAGATTGGCAGTTGATCTCTCCTCCGATTTAGCTTTAGAATTTTAGTGAGGGAAAAACAGGCTGGTTACATTTAACGTCTTGAAAACCAAACTAGTCACATTCCATCGTCGTCGATCAGACCTTGAACTATCACCAATCACGATAAATAGATGTTCTCTCAGGGAGACCCCGTACCTTGAGAGCCGATTGGGCCTTAAACTCTGCACAGACCTCGTACAAAACAATCCATCGCTAAAGATGCTGAAAAAATGGTCGTGTCGTTATACCGCTACAGTAAGTACCTGAGTCCTCTTGCTATCCTCTACCTTTATAAGAGCAAAATCAGGCCAAAAAATGGAGTACCGCTGCCATATACGGGCAGGCAGTGTCCAGTCTTCACTTTTCAGTCTTGATAGTGTCCAAAGGTGTCTCCGCGTTCATGTGGGTGATGAATTATTTTCCACCCTACAACCCCTTTCCTCACAGACGAATCTTCGCAAGCTTCTCTCTGTCCCGGCTTTCCTGCATCCAAGTGTTGAGGTTAAAAAATTGCGACAAAACACGAGTAAAAAAACAGCAAGATTAGAACGGACAAACTCTGTCTTTTAGGCGCCGACGAATAAAGAAGAAAACTCCTGTTCGGTTTGTAACAATAAAAGAAGAAAGTGTTTATTTACATATACAGAAAAAAAAAGGGTAAAGGGATAAAAGGACGATTAAGAGAGAAAGAAAGGGAAAAGAGAAAATGTCCTTTAAGGGAAAAGAAAATGATCATAACAGAAAAAAAGCTTGCTCAAAATATTTCTCTGAGCGCCTAAAAAGTGTTGGAATTTAAATTGAGAACAACAAGTTCACAAGTTCACACTCTCGCTATTTTTTCTAACCTCTTTTTAATTTCAAAACCGGTTCCCAAGGCCTTCATTCTTATCAGAGATATTTATATTTTTTGGAGGGTTTTAACTGCTGAGCCGAAAAGATATTCAATTGTAACAATTTTTAACACAAAGCGTCTGGCCTTCATAAAAATACAATTCTCTCAAAAGAACGTGTATTTAAAAAAAAACAAGGTAGACGATTTTAATAGTAAAAATGAATAATTTTAAAGATAAGTTTTATAGCACATTTGATAACGTAAAGAGTCAATGCAAATCGCAAGACATTGGGAGACGTAAATTCTAAAGTAGGAGAGGAATGAGACGAAGACATATTAAATACGGGTTAGGATCTCACAACGAACGCAGAAAAAAACTGGGTCTAATGCTATTCATTATATATATATATATATATATATATATATATATATATATAAAAGTGAACATAGAAGTCAACACTTAGAGGCGACAGTCTGTTTCATGCTATATGCAATCGTGGCTTGACGATTGCATATAGCATGAAACAGACTGTCGCCTCTAAGTGTTGACTTCTATGTTCACTTTTATATTTACACTCGGTCTATCTCTGATATTGAGCACTTTATTCCATAAATATAGCACACCTTAAGACTATATTTCTTTATATATATATATATTATATCATCATGAAGTAATTATACAAAGAATTAGAAATATTAATGTTATTAATGGCGAAATCACTTCACTAACAAGACTTAATGAGACATTAACTTATCAGTACCTTGAAAAACACGATCCTTTTTTTTGAGTTGTCAGATGGAATTGATAAGACTGAGCCGAGTACTTTCGACAATTTCAAATTGTCATATATATATATATATATATATATATATATATGTATGTATGTATGTATGTATGTATGTATGTATAGACAGCATATCTTCATTCAAACACGTTTCACCGAATAATATCGACATATTATGTCTATTTATTTCTATAATCTTTTCGAGTTCCCTAATCATTTTCTTGATGTTAAGATGAAATTCATTAAGGGAGGCGCCGATCCCCTCCAAGATCATTCTCAGGGTTAAATTACAAAGACTAACTTATTGTAACTGCAATAAAATCTGCATTTCGTTGTAATGGTGATTAATAATAATTATAAGTAGTTATAATAATTATAACAGAGCGTATTTACGTGTTTTTTTTTTTTTTTTAATCACCAAACCTGCTATAGGATGTACCCATGCTAATACGAAGACTAATGCGGTTCATGCATGATGCGGCTCCAGGACATTTTAGTCACATCGTTCGCGATGCACTGGTTGACATCGACCATGAAATATGGATAGGTCGGTGAGGACCGGTTCTATGGCCTGCGCGTTCCCTCCGACCTCAATCCTAAAACACTTGGTTTATGCAGCCGAAATTAATAATGCACAAACGCTTCACCAACGTGTCATGGGAGACTACGAAACCATTCGACACCGTGTGGGAGTATTTGAAAGGGTCCACCAGTCATTGATCCGACGGGTGCATGCGTGTGTAGAAGCAAACGGAGGACATTTTGAACATTTGTTATGAGATGCTGTGTTGAGGTACAACGATGGCTTTTTAGAGATATGCTTATATGGACATTTGCCTTTGTTCTGGTGTCATTTTTGATACACTCTGTATAATTTGTTACGCCCGGGGTTTCGTTGGGACTACGATAGCCGGGACGCAACGAGAAAATAAAAAAAAAATAAGTAAGAGATCCCAAGGTTCGATATAAAAATAAAGAAAAGAACGTTGGGAGGGGAATTCTCCAATTCCGGATGTCCGTAAACGCAGAGAGAAAATGAAACTATACGCAGACACAGAACAACAGAAGACAACACGAGAATATATAATACAAAGATTTTATTTATAGAATACACAAAGTGTGAATATAAGAAAAAGAAAAAGAAAACTAAATAATACAAGGGATGGGGTGATAAGTTACCAATTAAACAGATACTAATGCGGCGAAATACATATGAATACGGAGATAGCAGATTATAAGATATGGAAAAACATGCAGAAACTTGCATAAGGTTGGAATCGACGTTGATTGACTATTATCGGGGTACAGTTTGATCAAAAGGATATTCATACACTTCTCTGAAAGTAATGGGTGGCACTGACAATGTTCTAACATGAATTTTTGACTGGCGATGTCCAGTCCGTGTTGATGGCGAGGAGAACACTCAGAAAAATCACGGGAGTATAGCCGACTTGGGTTGACGATGTTGATCTAGATTCTCGCGTCGGTCCTTTGGTTTTTGGTGGCATCTAATTCTTCTGGCATCAAACAACGAAGTCTGGTTTTGGTGACAACTGCTTCTTCTAATGACAAATAGCTAAGACTGGTTTTGGTGACGTCCGTTAGCCAGCAACTATATGAGATCGTTGTAACCTCAACACGTGCGAAACGAAAACTGCTATATGTTGAGTCACGCGTTGGCCCCCCCCCCCAAAAAAAAGGTATGCGTCATTCACGGACCCTGTTGATGTCATTCGCACTTATCTGTCAAACAGCGTTAATTTTGGTCTACGACGATGGACCTGATTAATATCATTCGCACCTATCTGTCAAACAGCGTTTGTTTGGCCTACGCATCAGAGAC
>OZ010606.1:26379429-26521929 GCA_963932145.1 Acanthosepion lycidas | reverse complement strand
GTAATAATGTCGTCTTTTGACGTTAAAAAGAAGTCAAAAAACGACATTATTACGTCATTATTTTTGCACCACCCTAATAAAATAAACCAAAAAGTATATGCGTTCTAAAGAAGAAAATAATAATATCAAATTGCAGAGTTATTAAAAAAAGAAGAAAAAATTGGAAGAAAAGGTGCACGTGTGTTTCATATACACTGTAACTCGGATATAAGAGAAACCCGGATATAAGAGAGATTGTCTCTGGTCCCAAATTAGAGCCATAATTACCTAAACAAAATAGACCAAACCCGGATATAAGAGAAACCCGAATATAAGAGACATCCTCTCCGATCCCGACAACTCTCTTATATCCGGGTTACACTGTAGTATGCAAAATAGATATGTTATGTAATAGTTAATAAAACAAAGACAAGAGAAAATAAAGAATATAATGATGAATGATTTTTATATTTACAACATTCTAAAAATAAATATAATTTAAAATTAATGCAATGCAATATTTATCATTTCCCAATTTATAAAGAAATAAATATGAAAATAATTTTTCATTCATAAATTTATAAACATTTGCTAAATTATTAAAACATGTGAACCAATTATAAGGAAATCATTATTATTTACCATTATAATAAAACCTGAATGAGGAATAACCAAAACGGAGGCTGGAAATGAAATATTAATCTTTATAACATCAACAAAATACATTACTCGCCAGCGGCGTGAAGTAGGTAAACCACTGCTAGTGATGTATGAGGTTGGTGCAAAAATAATGACGTAATAATGTCGTTTTTTGACGTTAAAATATACGTCAAAAAACGACATTATTACGTCATTATTTTTGCACCAACCTAATACTACTTAGACCGCGTATTACCCCCACTTACAATAGTGTCCAACGTATTTATGATCATTTGGACATACGCATTAGTGTTTATAGGTACGGTATATAACAATTTATAAGATGGAATTCGGGAAAACTAGTTAGATATTTAATTGGTTTTATTTTGTTGTCAAAAGCATTCGTGAAACAAGTGAAGAATTATCTAAAGGAAAATTGTTATCATGGCAACCCTGCTATTTAAAAACGCCGTGGTTAATTGGAAAAAAATTAAAAGTTAATAACATTTTTTTAATCATCAGAGCCTTTTCAGCTTGAAGGCACGTTTCAATTCACTTCTCTTCTTCAACAACTCTGTAAATAACTGTTATCAGTCCTTTTCAAAGCTCCTTGACCTTAGCAAACTCATGAAAGTGCTGTAGGTCTTCTAAGCTCTTCAAAGTTTTTACGGGGAATGATGGTATTTTATTGATCATTCTTTTAATGTCGTTGTTCAGTGTGTATATGGTTGTTATTCGTTCAATGCCCGTAGAAATTTTGCAAATAGAGATATTTATGCTGGAGGAATTGGAAAAAAAATGAAAAGCACTAATTATTGTTTCGGGATGTCAAAGAATGATGCATGCTGTCTTCAGGAAACCAACATCAAAGAAATTCTTGATATTAATATCGCAGTTTGGAAGCACGGCGTAATAGCTTTGGAAACAGATAGTAAATACAGAGTGTGCCCAGATTGAGATAATTTAAAATGTGAATATTTGAATAACTACGTGTTGTGGTAGGATCCACTTAATTTGCATAGTGGAGTACCGACCATATAAATATGGTTGGTACCGGGGAGGAATCAAGAGATCCAACGAGAGACTCTGCCCGACTGCGACTCAGTCAACACATTCTCCAGGAACGGTCTTCCCAGGAATATACAAAAGACTATATGTAAATATTGTGTACACTTTCTTGTTTCAATACTTTTTGTTCTAAGTACATTTTGTGTTGCATTATTATTCCATGCATTAGTCGAGTTTCAACACCGCGTGTCCCAGGCAAAAGAAATTAAAATAGGCTTCATATTGAACAATAAAAGATTTATTTATCAACATTCAAACAATATATTCCAAGGATTGTAGATTTTATAACCGATTTCACAAACCTTCACAAATGTTCAACATGCGCACCACCTGTGATGCGACGAACGTCAAGTCGGTAGTGCAGCTCCTGCCAAACACGCTGTAGCATGTCTTGCGTAACATTCTCCAGCGCCTCAGTGATTCTCTGTTTAATTTCCTCTAGGCTTGTAGGAAGAATGGGTATACATGTCCTTTCACATAGCCCCATAGAAAAAAAATCACAAAGTGAACCTGGTGTCCATTTCAACAGCACATTGTCAATATAACTGGCATGGCCGTTCCATCTTCGTGGTAAAATCTGATTGAGATAAGTTCGCGCAGTCAACACAGTTTTTAAACATTTTGTTAAAATTTGAGATCATTTGAGCGAGAATTGGTTATTATTTATGTCAAATTTTTGGGTCACCCTGTATTACGGGGTCGGTTTTTGTTTGCCAAATAGAAGAATAGCATCCATTAGATGGACAGCCATTGTATACAGTTCAATAAATTGTATATACTGAAGGACATTAAAAAAAATATCAATAAATCTCCTTCATTCTCGGTACAATCATTGAAAAGATATTGCGAGTTCGTAAAAGACAGGGAGGTAGAAATAGAATTGATATGTACAAAGGTACTGAAGATGAGAAGCCACACTGTGCCTTCAATTCGAAACGGTAGTAGGTCAGAGTGACGAAGGAAAAAGTGCTTAAAAAAAAATAACGAAGGGACAAAGTGCCGAATAGACAACGTGTCGAACGAACAAAGTGTTAAATGGACAATGTGTCGAATGGACAAAATGTTGAACGGACAAAGCGTCGAACGAACAAAGTGTCGAATGGACACAATTGTCGAACGACCAAAGTGTCGAATGGACAATATGTCGAATGGACAAAATGTCGAAAGGACAAAGTGTCGAATAGACAAAATGTCGGACGTACTAAGTATCGAACGGAAAATGATTTGAACCGATTAAATGCCAAAAGGCCGGAAATGTGACGACAATAGAATATATATGACATAAATATGCAAGTATCCTTCCGGTAAATAATTATTTTTGAATTTTAAACTAATATAAAAACCTCCGATGAAAAAAAAGCTTTCTACATAATTGCTAACTTTTTTTGAAAAAAGGATCTGCATTCAAACTACAGTAAAGAGTTAAAATCTTTATTTATGAAAACTTACAATTGTGGTAAAAATAAAAATAAAATATTCGACTCATTTCCCGTTCGGCACTTTGTCCATTCGATACATTGTCTTTTCGACATTTTGTCCATTCGATACATTGTCTTTTCGACATTTTGTCCATTTGATACTTTGTCTTTTCGACATTTTGTCCATTTGATACATTGTCTTTTCGACATTTTGTCCATTCGATACATTGTCTATTCGACATTTTGTCCATTCGATACATTGTCTTTTCGACATTTTGTCCATTCGATACATTGTCTTTTCGACATTTTGTCCATTTGATACTTTGTCTTTTCGACATTTTGTCCATTTGATACATTGTCTTTTCGACATTTTGTCCATTCGGTACATTGTCTATTCGACATTTTGTCCATTCGGTACATTGTCTATTCGACATTTTGTCCATTCGATACATTGTCTTTTCGACATTTTGTCCATTCGATACATTGTCTATTCGACATTTTGTCCATTCGGTACATTGTCTATTCGACATTTTGTCCATTCGATACATTGTCTTTTCGACATTTTGTCCATTCGATACATTGTCTATTCGACATTTTGTCCATTCGGTACATTGTCTATTCGACATTTTGTCCATTCGATATATTGTCTATTCGACATTTTGTCCATTCGATACATTGTCTTTTCGACATTTTGTCCATTCGATACATTGTCTATTCGACATTTTGTCCATTCGATACATTGTCTATTCGACATTTTGTCCATTCGATACATTGTCTATTCGACATTTTGTCCATTCGATACATTGTCTGTCGACACTATCTGCACACGATTCGAAACATATCTTATCAGTGACTTAGCTAGAGTGGTTGCCGCCCTGAACAGAATGTGTGTCGCCCTTGGTAATATTCATCCAAGTATTCATAACCCAGAGGGTTGTGCCTCAAGAGTAACTTCTTTCCTTTCTCCTCAGCCGCTCCATCGCATATCGAGTCCATTCAGTTTCTTCTTCGTCATCGAGGCCTGTTGGTATGACGTTTGCATTGTATCAAAACGGTCGGGGTTCAATTCTCGGTAGTGGATGTGCACTGCCACTGAGTCCGAATGCTTTCTAAATTCTGTTGAAGATTCTTATAGACTCGATGAATTACTATATTAATTATTCTAATTACTCAAAATTCTATCATTTGTGTGTGTGTGTGTGTGTGCATTCGCATGAGTACACCCATACACCAGACTGTGCGTACGTGTAGAATGTCGTGGTTATTTGTCCTCTTCATCGCATTTTTGGCTTTACACCTGCCCCTTAACTTTTTTCTGTTTTTCTTCTTTTCTTTCATTTGTAACCATTTTGACTTCTGGTTTTCTAGACATATATTACCGTTGTTAATTTTTGAGCATTCTAGTGTTATCTATAATATTTAAAATAGAAAAATACTGCAGCATATAGCCTCAAACGGACTTCTTTCAAAGAAAAATAACTGAAATTCATATGATAACAAACAAGATGTGTTTCCCATATAAGGCGGTGCTGCGACAAAAAAAAACAAAAAAAAAAAAAACATCCTGGGTCTGTTCACAGGTTTCACATTTTCAACAATGATGAAACAGTCCTGAATACATCACTGGATAATGTTTATTGTTCGGCCAAGTCGCTCCAATGCATATGCGCTAGTTTAAGTTATTCGAAATCCATCCATTGTGAGCAGTGTTACAATAGAAGAGAATATGACTAAAGCCTGTGTGTACGCTATCCCGTGCAGCTGCAGAAAGAAATATAAAGGGGAGACAGGCCGCCCCATTAAGGTAAGGCTTCAAGAACACCAAAAAGCTGTAACACGAGGGGAAGTGGAAAAATCAGGCGTGGCTGACCACATATGGAGAGAAAAGCGAGATTACCGCCCTCTGTGGGATCAGGTTGAAATCATAGACAAATAACATGATTGGAAAATTCGTAAACTTGAGGAATTAGCACATATGCTAGGCCACAAAAATCTTCTGAGCCGACCAAACATAGAAATGAATACAATATGGGAACCAGTAATATGGATTGCCAGAGAAAAGCGATAATAACAAAAAAAAATGTCAATATGAGCTCTGGTAAAAAATATACAATGATAACAGCAAAAATTGCAATATGAACCACTTGTAAAAAATGGTTGCTGAAGACATTAGGCTTATAATACCCAGACATTCATACGCAGATGTCCTCAAGGACACATGGTACAGTGGATAAAGGCGTTAGTTAGATCCAGTAACAGGACCCAAAGAGTGTGAGTTCAATACTTGGTTAAGGCGGTGGTGAACTTGGAGAGGGGAATTAACGGGAGTTCACTGATAATCCGTGGAACTAGAACAGACTACCCTAAAAAAAGGGTTCAGTTCGACATTCCAACCACCTGAAGAAGGCCGGAGCGTACAACGGCCGAAATAAATATAGCGACAAAGAATTCGGACAATAGTCCGAATAATGTAAATAAAGAGAAATAAGTTGTGACAGATTTGTCAATATGACCGATTTACTGATAATAATAACAATTTAATTCTAATCATTTTAATAAAATAATAAAAATTGAATTCTAATCAATTTAATAAAAATTTAATTTAATAAAAAATGAATTTTAATCAATTTAAATTCAGTTTGAAACATTGGAAATGTGAAAATGTAATATTAAATGTTATATTGGAAATATTAAATTTAATCTATTAGTTTGAAATTGGAACTAAAATAAAGGCTTTTAGAAAGAGTTCAGAATTTAAAAAATGAATTATAAAACTTAGGTACCGTTTTTCTTTGAAGTTACCTTTATAAAACCTTAATTTTGGAGTTAATCAAATATAATCGTGACATCATACCTGATTCAATAATTCTTTTCAATGATTTATGATGGATAAATTTAACCATCTTAATCGTTTTAAAATCGAAAGAGTAGTTTGTATATACAGTGTAACCCGGATATTTTGTGGAAAAAAGGAATTAATGTATTCCCGGATTTTATAGGGCGTTGGTCTTCATAGATATTTTTTAAAAACTTAATAATTTATTACATTGGAATCGTAAACATGATCCAATTTTTTATCAGACCTACAAATTCCAAAAGAAATCGGAAAATATAACTCCGGGTATAAAAAACAAAATTTCTGTGAGAGTGTATGTGTGGGAGTGAGAAACAAAGGTGAGAGGGAAATGTATGAAAGCTCTAGAGAGAGGGTGTAACGGAAGAAAGAAGAAGAACAGGAAAGGCCTAAAAAGTGAAACTGTGGGTTAAAATTTAAAAGAGAGAAGTTTTAAAAAGAGAAGTTAAATAACGGTTTAAATGAGTGAGATACAGAGAAATATGAGTTGGCAGTTGCATAAATCACTACCGATTCGCTAACCTAAAATTAAAAAAATAGACTCCCGAAATGTGGGGATACATTTGTGGTGACATTAGACACAATAAGAGATTACATGATCCAAATTTAAAATCTAGCCAATTCACACTGCCGACATCTATCTATCTATCTATCTCTCTCTCTCTCTCTCTCTCTCTCTCTCTCTCTCTCTATATATATATATATATATATATATATATATATATATATATATATATATATATATATATATATATATGTGAAAAGTGTGTGTATATAAATATAAATTTAATAAATATATGTGTATAATTATTTATATATTATATGCGCGGTACTTATTAGAAAGCGCTCAATATCAGAGATAGAGCTTACATATATGGTTGGATAGATGTGAGCTTGTGACCCTGGGTTTCACGCTTTAGCGATCGTCAGACAAACAGATTAATTTTTTAAAATTTTGGTTTTATGTAGATTGCGTGTATTGGTGTTATTGTGGAAGTGGTGGGGGAAACTTCGTCGTTTTTTCATCGTACTAACGCAAACATCGATGTATGCAGACACATATACATACTTGGTCGTCCGTCGGGACTCATACATATATAAACATATGTGGGCAGTTTTGGATATGACATATGCATGTATACGGGTGATGTTGTGTCTATACATACGCATTTGTATGTTGAAATTTAAAGATTGGAAGAGTGGCGATGTCATATCCGAAACTGCCCACATGAGTCCCGACGGACGACCAAGTATTTATATGTGTCTGCATACGGGATGGTGTTTCTGACGCTGATGGCCACGGCTCGAATGGTGATTTGGACGACGCGAAAGGAGGAAGTCTTGCGAGGCAATCGTCTTTCTCATTCAGATCTAATTCGATTCTTTGAGCATCAGCTCAAGATGAAGATTAGATCGGATAGAAAACGATTGCATTCGACAGTCTTTAGCGAAAGGTGGGTAAAAGAAGCGAGCTTGCTTCGTGTGAACGGGGCTAGCCTTGATTTTCTCTTCTAGGTCAACCTATTGCACATCGGGGTGGCTTCCTGTGGAACCCTCCCCTTGGTTAGGTTAGACAAGCTTCAGTGTACCTAGTTAATGTGAGTAAGTGTTGTTCCTGGCCTGCATCTCGGCCGTTCTTTGGTTATGATCCAAGTCGAGATTCCCATCCTCCCCAGTTTGTTTTGACCCCCGCTCCATTTTCATCTCGACTGGGTCAGTTTTATATTTTCCCATTCCAGCCTAATATTTTATACTTTTTCCCACTCCATTAGCGAGAGCGTCTCTTGATTTTGTCCCCTGTGCAGAATACAGCGGCCTCTCTGTTTTATGGGTTGGACGGTCCCTACTAACATCAATTATGTTTAGTTTGTATTTGTGTTTATTTTAAGTTTATTATTGGGTTCATTTCCCTCCCCTCTCATTTTATCATTATTAGAATTGTATATATATATATCATCATTAGAATTTTCATGGTATGGGGCGCGATTTTGGTAGGTCTCCCTCGAGAGCACGTGGTATTATGGTGGTTGAAGGATTGTTTGGTGATGGACGAGTTCTTTTGGTGAATGTGTAAAATGTAATGTACGAATGGGTCGCGAATCTGATTAGCTAGGTATAAGATAGTTAGTGTTGACCAGCCTCTACCCCTCCCCTTTATTGGCCTTGTGCCACAATTTGTACTTTTTGTTCAAATAAATACCAGTCTTACTCTTATGTTCTAATATTTTATACTTTTTCCCACTCCATTAGCGAGAGCGTCTCTTGATTTTGTCCCCTGTGCAGAATACAGCGGCCTCTCTGTTTTATGGGTTGGACGGTCCCTACTAACATCAATTATGTTTAGTTTGTATTTGTGTTTATTTTAAGTTTATTATTGGGTTCATTTCCCTCCCCTCTCATTTTATCATTATTAGAATTGTATATATATATATATCATCATTAGAATTTTCATGGTATGGGGCGCGATTTTGGTAGGTCTCCCTTGAGAGCACGTGGTATTATGGTGGTTGAATGATTGTTTGGTGATTGACGAGTTCTTTTGGTGAATGTGTAAAATGTAATGTACGAATGGGTCGCGAATCTGATTAGCTAGGTATAAGATAGTTAGTGTTGACCAGCCTCTACCCGTCCCCTTTATTGGCCTCGTGCCACAATTTGTACTTTTTGTACCAATAAATACCAGTCTTACTCTTATGTCCATCGTCTTTTCATGTTGAATTACATATAGTCTAATGTTAATTATGTTTTATGAATATGTCCTGATGATGGTCTATAAGACGACCGAAACGTCCGACGTTGACATTATATTAACATTAAAACACCATAATTGCATATTAGGATTTTTGTTTGTTTTTTTCCGTATATTTTTCTTCATATATATATATATATATATATATATATATATATATATATATATATAGAGAGAGAGAGAGAGAGAGAGAGAGAGAGGTGGGGGGAGATAATAAATCAGTAAGGTTTTAACATAGAGAGTATGTTCAAATAAACCATTGCCAATGGTCAATCCTAGCTGAGAATCTGTTGACTGGTATCTCACCCCGAACCGTGCTGTCTCCTGCTTTGAAAATACCTTCAGGGCCGCTCTCAGGGACAAGAGGCAGAGGAGGAAGTGCTGCAATGCTATGCCATCGAGACCAGACCAGACCAGACGTTTAGCAGCACCTACATCGACCAAGTATACCTGTCCCGCACTGGACTTATGAGTCACAAATGTGCTACAAGACGCCCCCGTGATCTTCGTTTTGCGAGCTGAAGTCATAAATAAATTATAAATATAATGATTTGATATCAGTCAGTCAGTTATGTGCCTTGCGTGATACACGCTTAGGCGATCATGTAACTTTTGATACATGACTGACGAAGCAGATTTTTTTTTCCTACAGCAGGTTGCCATTTTTTCTGCGGTAGACCAGTTGCCATCCAAGGCTACAGAACCCGGTCTGTCCTGCTATTTACCCATAGCTGGAGGGGAGAAGAAGAGGATTTATACCTTTCCCAAGTGTATTAGCACATCAGTCAGTCAGTTATGTGCCATGCGTGATATACGCTTAGGCGATCATGTATCTTTCAATACATGACTAACTAGGCAGATTTTTTCCCGCAGTAGGTTGCCATTTCTTTCTGCAGTAGACCAGTTGCCATCCAAGGCATCAGAGGCCTTACTGTTTTAATGTAGTTTATCATGTTACCCAGGATGCGGATGTAGTTTATTGTCATACCCAGGACAGATAAATATTAAGTATTATATATATATATTTGACTCACCCATCGATTTTCAATATATTTGGGTCACTCAGCTCAGTTTTTAGGATACCAACAGCCAGGCACCAGCACATATGGTCTGATTATAGTAGTAAAGTTTTTGTGCAGGACTATCCACACTTTTTGAAGGGCCGAATACAGAGACCTGGTGCACTATGTGCCACAAGGTCCCCAAACAACCTTCTGTAGGTTTTGAATCCAGAGTTGTCCTTCTCCTATACCAGTTACCATCCAAGGCTATAGAACCCAGTCTGTCCTGCTATTTACCCATAGCTGGAAGAGAGAAGAGGAACCATACCTTTCCCAAGAGTATTAGCACGTAAGTGAATGCAATGGATTCGACCGGAATTCCCTGAATCCTCAATCCGAGCCACTATCCATTACTCCACTGTGCTTCCATTACTATTTTTACTATAAAAATGTTTATACTTTCATAGTGTTTCTATTAGGTTGGTGCAAAAATAATGACGTAATAATGTCGCTTTTGACGTTAAAAAATACGTCAAAAAACGACATTATTACGTCATTATTTTTGCACCAACCTAATACCCCAGTTTTTTGGGTGCGGAGGGGAGGGGGTAGTGACTACGTCTCGTGTGTTGAGGTCAGTCAGTTATGTGCCATGCGGGATACACGCTTAGGTGATCATGTATCTTTCGATACATGACTAAAGGGGCCAACAGTAGCTTGCCATTTCTTTCCGCTGTAGACCAGTTTCCATCGAACGCTATGGAACCCGGTTTGTCCAGCTATTTATCCATAGCTGGGGAGAGAAGAAGAGGATTCATATAATTTCCTAAGGGTATATACAGATCCAAATCCGAAAACCTCCAAAATTTGAAAGTTTTTCAGGTGCCGACATGACTTGCCACAAAGGGAAAGTTTCCTTCTCACACTCACAGGGATGTCATCGAAGATGTACCTTCCCCCTCAAGTTTCTTCACACCTGATGTAGAGGTAGTGTTTGGTGTTGCTCTTATATATACAGTGTAACCCGGATATAAGAGACCCTGATATAAGAGAAACCCCGGATATAAGAGAGATTTTCTCTGGTCCCAAATGAGCGTCATACTTACCTAAACAAAATAGACCAAACCCGGATATAAGAGAAACCCGGATATAACAGACTTCGTCTCCGGTCTTGACAACTCTCTTATATCCGGGTTACACTGTATATTTCGTAAATAGTGTGATACCTTATAAATTTCCTAAGGTTAGTGAGAACAGTCATGGTCACCTAGATCCTATAGAGATATAGCATTTATCGAAGAAAACTAAACTAAACCCAAAATTTTTATTTCTCTCCTTTTCTGGCCACAATAATCCTTTAAAATGCCTTGAAACTGTAAAGACATTTTTGTTACTGTGAATAGCCATGATAACCTACATCCTAGCGGTATTAGCTCTTAAGTAAATGTAATGGATTCGACTGGAATTCGAACTCGGATTTCCGATTCATCAATCCGGGTCGCAATGCTCTACCATACCTCCTTATACTGTTGTAATTATTCTGTTATTAGTCATTTTTGTTGTTAATCTCTTATCGCACCTAATAAGATCTACAATTACCATTTCTTTCCGCAGTAGACCAGTTGCCATCCAATGCTATAGAACCCGGTCTGCACTGCTATTTACTTGTTATGGAAGAAGAAGAGGATTCATACCTTTCCCAAGGATATAGCACATAAGTGAATGTAATGGATTCGACTGGAATTCGAACTCGACTCTCTGGTTCCTCAATCCGTGCCTCCCTTAATTTGATATACGAATAAGCAAATAAAGTTATGGTAAGAAAATAAAGCACTTATATCCAAAGGTAATAATGAATGCTCGTAATTCAAAATAAAATTCATGATAATATTAAGGAAAGTGTGTAACTTAATTAAAATTTATAGTTAATTATTTTTATTAATGATTTTTGACCAACTTCATGTAAGTTTCTTTATTTTCTCACTTAGTAAACGTTATGATATAACAAACATTTATATTGATTAATCGAATTGAAACGTAATACGATATATCAGCGTTTCTGGGTAGTAGCGTTGCCATGGCAACAATTTTTTAGTTCTGAAAATACTCGCAGAATGCGAAAATGTGAGAGGAAAAAATTTTAAACAACCAACTGGTTTTCGTGAAATCCATCTTAGATATTCATTATATCTTGAGAAAAATCTTGGCTTAAATAAGCGACTATAGGCTCCGATTCGTTGCGCGAAAAAAAAATTTATTCTTCCCGTGCAAAGGATCTGCTTGGTTGGCATCAATCAATCAGTGAGCGAGCTTTGGAGAGACTTAAGGAAGCTTCTGTGAGCTACTTCTCCCAAAAGTGCACAAATTTGACTACTTAACAAATAAAGCGATTCCAAAATTGTCGCATTACTGCGATTTGTAAATTGCCTGTAGAAAATGTATTAGTGATTTATTAGCCAATGATCGTTTGGCATACTCTATCTATCTATCTATCTATCTATCTATCTATCTATCTATCTATCTATCTATCTCTCTCTCTCTCTCTCTATATATATATATATATATATATATATATATAACGGCTTATGAAAGCTGAAAGCACTTACAATTTGGACAATACTTATACAACCTCAATGTTGACATCAACTCACTTGTCATAAAGGAGAAAAATCCTTAGCAAAAAATATGTTAGGTTCTGAGTATTGTGTCTCTGTTGATTAAAATAAAATCACCTTGTACTGGATTTGAGGCACAACATTTCTCCTGGGAATATTGACCTGTCATCTCTCTGAGTTAAGTGCAATATGTAAATATACAATACAAATTCACGGAGCTCCTTCCAATTTCTCTCGGAATTTGATCGACAATACAACAGGTTTTTTTTCTACCCCTACCACCGTAAAAAAAGAGAAAACTATTACAAATATTGAATACCCTTTACACTAAAAGAAAGCAACTCAGTATCAATATTTCTCTCGGAATTTGATCGACAATACAACAGGTTTTTTTTCCACCCCTACCACCGTAAAAAAAAGAGAAAACTATTACAAATATTGAATACCCTTTACACTAAAAGAAAGCAACTCAGTATCAATATTTCTCTCGGAATTTGATCGACAATACAACAGGTTTTTTTTCTACCCCTACCACCGTAAAAAAAGAGAAAACTATTACAAATATTGAATACCCTTTACACTAAAAGAAAGCAACTCAGTATCAATATTTCTCTCGGAATTTGATCGACAATACAACAGGTTTTTTTTCTACCCCTACCACCGTAAAAAAGAGAAAACTATTACAAATATTGAATACCCTTTACACTAAAAGAAAGCAACTCAGTATCAATAAAATGTGTTTCAATCTTAACAGTCATGCTGCCGTCACCTCCTTTTTCATGTTCCAATCAGCGTGATTTCCGTGTAGCAAGCAGAAACTAAAAAACAATTGTAAGAGCATTCGCAGTAAACATTTTTACTGTAGGAAAACTCGCCTCAGGAATTTTCGCCGTTCAAAACTTTTTGCCGTAAGACAATTTCGCCACATTTTTGTAATATGCCAAGTATCTTCTTAATTGGCTTACACTATTGTTGCTTCGATTTAAACATTTCAATAAGCGAATTTATACTAACATACACCCAAATTTGTGGAAACTGCTTATTTGAAAAAGGAAGAGACATTAGCAAAAAAGAAAAAGTGTGATTTAGATCAAAGAGATGTCGTACAAATGAAGAAAATATATATTGATATCAATGCAAGACATTTTGCGAACCTATTTACGCACGAACATATACATACAAACACAAAATCACAAATGCCAAACGATCATTGGCTAATAAATCACTAATACATTTTCTACAGGCAATTTACAAATCGCAGTAATGCGACAATTTTGGAATCGTTTTATTTTTTAAGTAGTCAAATTTGTGCACTTTTGGGAGAAGTAGCTCACAGAAGCTTCTTTAAGTCTCGCCAAAGCTCGCTCGCTGGTTGATTGATGCCAAGTAATCAGATCCTTTGCACGTGAAGAATAATTTTTTTTTCCGCGCAACGGATCGGAGCCTATAGTCGCTTATTTAAGCCAAGATTTTTCTCAATTAGTGAAACCTTAACTGCTAAACGAATCTACGACAGTTGGAACTCCAGTTCTAACCACGCGCCAACCTTCTCACTCCCACGCACACCCACATGCTGATGATAATTTGTACACCTTCATTAAAAACCTCTTTTGACACGACAATACTTTTCAAAAGTAATATGACAGGGACAGTCATATCATGAAACCCTCATGAACAGTTATCAAGTGAACTTTAAACCAAATAATTATCTCTCACTGAACTCTTAAATTGCAGACAAAGGGAGACAAGTCTTGATTAATTCAACCTTTCTTACTTAAATGCATGTTTTCTTTCACATCGTTACATTTAACGCCCCCACCTCCACGTTGGTCATATGTGGCACAAGGCTGAGTTTATCGTGGGTTCTCCGAGCCCGTAGTCTCGGCCAAAAATATTCCCTTCGGACCCGTATAAACGAGTTCAGGGCCTGTTTATCTCCCCGGACGAAATTTTCCCTTCGGCAAAGTCTCGTCCGGGTTCCTCTCCGCCGAGGCGGAGAATTTGACAGTAATGAACGGGTTGGAACCCTTTTCTTTTACATCGTTGTTTGATGTTGTACATCTTGTTAATAGACATATATTTTATGTGCAACAATGTCTTGTGGCTATTCTTCTTGTGTGAGTCCTGTTTTCTTATCAAAGTTAAATTGATGTGGTGAAGTACCCCACAACTTCAGCGTATAATGCTTTATTACAGTCCAACGCAAAAAAACATTATTTACGAAGCATTGCTTGAAATTCAGACACATTTTAAATTAATTCTTTGTTAATTTGATATATTTTTAGTCGTTTATTTTTTTTAAATAAATATTTACTTTTTAATTTCTTTTCTGATGTTAGACCCTGTAAAAAAGACATCCATAAGATAAAAAGGTACTTTGCATATTAGATTGAACATTACTCTAAAAGGGACGTCCAAGATAAGGGTATCGAAAAAAAAATTGAGGCAAAAATCCTATATGGCAAATTTTTCTGATGTTAGTTTTCCTACGGCAAAAATGTTTATAGCGAATGTTCCGGATACGCTAAAAAAACAAAAAAAAAAAAGAAAAAGTACTATTGCATTAGACACCACATTCTCATTGGTTAAAACCAACTACTGAAAAATCTTCCCGCTAAAATCCGAATCTCTCTCTGGGAGCCAATCGTCAGTTATACAAACTTTGGTCCCCTGACAGCCCAGGGGGGATAGACATTCCAAGAAGGCATTTCACAAGCTACACGACTCCACGCCACTTCGACAAACATCTCCACTCTTGGTACATTTCATATCACAAGAATATCTTAGGTAAACTCTGTGAATTTTATTTCTAAAACCTTTCATCTGTTCATCCAGGAATCCCGCGAGTCTTTCGAATTAATGTTCTATTAGGTATTCACTATTGTAATTATTGTATTTATCTAACTCAGTATTAATCTCAATTTCATATTATTGTTTGCGGTAAAAAAGAAGGAAAATCCTTCACCAAGAGATACAAAATGATGCTTAAATAACAAGAACAATACGCAAACCCAAAATTTCTATTTTCCTCCTTTTCTGACCGCAACAAAATTTTCTGACCGCAATAATCATTTAAAATGACTTTAAACTGTAAAGACATTTTTTGTTGCTGTGAACAGCCATGACCACCTACATTCTAGAGGGACATAGCATTTATCGAAGAAAACTAAACTAAGCCCCAAATTTCTATTTTCCTCCTTTTCTGGTCGCAAAAATCCTTTAAAATTCCCTTAAAATGTAATGCGAACAGCCATAATTACCTACTTCCTGGAGGGACATAGCATTTATCGAAATAAACTATCGAATATAAAAACAACCACGAATTATTTCCCATTTTTTGTCTTTATTATAACTTTCTAATAATGCTGCATTCTAAAAGGTTTCAGCTTTTGTATTGCAAGAAGACAGAAGCCATAGTTATTAGCAAAAGGGACAGCCCAAAATGCAAATAACAGATTGGAGATGCCGAAATGAAATAGGTGCAACAATTTAGATATATGGGAAGAGTATTGACAGAGGACAGACAATGCGACATGGAAATCCGAATGCGCACTGGGATAGCGAAATGTGCCTTCCAAAATCTAAGTAAAGTATTAAGAAATAGGAAAAAGATAGTTAGAAACAAAGAATAGAGTACCGAACTGTTACGTAATATCAGTCCTCTTATATGACAATGAATGCTGGGCAATTTCCAAAGGCGAAATGAGATAGCGAAAGTTGCCTTCCAAAATCTAAGTAAAGTATTAAGAAATAGGAAAAAGATAGTTAGAAACAAAGAATAGAGTACCGAACTGTTACGTAATATCTGTCCTCTTATATGACAATGAATGCTGGGCAATTTCCAAAGTCGAAATGAGATAGCGATAGTTGCCTTCCAAAATCTAAGTAAAGTATTAAGAAATAGGAAAAAGATAGTTAGAAACAAAGAATAGAGTACCGAACTGTTACGTAATATCTGTCCTCTTATATGACAATGAATGCTGGGCAATTTCCAAAGGCGAAATGAGATAGCGAAAGTTGCCTTCCAAAATCTAAGTAAAGTATTAAGAAATAGGAAAAAGATAGTTAGAAACAAAGCATAGAGTACTGAACTGTTACGTAATATCTGTCCTCTTATATGACAATGAATGCTGGGCAATTTCCTTACGGATAAAGAAAAGACTTGAAGCCACAAAAAATGTAGCTCTACAGAAGGATACCGAGCATATCATTGACCGAACATGAGAACAACGAAAAAGTCTTAGAGAAAATGGAAACAAAAAGGGTCACTTATAATTGACATTAATTTTAGATATAATGACAACAAAAAGAACACTTATGTTTAATATCACGAGGAGTCAGTTAATGTCTCAAGGCACATAATGAGGAAAGAAGACTTGTAATATTTGATATACACAAGACAGACTGAAGGGAAGACGGCCAGAGGAAAGCAATGCACAGCATACTTTGAGCAAATGGATGACGGAGCAGGGTTTGGGAGAGATGGAAAAAGACAGAAGTTATTAAGAGCTACAAAAGACGGAAAATTGTAGAGAGCTGAAAGGACACGGCACATAGAAGAATATTTATCATTCGCGATTTTTGCCTCAGAATGAGATATATATCTTATTCATTTTATTACAGCAACCGTTCCTGTTGCTTTTTACTGTTAGCTGTCATCTTTGATCTTAGCCAAAACTTTTAACCAATTCATCACAATCAAGGCGATAATGTCAGAGGCTAGTGGGAGTGAAATAGAATGAAACAGACTTTAAAAGGAACCGGATACCCAATCCTAAACAGGAAAAGAAAGATGTTAATCTCTACACCTGTTCAAAAGACCGGGGAGGAGTGTAAACCGGACGTGTAAACTTTGCACTAAATTTACGCTCAACAGTTGCTCAGACAAGTGCCACTGAATGATGAAGTCTGATCAACTTATAGATCTCGGACTTCTCCTTTTAGGTGGCATTTTCCTTCACAACCTGTGTGTTATAGCTCTCCACAACTTCCTATCTTTGTAGCTCTTAGTAAAGCAATTTTTTACTATCCTTCCAGCTGTCTTTTCTGCTATCCATTTGCCCAATTTTATTAAGTAGATTACTCGCTGTTAGCCTTTGTCCGTCTTGCTTTCGATGTCTTGTGCGTGTCGAATTCTCCAAGTCCTCTTTCCTCATTATGTGTCCTAGAAATTTCAACTGCCTCTTTCTGATTCAAAACTTAAAAACTTCTACGTTCACATGTTCCGCCAATGGTATCCTCAGCATCCTTCTGTAGAATCACATCTCTGTTGCCTCACCACCTCTTCATCTGTGAGGAAATTGTACAGCATTCACTTCTATGTAGTAGGAATGATATATATCGCATTCGTTCCTGCATAAAATATTACTACCACATATGGCCCGGTGCTCCTGCTATCTATCTAGAGTCCTTTGATAAAATCCAATGAAGAATAAGCAAGATTATTAGCCTGGATCTAGCGTCTCGGTTTCAATCATCTGCCCACCGCCATAAGGTTGCCTCCCTTTGCCTTTTCTATAAATACTTTCATGGTAATTGTTCGTATGAGCTCTTCCTTATGGCACCTAGAGTTTTTAAATTTATGCGCAGTACTAGACTGGTGACTAGGTCTCATCAATTTACAGCTGAGCTGGTTAGATG
Source organism: Acanthosepion lycidas (assembly GCA_963932145.1). Classification (NCBI taxonomy): domain Eukaryota; kingdom Metazoa; phylum Mollusca; class Cephalopoda; order Sepiida; family Sepiidae; genus Acanthosepion; species Acanthosepion lycidas. The sequence continues at coordinate 26,503,966 of OZ010606.1, read as the reverse complement.
CAACCGTAAGTTCTATGCTAACAGTTTCTTTTTTCGCACTTGTTGCTTGTGGAACTCCCTTCCGGCTCCGTGCTTTCCAGCCAACTTTAAATAAAATGTCAATTGCTATCTACTGTCCTCCAAATTTCTCTTCATCTGTTCTTACTCCTAAGCAATGTTCCTTTTTCTAACTCTTCCACATCCTGTAACCACTTGTGTCTCGTGGGCTTTACTGCTTGGGGTTAATTCGATTAAAAAAGAAAAGAAAAAAGTTCAGCCTTATTTTCTATGTTTCTAACAAAATTTTCCCTTTTTTTAAATTATTTGCTTAGCTTTTGGAAGGCATTCTTCATTATCCCAATGCGTCTTCGGATTTCGGTGTCACTTTTGCTAGATAGTTCAATTTCTATATTTGCTTGACGTCTCCAATGTGTAGCTTACATCTTGGGCTATCTCGTTTGCTGACAACAACCATACATTCTGTCTTCTTACAGTTGATCGTTAGTACTTTCTTCTCGTTGACATTTGTTGTTTAGGAATTCCTGCAAATCGCTTTCTATGGCTGACACTTGTGGGGACGTTCTTAAGTTAACCCAGGCTTTCTTTCTTCCTTTCTTTCTTTCTTTCTTTCTTTCTTTCTTTTCCCCCTACTTCTTTCTTTCTTTTCCCTCCACTTCTTCCTTTCTTTCCTTGCCCTCCACTTCTTTCTTTCTTTCTTTCTTTCTTTCTTTCTTTCTTTCTTTCTTTCTTTCTATTCCAGTCACTTTCTTTCTTTCTTTCTTTCTTTCTTTCTTTCTTTCTTTCTTTCTTTCTATTCCAGTCACTTTCTTTCTTTCTTTCTTTCTTTCTTTCTTTCTTTCTTTCTTTCTTTCTTTCTTTCTTTCTTTTCCCCCTACTTCTTTCTTTCTTTTCCCTCCACTTCTTCCTTTCTTTCCTTGCCCTCCACTTCTTTCTTTCTTTCTTTCTTTCTTTCTTTCTTTCTTTCTTTTCCCCATACTTCTTTCTTTCTTTCTTCCTTTTCCCTCCACTTCTTTCTTTCTTTCTTTCTTTCTTTCTTTCTTTCTTTCTTTCTTTCTTTCTCCAGTTTTCTTTCTTCTTTTCTTTTCACTTCTTTCTTTCTTTCTTTCTTTCTTTCTTTCTTTCTTTCTTTCTTTCTTACACATATTCTTTTTTATTTTAATTTGTGTATCTATCTCTAATTCCGTTTTGGGTAACCTATCTAATGAGGTTGAGTGAGTAAAAGTCAAATAGGGATGATAAATTGTCATATTGTGGAGAGCAATGATCACCCGTGTCCTAAAGGAACAAAGCAATCTTTGCCTTCACTACACGCTTTCATTCTGATTTCAGACTTTTTACGCTTTTCTACATCCGTCAAAATATTCTATTCTAATTTATATATCAATATTACATTTTTTTTTTTGCATAGAGCACATGTACGTTTGTGTATATGCGCGAGTGTAGTACGTTATTTTGTGTCTCTGTTCATCCGGCCCTCCATACAAATGTATGGAAGGGAAGAAGTTATTTTCGTAGATAATTCATACCGGCAATAAAGGAAACGGAGAAAATATTGTAAATATTTTAAAGGATTTTTTTTCTGTAAACAGCTACACTGAGCATTCTTATCCATTATGTAGCTTTTTTTTTACCAAACAAACTGATGTAAATCATTAATGTTATCAGTTTAATCTATCTATCAATCAGTCTGTTCATATCTATCTATCTATCTATCTATCTATCTATCTATCTATCTATCTATCTATCTATCTCAGTCTAGTTCTTTCTTTCTTTCTTCCTTCTTTTCTATCTATTCCAGTCATTTTCTTTTTTTCTTTCTTTCCCGCCCTGTTTCTATCTATCTATCTATCTATCTATCTATCTATCTATCTATCTATCTATCTATCTATCTATCTATCTATATCAGTCTAGTTCTTTCTTTCTTTCTTTCTTTCTTTCTTTCTTTCTTTCTTTCTTTCTTTCTATTCCAGTCACTTTCTTTTTTTCTTTCTTTTCCGCTCTGTTTCTTTCTATCTATCTATCTATCTATCTATCTATCTATCTATCTATCTATCTATCTATCTATCTATCTATCTATCTAAGTCTAGTTCTTTCTTTCTTTCTTTCTTTCTATTCCAGTCACTTTTTTTCTTTCTTTTCCGCTCTGTTTCTATCTATCTATCTATCTATCTATCTATCTATCTATCTATCTATCTATCTATCTATCTATCTATCTATCTATCTATCTATCTATCTATCTATCTCAGTCTATTCATACCCATTTCAGTCTTTCTATATCTTTTTTCTTACTTTCTTACTTTCTTTCTTTCTACCTATCTATGTATCTATCTATTTCGGTCTATTTATATATATCTATCTACCTCTAGATATATAGTTGAACCCATTTTTACCATATTTTGAGTAAAGAAAAAAGTTTTTAAAAGCAACAAAAGCGAATAAAAAACATGGAATCTCATTTCCAAATCACTTATTTCGTCTGACATGTCTTATTTTAGTGATGCGTGCAAAAACATTTTCTCCCCCTAAGTATGAGCTTTTTGTCTTTCGCCTTCATTATTACTATTATTATTATTTCAAAATTTCTTTCTCACACAGCCTCTCTTAATGTTTTACTATACCTTCAATGCATCTATTTTTTATGACTGAAATGCTTTCTTCTTTCATGGCTGTATCCATTTTGCGTTGTTTCCCCCCCTTTATTTAAGTCTACCCTCTTTTATTTTTACATGGACTCATCTTGATTTAGTCTGTTCTTTCTCTTTCTCTTTCTCTATTTGAAACTGACTTTTTTTTATCTAATGTTTGTTTCTGTCTTTTTTTGCAACAGCCTTTCTTTCCTTCTTTCTTTCTTTCTTTCTTTCCTTCTTTCCTTCCTTCTTTCTTTCTTTCTTTGTTTTCTTGTTCATTTTGTATTATTTCCTTTCAGTGCTTTGTTTCTGTGTAAAAATGGAAAAATTGCTCGTTTTGTATTATTTCCTATTTCTTTCTTTCTTTCTTTCTTTCTCTCTCTTTCTTTCTTTCTTTCTTTCTTTCTCTCTCTCTTTCTTTCTTTCTTTCTCACATTTTATTTATTTCATCTTTTTTTCCGATTTATTCATTGTTTGTTTCTTTCTTTCTTTTGTTGCTCCCTTTGTATTATTTTCCTTCAATGTTTTTGTTTGTTTCTTTGTTTCTTTCTTTCTTTCTTTCTTTCTTTCTTTTGTTGTTCATTTTGTATTATTTCCTTTCAGTGTTTGTTTCTGCGTAAAAATGGAAAAATTGCTCGTTTTGTATTATTTCCTATTTCTTTCTTTCTTTCTCTCTTTCTTTCTTTCTTTCTCTCTTTCTTTCTTTCTTTCTCTCTTTCTTTCTTTCTTTCTTTCTTTCAAGAGTGTATTTTATCCTTTCTCTCTCTTTCATCCTTTTTACTTTATAATATACTTTCTTTTTCTTTCTTTCCTTCTTCCTTTCCTTTTTTCTTTCTTAACAATTTCTGTTACTTCCTTTTTTCCATTCCCTTTATTAACATACCTTCTTTCTTTCTTTCTTTCTTTCTTTCTTTCAAGAGTGTATTTTATCCTTTCTCTCTTTTTCATCCTTTTTACTTTATTAATATACTTTCTTTTTCTTTCTTTCCTTCTTCCTTTCCTTCTTTCTTTCTTAACATTTTCTTTGTTACTTCTTTTTTCCATTTTCCTTTCCATTTATTAACATACCTTCTTTCTTTCTTTCTTTCTTTATTTCTTTATTTATTTTGTTGTTCTTTTTGTATTATTTCCTTTCAGTGTTTCTTTCTGTGTAAAAATGGAAAAATTGCTCGTTTTGTATTCTTTCTTTCTTTCTTTCTTTCTTTCTTTCTTTCTTTCTTTCTTTCTTTTAAAGAATGGAAAGATTTTGCATTTGACATTGAGGCTTCCTCGACACATCGCTTTTTTTTTTCCGCCATCTTACCTACTTTCATTTTTCACTCCAATTCAATTTTTCTTCTTTTCTGCTAAACGGTAAACAAAAAAGTCGGAACTCTGCAGACAAAATCCGAACCAGAGAAATTACATTTCTCTGTCCCTCACGCATTTCTTCATATTGTCAGTTTTAACACAAGCAGCGATACATGCATCCGCATCGACGTACCTCTATTCGTATTTTAGCTAATCACTTTATGTCAATGTTGAAAATTCCACCTACTCCATTGATATCTATCAATTCCTCCTCTTACACCTTTTCCAGACTGCACAAGTCGGTCTGAAAATCGTTTGAGTGTGAAACACGAGCTACGACTAGAGCCGTCCTTTCATAGGATTTAATGTTCGTAGGCGTTTTGTTTTTTTTTTTGCTCGGTCCAGGCAGTATAGGTTCGAGTAGGTAAGTTTGCTTTCATGCCTTTTCTCCTTTTTTTCTTTTTTCGATATCGTCGGTTTTATTCAAAATTGTATCCGCTTAAGAGTTTTAGATTTTGGCAAGTTGTATCACGAATGTTTTTTGTTTTCATTTAATATATATATATATATATATATATATATATATATATATATATATATATATATATATATATATATATATATATAAATATTTGTGTATTTAGGCAGCAATCTTTCTTTCATGCACATTTCATTGAAAACGACAGACAAGGTGCTTTTAGTTGTTTTTTTTATACAATTTCTCATGCGATCTAATAATTTTTTTCTTTTTGGATGATAAATTATATAAAAGCTGTCCGAATGTTCTTTTTATCCGAGCGCTTTCGGCTATACATTTAGCCATGTTCCAGGATTATATTTTAACTGTTAAAATAAGAAATAGTTTGCTCTATGTATGTTTTATAAAATGTTTACATTTTTTTTTGTTTCAAAACACGGTCAAGATATTATGTCCATATTCAAAGTTAATATTATTAAGTGTTGGTTTGTTTGTTTTATTAATAAGGCTTCCATTATTTTTAGCCTTTTTTTTTGCATGTAGATGATGCTATTATATTAGTGTTGTCGACAAGTATGTTCCGAATATATATATATATATATATATATATATATTGTTGTATAAGAGTAAGTGTCGTTGCCAACACTGTGGTTTGAAACTAGATTGTTAGTGGGTAACACGGGCGATTCCATTATTAAGTAGATCACGTGATCATAAAGGAAGTGAACAAATACGAAGTAGCGTAATGATTATTGTTTACTCTTCTTGTCAATCCACTATTGCTATACATTCATTCTCTACTCTGCTACTATACCGATTACGATTCTCTTCTGATCATTATACTATTTGGCGATTACTACTTGGACAAGTATTACTAGTGCGGATATTATTGGAAAGCGTTACTACTAGTAACATTATATATATATATACATTATATATATATATATATACATTATATATATATATATATATATATATATATATATATATATATATATATATACACATTATATATATATATATATATATATATATATATGTATTAAATGTAATTTTTTTTCGATATTATTTCTTATTACTACAAAAGTTATTTTAGTGGGAACGCGTATATGCGTTGCAATCCTTGTTTTTTTTATTTTCTTAAACAATAGAATTAATAACAACTAGATCATTCACGACCGGCCTCGATCACTAACGATCGGCTAAGAGAGCTCATGACCCGCCTAGATAGTTCACGACCGGGCGAGATCGTTCACGACCGGCCTAAATAGTTCACGACCGACCTAGATCGTTCACAAACGGCCTCGATTACTCACGAACGGTTCAAATTGTTCCCGACCTTCCTAGATAGTTCACGACCTACCTAGATTATGACTGAACAAGATCGTTCATAACAGGTCTAGAGTGTTCAAGACCGAGCCAGATTATTCATGACCGGCTTAGATCGTTCACGACCTGCCTAAATCGTTCACGACCGGCATCGATCGCACACGACGGCCTAGGCATTTCCCGACCGAGTTAGGTGTCGCTCACTACCAGCCTCGATCACTCATGACCTGCCTAAATCTTTCACGACCGGTCCCGATCGCTCACGACCGGCCTCGTTCGCTAACGACCAGTTTGGATCGTTCACAAATGGGCGAAATCACTCACCGCCAAGATTGTTCACGACCGGCCTAGATAGGTCACGACCGGCCTAAATAATTTACGACCCGACTCGATCGTTCACAACAGAGATAGCTGACGCCTTTACTAGATTGTTCACTTTCTTTTCCCTCTACTTTCTTTCTTTCTTTCTTTCTTTACTTTTTCTTTCTTCTTTTCTTTTCACTTCTTTCTTTCTTTTTTTCTTCACTTTTCTTTCTTCTTTTCTTTTCACTTCTTTCTTTCTTTCTTTCTTTCTTCACTTTTTCTTTCTTCTTTTCTTTTCACTTCTTTCTTTCCTTCTTTCTTTATTTCTTTCTTAAATAATTCACGCCCGGACACAGATAGCTCACGCCCCTCCTAGATTGTTCTCGGGCGGCCTAGATAGCGCACAACAGGTCTAGATTGCTCACGGCCGGCCTAGATCGTTCACGACCGGCCTCAGTCGTTCACTACCGACCTAGATTTTTTACGACTAACCTAAATCGTTCATGACATGCATCGATCGCTTTCGACCGACCTAGATATTTCACGACCGACGTAGGTCGTTCACCACCGGCCTCGATCGCTCACGATCGGCATAGATCGTTCACTCACGACCGGCGAAGATCACTCACAATTACCAACAATTAACAAGAAACCCCTTGAAAATGACTAAAGAAGTGGCTGGGATAATACACACGAAGGAGAATTGTTAGACTCCCTTACTTCTACGAATAGGAAAATTGTAAGAATAGTAGATGAAATCAATAAAATTTATCAATTTTTCCTTGGCAGTCATATTCAACGAGGCATGTTTTAATGAAAGGTTGCTACCCATATATATATATATATATATATATATATATATATATATATATATATATATATATATATATATATATATATAAGCAAATATATGGATATAGATCCGACAGTATGAAGAAAAATATACGGAAAAAACAAACAAAAATCCTTATATGCAATTATGCTGTTTTAACGTTAATATAATGTCAACGTCGGACGTTTCGGTCTAATAAACCATCTTCAGGATATATTCATAAAATATATTTAACATTATCAATTCAACATGACAAAGACGATGGACATAAGAACAAGACTTATCCAAACAGATAACTGAAATAAACCATCTTCAGGACATATTCATAAAATATAATTAACATTATAATAATAATGTTAATTATATTTTAATTTATTATTTTTTAATTTTATATTTAATTATATTAAAGAAAGAAACGTCCGACGTTGACATTATATTAACATTAAAACAGCATAATTGCATATAAGGATTTTTGTTTGTTTTTTTCCGTATATTTTTCTTCATATATATATATATATATATATATATATATATATATATATATATTAGGTTGGTGCAAAAATAATGTCGTTTTTGACGTATTTTTTAACGCCAAAAACCGACATTATTTTTGCACCAACCTAATATATATATATATATATATATATAATCATGTAAGCAGGGGGTTACAGATAGTGTAGGTGAGGGAAAAGATTGGGTATAAGGGAACAGAAGAAAAGAAGAAATCTGAACGGAGTTCAAGAAGATAGAAGATAGCGATTGACGAAGTAAGTAAACGGAAGGGAGTTCCACAGGCGGGAAGTGCAACTATTAAACTAGAAGTGGCGGTTGCATTTAAATAATTGAACAGTAAAAAGGTGGGCCCCGGATGCCAATCTAGTAGCATGCCTACTGCTATGTGGTCGGGGCACCAGGAAAAAAAAGCTCGTCAGAGCAGATTCCATGAAAATATTCGTAGAAAAAACATAGGGAAGTCACGTGACGTCGAAATGCCAAGTCAGGATCGATTATATTGCAAATCCTTCTTTGGAATTGGTCAAGAACCTCAATATGAGTGGCAGAAGCACCAGATCAGATATGGCAACAGTATTCAATGCACAGACGAATGGTAATGATAAGACACCGGAGGTGTTGAAACAAAATGGCTATTTTTGTAGTGATTTTATAACATATTTATGTTATAATTTTTTTAAATAAATAATTATATATATATATATATATATATATATATATATATATATATATATATAGTATTCCAGAATTAACTATTTTAGGGAAATCAGATTATTTATTTCTGTTCATCACGTTTGTGTTAGAAGTGTATAAATTTCTAATTTTGTTTATAACTTTATAATTTTTCTCTAATTTTATTTTCATTCCATTTCAGAATCCTATTAGTAATGAATCCACAAGAACTCATCTTTCCTGACGACCCCGCCTCCGCCACAAAAAAAAAGCACGGATTTCTTTGCATGGGGTTTCTTAAAAACAAAGGTTTATCGCTAAAAAAAAATCAATAGTCTAGCTGAGCGTAAAGAACGAATATCAGTTAGGCAAGTGCAGGAGATAACTACCCCCGAAATGCATCAAAATGTGTTTCGCTACGCTTAGGATAGATTCGAATTTTTCAAGGAATGTAGACGGAGAGAGCACGTTGAAAATTCTCAATAAAGTTCTGACGTAAGATTTAAAAATCGATTTGGTCTGTATCATAATTAAGTAATAAACATAAAATTGCGTCGGTTTTATTTTTTTTTTTTATTTTTCCCGATTTCATTGAAAGACAGGGTGCGATGGATAAATTGTCGTCTAAATTACGCAAAAACGAAAACAACACTGACATCTCATTTTCACAGCTACCTTTGCCAAAATCATATCAAAAGATTTTGAAATAGTAAATTTATTCAATAAAATCGCCATTGGCGTCAATCGCAGCCTCAAGATGACTTCGAAATCTCCTGAATCTCCTCCAGACAATCTTCTTGTTTAAGTTGATCAATACTGCTATAATCATTGGCTTCGGTTTATCTTTTCTGTTACAAGGAATTTTGTTGGTCACTCGCTCAACTGCGATCCACACATCAAGGGGGGTGCAATCTTGTATGGCATGATGCAGAGTTCTGTTTCCAAACATAGGGTCATCCAGCAGCCATCCTTTTGATCCAGGGTAGCACTGCCTCCTCAAGCCACTTGATGCCGTCATTAGTGTTGAGTCTGAGGCCTTGTGGGGAGCTGAATGGAGGCATATCGTCGCCATCACTATTGATCACTCCAAACACCTTCGTAATCGCCAGTAGACTCATCCAACTCTTTCCGAATCCTCTGCCCTGTTCACAGATTGACACCCAAACACTCTGAAGTGTTCGTATTGGAGCTTCCGGCGCGAATGCCAAGCAGTACAGCATGCCGTTTCCAAATAATGGAGCAGTGAATTGCATCACGGTGCTCTTTTTCTCACAGACAGTGGCCCAACTGACCCTACTATACTGTGCAGTCGACAAAATCAAAAACAAATAAGGCATCTGCGCCAAGTTAAAAATATAAAACGGTAACAATTTCCCCATCGCCCGTTGTAGATTTTTAATTCTTGGATAGCCTATATTATATTGCAGATCCTTCTTCGGTAGCACCAGATCAGATATGGCAACAGTATTCAATGCACGGACGAATGGTATATATATATATATATATATATATATATATATATATATATATATATATATATATATATATATATATATAAAAGGCTTAAACACTAATATTCCATGGTCATAATTTATTCCATTGGAATCGTAAATACGATCCAATTCATCAGACCTACAAATTCAAAAAGAAAACAGAAAAAAACCTACTCCAGAAATAAAAAGAAAAAAAAGAAAAATCTTGTCAAAAACAAGAAAAATCTCGAGATGCTTTTAAAAAATTGTCGCAAATTTAAGTTGGAATGATCCTATTATGAGAGGGTCTCTCATTTGTATTTAGATGCGTTTCATTTATTTTCAATTTTTCTCCTGGAATTGTTCGCCTATACTGCATATGCTTCCTTTCTGTACATAAATAGGTTAAAATAAAATTTGTCTTTTATATGAAAACTACCGTATGAAAACTGAAATGTAGGCCTGGGTTGATCATATATATATATATATATATATATATATATATATATATATATATATATATATATATATATAATAAAAAGGCTTAAACACTAATATTTCATGGTCATAATTTATTCCATTGGAATCGTAAATACGATCCAATTCATCAGACCTACAAATTCAAAAAGAAAACAGAAAAAAACCTACTCCGGAAATAAAAATAGAATTTAGAGAGAGTGTAATTATGAGAGTGTGGGACGAATGTTAGTTTATAAGAGAGGGGTTTAACAGAGAGAGTTTTATTTAAAATTAGGTGTGAGTGGAAGGGGGAAAAAGACTGTTGTCGGATGTCTAAAACATTATAAGGATACACTTCGAGGTGACATACACACACCATGGCCGATCAAATCTTAAAGAAGGAGGGAGAGGTAAGGAAAGAAGTGGTGGGGAAGAAAGATGGGGCGGGTGAAATTAAAATTGCAAGGGACGCTGTGTAATTGAGAAAATTTGACAAAAATAATATCGACTGCAGGTTACAAATCAAATATTATAAACAATAAATATGACGATTATCTAATCTGGCGAGGACCTATATTTTTATGTTCAAAACGCATGCAAAACCACACATACACAATAACTTATACACGTATATACATACACATCGCCGTGTACCTACATACACACATACATATATCCATGCACACATACACATATATCCACATATTCACACATACATACACACATACATATACATACACACACACACATATACATATATCTGATTCAATATCTCTGATACTAAGCGCTTTCTAATAATTACCGCGCATATGATAAACAAATAATTACACCTACATATATACACACATACACATACACACACACCTCCATATATATATATACACACATACATACACATATATATATATATATATATATATATATATATATATACACACACATACATATATATATATATACACATACACATATATATATACATATACACATATACATACATACATATACATGTACACACACACATATATATATATATATATATATATATATATATATATATATGATCAACTCTCCCGTCGAGATTCGACGTATGAGGGTCAAGCCCGACATCAGCACATGAGATTTGATTATAATGGTGAAGGCCTCGTGCAGGGCCATCCACACTTTTTGGAGGGACGAATACAGAGACCTGGTGCACCGAATGCCACAAGGTTCCCAAACGACCCTCCGCAGGTTTTGAATTCAGAGTTGTCCTTCTCCTAGACCAGTTGCCATCCAAGGCTATAGAACACAGTCTGTCCTGCTATTTTACCCCTAACTGGAGGGAGAAGAAGAGGATTCATACTTTTCCCAAGGGTATTAGCACGTAAGTGAATATAATGGATTCGACCGGAATTCGAACTCGGCTATCCAAGTAATACCTACCTAGGTTTCACCATATGGGATCATCAGAGTGAACAGAGGAGGATTTAACGAAGAAGAAATTCATTGATAAAATTACGTCTAAAACCTAAAATTAGCCTAAGCTTAAACTGACATAAAGCACGCGACTAAAAAAACAATATATATATATATATATATTTTGTAGTGATTTTATAACATATTTATGTTATAATTTTTTTTTTCTTTAAAAATAAATAATTATATATATATATATATATATATATATATATATGTGTGTGTGTGTGTGTGTAGTTATTTTTTGTTTTTTTTTGTTCATTAGGGTTTTAATTATTTTTACCTTTGCTCTACTTAGCGTATTGAGCACTCTCCGTTTTAACTTATTACTCGCTAGGTTTTTTCTTTGTACCAGAAATTTAAGGAATTGGACGATTTCTTTCGCCCTGTTCGGAGGTTTCTTGTTCTATCCAATTTTTTTCTAAATCCTTTCCTCGGATGCAAATTTGTTTGAAAATTGTTCTATCCAGTTTTTTTTTTCACCCACAGAGTGTTTCATTAAGACGGATCAGTGTCAGCAGTAAATAAATCAGAGTTATTGGTGAAAAATTATTAGGAATTTATTTAGGAGGAGTTCGTTGGTAGAAAAAAAGAAGAGTACTGATATCTGCCCTCCTTTACGGCAGTGTAATTTGGACGGTCTCCTCAAAGAAGTAGGAGACTCGAGGCAACAGAAGTATGGTTCTACAGAAAGATGCCAAGGATACCATGGAACGAACATGTGAGCAACGATGAGGTTTAGCAAACAAAGAAGAAACTTATTTCTTATTTGATACGTTCCTTAGATACTGCCAAACATACTCGTTTGATTCAATTCTCCCACGACACTTTTGTCTATTGACTTCTACAGTGGGGATAGGATTTTCCCATAGACTTGCTTTCAGTTGATTTGGTTAATATTTTATACCATCAATAATCTTCTTTTATATTTATAGATTTATCATATATATATTCTATGGATTCTTACTATATATATTCTTTCTCTTATTTATGGTATATATATATATATATATATATATATATATAAAAGCGAAATTTTTTTGGAGATTCCCAAAAGAATTTCGCTTGAAGATGGAACAGAGCCTACTTTAACTCAAGTTAATTCAAATATTATTTTGAAGTTCTCGGCTCTTGTTTTGAAACATGAGACCTCTTATGTAGCGAGTTGTAATCATATTTTTAAATAAATAATTATATTTATGCTCTACTTTCGTATCGATCACTATTTTTTAAAAATAATAACAAAAATACTAAGGAACTTTGGATTATTTACCAAACCAGTTTCTTTCCTATTTTCTACAATATTTTCACACACACACACACACACACACACACACACACACACACACACATATATATATATATATATATATATATATATATATATATATATATATATATATAAATAAGTATATGATTGGTGTATACGGAATGAATTTGGATTTTGAAATTGGTAGTTTTTAATTTTAATATTAAATTTTATCATATAATTTAATAATTATTGGTTGGAATAAATTCTTTTACTCCTATTTTAAAGATTTGAATAGATATTATAACATGACTTCGTTGTCAAGCTTTTTGAATTTTCCTATACTTGTATTTTGATTGGTCAATCTAGCTTTTGTAACAACGTTTTCCCCTTGCGTAGGATTGTTAATTAATTTGAAACTTTTAAAACCATTTATTTTACATTCAACGTCATCACTTTATAAGACACCGAGGGTGTTGAAACAAAATGGCTATTTTTGTAGTGATTTTATAACATGTTTATGTCACAATTTTTTTTTTAAATAAATAATTACATATATATATATATATATATATATATATATATATATATATATATATATATATATATATATATATATATGACTCTTCGGCAAGAGAAGAGGCAGCTGAAATTCCTGGGACACGTAATGAGAAAGGAAGGCTTGGAAAATCTGATACTCACTGGGCGAATAGAGAAATGGACAAGGAAAAGCAATACGTGACATACCTAGTGGGTCTTAAGCAAGTGGATGGCAGAAGAGGCTTTGGGAAACGTAGCAAAAAGACAAAACTTATTGAGAACTAGAAGGCACATAAAAGAAGACGTTCCCAGAGAAGCAAAGAAACGGAAGGGTGTTCCCCAAGTGGGAAGTGCGAGAAAAGAAGCTGACGGTGGCATTTAACTATTTCAATAGTAAAACGGTGAGACCTAATTGCTAATCGAGTATGACGCTTAAATTCATATAGTTGGAGCACCCGGGAAAAAGCTCGTCAGAGCAGTTGTCAAGAAAACTTGTTGAAAAGATAGAGAGAAGCGGTGCCACATCTGTGAGGAAGTGACTGAAGTCGAGATGCCTGGTCAGGATCGATTACATTATAGAATCTTCTTTGGATTTTGTCAAGAATCTCGATATGTACCAGACCAGATATGGTAACAGTTTTCATGAGAATGGTTAAAGTGATAAAGAATGGCATAGGGCCAGCCAGATTTTCCCAAAAGACTTATAACAGAGAAATGGTGCATTGCTTGTGACGTAGTTTCCAAACAGTCCACCATATGTTTGACTTCAGAAATTTCTTTCTCCTTGATCGGTTGCCAGTCAGTGCCTGCTGTTTAAGCCTCAACTATAGCGGAAGAAGAGGGGTAGGATAAAACAATGGAATCAATGGTATTTGTAAGAAAGTGAAAGCAACCAACTCGTTTGGAGTTCGAACTCGCGACGCCCATTTCTCTTTTCCAAATTGCTAGCTGTTACACTACCCGCGTTTCTATTAGGCTGGTGCAAAAAATAATGTCGTTTTCTCACATAGTAACATATGTGAGAAAACGACATTATTTACACGCCAATGCACACATGCATCAACGCACACACGCCAACGCATGCACATTTGCGCATGCGCATGCGCGTGCGCACACGCACGTATGGTGATAGTGTGATTTTTGACTATTTCGAGTTGAACTTTCCGAGATAGATCTTTGTTTCAGGTTTTTCTTTCATCATTTCCAGACTAAGGCAACCTTGTGAAGATTTGACTTGAATCCGCTTTGAAAGGCTAAAACCATCTGTGCGCAAAGACAAGATTATTTCGTTAGCCGAGCAGATCTTGTTCGCCATCCAAATTGCATGTTTCTTATTTGCTACGTTCCTTTGATACTGCCAAACATACTCGTTTGATTCAATTCTCCAACGACACTTTTGTCTATTGACTTCTACAGTAGGATAGGATTTTCCCATAGACTTGCTTTCAGTTGATTTGGCTAATATTTTATGCCATCAATAATCTTCTTCTGTATTCATAGATTTATCATACATATTTTCTTTTTAGTATAATTATATTTAGCTCTACTTTGAATTGAGCACGTTTTTTAAACAAAAGTAAATTCTAAGAACTATGAATTCTTACTATATATGTTCTCTCTCTTATTCATGGTATATATATATATATATATATATATATATATATATATATATATATATATATATAACTCTTCGGTAAAGTGAATCGAGCCCTCTTGGTCACTGTGTGTTTATCTAAATATAAATACTCTAAAATTCACATCCACGCCTGCCTTACGTCGACGGCTTTGTGGTAGAATCTCCGACAGACGCCATTTCAGTCGTGTTTCGATCCTACTTAGAAACAACCAGACGTCTAATAATTCCTTTTTTTAAAAAAACGTGCTCAATATAAAGTAGAGCAAAATATAATAATACTATTTTTTTATATAATAGATTACAATAAAAACATTTTACATTGTTACAGAAAAACTTTGATGTTTCGGAACTATACTTCTTCCTCTTCGGGTGATGATAACAAATCATTACCTTCAGGAACACTGAAGAGCTGTGATACAGCGAAACAGTCTGTCTGTGGATGACAATATATATATATATATATATATATATATATACAAATGTAAACAGAAATATCATGGCATATCTACATATGTAATTTATATATATATATATATATATATATATATATATATATATATATATATATATATATAATTCAAGATTAGTTATTCCAAAATTTGCTTGAGGATGAAACAGAGCTGGTTTTTGAAACATGAAAACTCTTATGTAGCAATGGAATCATATTTTAAAAAAATAATAATAATTTAGGCTCTACTTAATTGAGCACTGTTTTTTTTTTTTTTAAATAGAAACAAAAATACTAAAGAACTTTGGATTATTAACCTAACGGTTCTTTCCTATTTTTCTATATATTTGCACACACACATATATATTATAAATTAATTGATTTAAAATATGATTTTTCCGCTACACAGTTCTAACCATGTTTCAAAAATGGAAGGTCCGAATTTAATTTTGTAATTAAATTAAAGACATTAGTTCCATTTCATCCTCAAGCGAATTTTGGAGTAACTTTTAAAATTACTAGGTTTTAAAGACACAGCTAAAATCATAATTCACGTTTCCAAGGTAACAGATAAATTCACTTCCACTAGACAGGGGTGTTTGCGTGTTCTTTATGTCGGTATTTTGATGTATCCGTTATAAGCTACGTTTTGGTAGGGGGTAGGGATGTATTCTTCAATGAAATCTGACATCTGTTAAATGCATGTCGTCTGGATTTTTTAAAATTTTATTGTTAACAGCAAAAATTCTTACGGCATTTTTTCTATTTTATGTTTAAAGATTTTTTGTGGCGGGGCGTTCATGTTAGAATACGTTTTATTTAACTACAAATTGAAAAATATTTTCACTATTATTTTTTAATATACTGTATTTCTTTTAAGAACAAGTAAATGTATTAGAATCCCTTACAGTATGTAGAGTTATTTTCACATCAACTATAAGTATGTATATTATTAGGTAACAATTTTTAATTTTTTTATTTTATTTAAGTAAACTTTATGACAATGACACCAAAAATAGCTAATTGATTTCACTGACTTAGTAAACTTCTATTTTTTTATATAAACTTAGTAATATCTTGTTTCTCATGTAAAGGACATGGTCATTCAATGGCTTACATCTTCTAGCTTTTCATATTAAATTCATTTTACTGTAGGGGTTTTATTGGATTCCTTTAAGTGCTTGTAGTACTTGGAGGGAGATCTATAGGTTAGAATACATTTTATTTAATTACAATTTTAAAAGATGTTTAGGTTAGAATTTCTTTTTATTTAACTACAATTTTAAATACAACTGTAAAATATTTTCACTGTTAATTTTAATAGACTATATTTCTTTTTTAAAAGAAGTAAATGTATTAGAATTACAGTAAGTAAAATTATTTTTACATATCAAGTATAAGTATGTATATTACCTTTGTTAAAGTTTTTATATTTAAATATTATTTAAGTAAAATTTATGACAATTACGGTAAAAATAGCTAATTCATTTCTCTGAATTAGTAAACTTTTTTTTGTATACTTAGTAATATATAGTTTCACATGCCTGTACAAAGGACATGTGACATTCAATAGCCTACATCTTATAGCTTTGCATCACAATTTCATTTTTCTGTAGGTGTTTTATTGGATTCCTTTAAGTGCCGGTAGTACTTTGAGAGAGAGGTGTTTTGGTTAGAATACGTTTTATTTAACTACAATTTTAAAAGATGTTTAGGTTATAATTCGTTTTAACTAAAAATTTAACTACAACTTTAAAGTATTAAACTTTAAAGTATTAAATATAAGTACGTATATTACGAGGTCACACTTTTTAAATTTATAATTTAAAAAAAATATTATTTAAGGAAAATTTTTGACAATGACGGCATAAAATAGCTATTTCATTTCTCTGATTCAGTAAATTTTTGTTTTTTATAAACTTAGTAATATATAGTTTCTCATGCATGCACAAAGGACATGGGTCATTTAATGACCTACATTTTCTAGCTTTTCTTATTAACTTCCATTTTACTGTAGGTGTTTTATTTGATTCTTTTAGGTGCCAGAAGTATTTCGAGAGAGATGTTTGATTTTTATATTTATTTATCCTAAATGAACTTTGATGTTGGTTGAATCTTTTTTTGAACTCATGGCTAGTGCAACCTATATATATATTTATGTTTTCAGGATTTTCAATCGAAGAGATATTGCATTGGTATACTAATGATTCAGTGCGACATTTATTTTGTATAGGGCAGTTATGAGGGTTTCTACAGTTACATAATTTTTGTTTATTTTCATCAGTTTTTATTTTTATTTTTCCATTGTCTAAATTTTTGGGGTTTTGGTATAAGTGTTTATTTAAGATATTAGCATTATGTTTCTTAATAATTTTTTCCAAGTTTTTCGTACAGCTGTAACTCAATTTTAGTGTGTTTTTATTGAAAATAGTACTTAGTTTACTTTCACTAGGAAAATGCTTGACTATTAATGCGAGGAATTTTTGTCCTAATTTGTTCTTTACCATTTGGTTGTATGGGGGCGTATACCAAATTATTTTTCTACATCTGTTTTTTCTATGCTTTCCATTTTCATTTTTTATATAAGTTAGTTTTGGGTTTTTGTAGCCACTCTCTTTTAGAGCCTTATTATAGGAATTGATATGCTCATCGAAAATCTTGTCATTTGCTGAATTTGTACTAATTCGTTTACTAATAGATAAGGGTATATGTTTAATTATAGATGGGGGGTAATTTGATTTAGGGTGTATATATAAAGGATTGGTGTTGGGTTTTTTATAAGGTGGGTATGTATTTTTATTTAAGTCTAATGTTATATCTAGGAAGTTCACTTTTTTTAATTTAGTGCTAACCGTAATTTTTAAGCCCATGCTTTTTAATTCTTTATATAAAACCTTTCTAATTCTATCTATTTTGAAGTTGGTTGAGTTTCTAATAACCATGAGGCCATCGTCTCTGTACAAACCAATGTCAGTTATATTAATATCATGGTGCGCTGTAAGGTTATATAATATAAAAAGGCCGATGAGATCCAGGAAGTTCACTTTTTTAATTTATTGTTGTGCTAAGAAGAAAAGCTCCGGGGTTATGGCATTACGGGTCGATTGTTTGACCTAATACAACCATTCCTGTCAAACCGTGAATTGAAGGTCGTTCTCAACTGATTCTCCTCCAGTTCCTATCCCACGAACGCAGATGTTCCTCAAGGCTCCATCCTAGGCCCCACTCTATTACTTATCTACATAAATGACCTTCCTGACGCCATAAATTCCCAAGTTGGCATCTACGCGGATGACACCGTAATTTATTCCTGCCTCAAAAACAAATCTAGTGTCGCTGACAAAACTAACCTGGCCGGGCGTCTCGAAAAGGACCTCCAATCGGTTGTGAACTGGGGCAGGAATTGGCTGGTCAACTTTAATGCTTCAAAAACAAAACTACTCTCTATTAATCACCACAGAGATCCTTCCCTTCCCTCCATTAGAATGTCTGACGCTCAACTTCTCGAGAGCACCTCTCTACGGCTGCTCTGTCTCACGGTGACTGCTGAGCTGAGATGGAACAAATACATTGAGTCAATTGCTTCGTCCACCGCAAGGAAATTTGGCTCCCTGTGCCGCGCCAGGAAATTTTTCTCCCCGGAATCTATCCTCCAGATCTACAAATCAACAATTCGCCCCTGCATGGAGTATTGTTGCCATATATGGTCTGGAGCCACTTCTGTTTGCCTTGGGGTTCTTGATAAGCTCCAGAGGCGGATATGCAATATAATTGGCCCTGTTCTGGCATCTCGTCTACAGTCACTCTCTCACAGACGCGCCGTCGCCTCTCTCTGTCTTTTTACAAATACTTTCATGGTAATTACTCCGAGGAGCTGCTTTCGCTGGTTCCCAGACTTCATGAGTTCAAGCGACCTACGAGTCTGGCATCCCGCTCTCACCCTTTCACTGTTGAAACTACTAAATGTAGCCGTCTCTTCTACTCCAATAGCTTCATATTTCGCACCTCTCGCCTGTGGAACTCGCTTCCCTATTCCAGTTTCCCTGAGAGCTATAATCTCCAACTATTCAAATGTAATGTCAATCGACATCTTCAGTTGCTTTGATCTATCCACTATCCTTCTCCTCATCCTTTCTTCTATCACTCCTATCTGATCTTGCTCCAAATCTTCTGTAACCCCTTGCGTCCTAGTGGCTTCCCGCCTTGCTTGGGGTGAAACGCTTAAAAAAAACTCACAGGTCATCATGGCCGAGTGTTTGATCGTACTGATGGCCATGCCAGATTATGCACTCTCTCTTTGTAACAAAGATCTGGTCAGCATAGTGGAAGCATAAACATGTGCCTGGGAAAGTACCTGCAACAGGGAACAGATAGCCATCCTAGTCGGGCGTACTTGGAAAAGATATATATTTAAATTGCATTTGTTAGTACCAAACATAAGGCTTTGTTTATATCCACATGTATACTTTTAAAAGAAAACAATTTAAAAAGAAAGAATGAAGTAGACAGTAAAATTGAAAGAGAGAGAGAGGGGGGAGAGGGAGAAAGAGTATATGAAAAGACTGAGGAAAGAGAGAGGGAGATAAGGAAAGAAAAGAAATGACAAGAGAGAAAATAAAGTGACAGAGAATAAAGTAGAAAGAGAAAGAGACAGAGACAAAAAAAGGGAAAAAAAGATATAAGGCGTGAAGAGAGAGAGGGAGAGGGATTAGTAGGACAGAAAAAATACAGATAAGTATATAAAATGACGGAAAAAGAAGCAGAGGGAAAGAGAAAGAGAGAGAGAGAGAAAGGAGATGAAAAGAGTAAAGAAAAGAGAGCGGGGAAAAAGAGAGAGTGTATGAGTGAGGAAAAGAAGCAGAGTGAAAGAGAAAGAGAGACAGACAGACAGACAGAAAGGAGATGAAAAGAGTAAAGAAAAGAGTGCGGGAGAAAAGAGAGAGTGTATGAGTCAGTGAGTGAGTGAGTGAGTGAGAGAGAGAGAGAGAGAGAGAGAGAGAGAGAAAGAAAGGAAGGGAGTAGTAGAAGAGAGGAAATAAAGATATGCATATGAAATGACGGGAAAAAGAAGCATAGGGAAAAGAAAGAGAGAGAGAGAGACAGAAAGGAAATGAAAAAGTAAAGAGAGCGGGGAAAAAGAGAGAGTGAATGATTGAGAGAGAGAGAGAGAGTAAGAGAGGAAAGAACTGATAAGAATGAAAGTAAAAATTTAAGGTGGAAAAAGAAAGTGAATGAAAAACAGAACAAAAATGTGCGAAAGGTGGGGGCGGATAGAGAGAGAGAGAGAGTGAGAGAGAGAGAGAGAGGTGTCTGCAAAGCGTATTTCACTTCGTGTGTATAATGCGCATGTACTTTGTAACTATAGTGCGCATGTACTTTCAAAAGTGATTGCAAGCCAAACATGATAGCCGTTGATTTCGACACAATGTCAATAATTAAAGTAACAAACCTTTTACGATTGATTTTGAAACGTCCGGAGTTTTGACATTTACCATATTTTATTTCCTGTCTAAACTGGATGCTATTGTGCAACGCACTGAATGGATGTCTACTGGGAGAACACACACACACACACACACACACACACACATATATATATATATATATAGGTCTGATGAATTGGATAGTATTAAAGATTCCAATGGAATAAATTATGACCATGGAATATTAGTGTTTAAGCCATTTTATTATATCCTTACTCTGTCCTGGACATTTGAGTTCTAACTGGATTCTATCCTCTTGGAATTACTTTTTATACATACATACATACATACATATATATATATATATATATATATATATATATATATATATATATATATATATATATATATTCATGTCTCACACCTCTCGCCAGTGGAACTCCCTTCCCTATTCCAGTTTCCCTGAGAGCTATAATCTCAAGCTAGTCAAATGTAATGTCAATTGACATCTCCAGTTGCCTTGATCTATCCACTATCCTTCTCCCCATCCTTTCCTCTATCACTCCTATCTGATCTTGCTCCAAATCTTCTGTAACCCCTTGCGTCCTAGTGGCTTTTTCTATGGTGTATGTATGTACCATTTCAATTCCTTATCCCTAACCCCACTCTGTGTAGGCTAGACGTCGCTTGAACTTAACGCGTGTTATCTCTAGATATAGATGGGTAAGGGGTGAGGGAGAAGACCGACATTAAAGGAAGAAGCTACAACAAACCATAATAAATTAAATTTCACGAGGAATAAGGAATTGAAAATGGTACGTCTAACTCACTCATGTCTTCTCTCCCACCTCATTTCCTCACTTCGTTAATTTTACATATACTTGATACGGTCCGTCAAAAATGTGTGAATTTCTTTTCATTTTAACCTTTGGAAGTAAAGTCTGATGATCCAGAGCCCTGTTAAAGGGGTTGTGGTGAAATAACTTATTACATGGAACCTTAAAGTGGTCTGTTTTTATTCAAACAAAAATATATATATACACATTAAGAAATGGACAAAGTTCGACAATTTATTTTTTAAAGACATTTTTTATGTTTAACGTTCTTTTTATAGATACAAGTATTTAAGTAAATGCTCTGTTTATAATAAACAGTATTAAATAACATTTACCGGCCTGAATGTCCGAGAAATTTTCATAGAACATATTCGTCCTCTGACAGAATTCGAACCTGCATCCTATATGGAACCGTCATTTAGCTTGACGTGCCCAACCGCTCGGCCACAAAGGATCGTTCGGTTGGCAAGGTCGAATTTACTGCTTATAAACTTCAATCTTCCATGAATCTCGAATATTCATAACTGCTCATGGCGTATCAAATGTAAACAAATGACGTCATACATTAAGAAATGGACAAAGTCCGACAATTTATTTATTAAAGACATTTTTAGCGTAAATGACGGTTCTGTATAGGATGCAAGTTCGAATCCTATCCAAGGACGAATATTTTCTATGAAAATTTCTCGGACATTCAGGCCGGTAAATGTTATTTAATACTGTTTATTATAAAGAGAGCATTTACTTAAATACTTGTATCTATAAAAAGAATACCCGCCCGGCTCGGTGGCTAGGATCAAAGTGTAGTATCTGCGCTTTGTGAGCTGCTGGGTCGGGTGTCTGTCGAACTCTCTGCTTGCAGAGAGGAACCCGGACGAAGCTCCGCCGAAGGGTAGGGTTTCGTTGGCGGAGGTTGACGGAACTGGCACGCCTCGGCGTGTTTGGATGGTTATTTGTTTTTGGCTGGGCCTACCTACAGGCTCGGAAATACCCACATTAAAAAGGCCTTGTGCCACATTCGATCCCCGTGGGTGGATTGATAAATACCATCTATAAAAAGAACGTTAAACATAAAAATGTCTTTAATAAATAAATTGTCGGACTTTGTCCATTGCTTAATGTATATATATATATATATATATATATATATATATATATATATATGGGAAATACTACATCTCAAACCAGACCTAAAAAAACTGTTTAAGGAACTTGGCCTTCTTGCATATCGTAGACCTAAGAACCTAAAAGAAATCATAGGTAGTAACCACATTTCAGGGGACAAGGTAATCCGTAATAAACTAAGAAGAAAAACAACAGGATTTTCCCAACCATGCAACAACAAAAGAAGTTTATGTTGCAACCATATTGAAAACACGAATTCATTCACTAGCTCAGTCACTAAATCTACTTTCAAAATCTACCACGATTCTAACTGTAGAAGTCATAACATAATTTACCTCCTAGAATGCACACTATGCCAGAAACAATATGTAGGAAAATCTGAATGGCCCTTTCACTACAGAATTAACAATTATCGTAAACGAATTAAGTCGACTCCCCATGAAAAATTGTTACCTGTAGAACAACATTTCCGCCTGGAAAAACACGATTTCAAAACCCATGCCAAATTCACTATAATTGCGAGAATAGAAAAGTTCAGAGCAGATAACATTGGAAAGATTTTAGAGTCGCATGAAAATAAGTGGATACAACGTCTAAAAACGAAATATCCAGCCGGGCTAAATCACAAATTTAACAATATATGGATATAACTCAACAAATAAAAAAACCTATCCACATTTCTCACCCACACAAGACAGACAGGTTTACGGAGGTGTGGAGGCCTCACACTTATACACTCACCCACACGAATATACACACATCATACGCACTCACTCTCTAATGAGCCAAATGATAACACACACCCACAGCAATACACACGCTTACACATATCATACTCACTCACTCCCTAAGAACCAAATAACACACACACAAACAAACACTAAACAGAGACACATCCCCTCACCAAGTCCAATAAAACTGTCAAACTGACCAGAGAATTCATAGCAGCATGTATCTATCTCAAATAACAACTTAAAAGAGACTGTTTGACCAACACAAGGAATGTTAAAAGATTCATGTTAAAAAGATAAAAAAATAAAAAAACAAATGAAAACTCCAGACAAAAGTTCATTTTCTCCATCAAGACATTCATTTCTGTAGTTCACTGCTACCAGCAAGCAGAAATATTTCTTCTTCTGATGATGGCCATTTCGGTCGAAACTAATCGAGGAATCTAAATGAAATAATAATAAAAAAAACGAAAGAATATTAATCTACAACCCAGTGTGTCTGAGGATTTTAATTTTTTAATTTTTATTGTTCAAAATATATATATATATATATATATATATATATATATATATATATATATATATATATATATATATAATCTTTATATCTGTACACTGGATTAGCTAAACCTGTTCGTTTATCCATTTAAAACAAAAAAATGATCGCTTTGCGACGATACAGTACAATAAAACATTTCGGCTTGTATATTTTAGTTAATAAACCGAGCGGCCCTTATACTTTTGAGCTGATAGAAACAATTTCTATAAATTATATCCATTTTTGTTGAAAAAGCAAACTGGGTTTATGAACAGGACTTGCAGTCGTTAAATGAAATCGGGAAATTACTGTTGGTCTACTATTTAGAGTGGGGGGGGGGCTTATTTATCGACTATCAAATCTCACACAGAAAACGTTGATAAATCAATAAATGCGTCGCTTAATCATGAAAAAGCATTTATTCTGCATAACAAATATTCATTTTCTACGTAATCTGCTTCCTTGTAAGGGCACTTGATTAATCACTCACATGTAATAATATTAAGCAGCGAAACTTTCAGATGAGTTTTACTGTTAAAATGAATATAAAATCATGAAAATGGATTGTCAGTGGTCAGGAATTAAGAGGAATGTTATTTTTAAAAGGGCGATTTTCTGCATAATGTAAATATATTGCAAATGATTTTAATATAGAAATGCCTTGGAAATCTGCATAAAAGCGATTGACAGTGGTTGAGAAATAATGCAAACATTACAGGCAGAAAAGAACTATTATTTGAGATCATTTAATATTTAAATTTCGAAATAGATAGACACTGAACTAACTGAGATATCTATCTATCTATCTATCTATCTATCTATCTATCTATCGCACTCTTGTCACTGTTTTCCTATCTATCTATCTATCTATCTATCTATCTATCTATCTATCTATCTATCTATCTATCTATCGCACTCTTGTCACTGTTTTCCTATCTATCTATCTATCTATCTATCTATCTATCTATCTATCTATCGCACTCTTGTCACTGTTTTCCTATCTATCTATCTATCTATCTATCTATCTATCTATCGCTTTCTTGTCACTGTTTTCCTATCTATCTATCTATCTATCTATCTATCTATCTATCTATCTTGTCACTGTTTTCCTATCTATCTATCTATCTTGTCACTGTTTTCCTATCTATCTATCTATCTATCTATCTATCTATCTATCTATCTATCTCAGTCTAGTTCTTTCTTTCTTTCTTTCTATATATTCCACTCACTTTCTTTTTTTCTTTCTTTTCCGCTCTGTTTCTATCTATCTATCTATCTATCTATCTATCTATCTATCTATCTATCTATCTATCTATCTATACTCTCTGTTTCTGTATCTCTCTCTATCTACCTCTATCTGCTCGCCCACTCTATCTGTCCCAGACTGCTCACCCTCTCTCTGTCTCAATCAGCTCACCCTCTATCTCTCTCTATCTCAGCCTGCTCACACCCTCTACCTGTCTATGCTCGCCTCTGTAGCTATCTTAGTTTGCTCACATCTATCTATCTATCTATCTATCTATCTATCTATCTATCTCAATCTACTCACTCTCTATCTTAATCTGTTCACCTCTATCTGTCTATCTCAGTCTGTTCTCTCTCTATCTCTCTCTCTCTCTCTCTCTCTCTCTATATATATATATATATATATATATATATATATATATATATATATCAGTCTGCTCACATCTATCTATCTATCTATCTATCTCAGACTCCTCAATCAATCTGTCTCAGTCTGTTCACCCTCTATTTCTCTCTCTATCTCAGCCTCCTCGCCCCTCTCTCTCTATCTCCGTCTGCTTACCTCTTCCTCACCAGTCAATCTCTCTATATGTCTGTCTCAGTCTGGTCACCCTCTTTCTCTCTCAATCTCAGCCTGCTCCCCCCTCTCTCTCTCTGGCTCAGTCTGCTTACCTCTTTCTCTCCAATCAATCGCAGTCTGCTCACCTCTCTATCTGCCTGTCTGCTCACCTCTCTCTCTATATATCCCCCTATCTATCAAGATGGCGTTCAGTATAAGGACAGTGGCAAAACGATGATGTAAGCTGTGCCATTTCAATAGCTACCTGAAGCAATGTCACTTCAACAAATAAGAAGTTTTGGAAATATTTTCGGACCCGTTCTTTTTCCGGTAATTCTAACTATTTTCCTGCCACGACGCAACTTCAGAAAAACAGGATCCACAAACAGATACAAATTTAGTTAATAAAGAAGAAAGGTCGACAAACAATTGTCCAGCACAGAATGACTCATTCGCCCAAATCACCTTACGCCATAGTACTCACTAATCCATTATAAAGTTTGAATCTCATGCTACTCAACAGTCAGCCAGCGAACTCACTTAACCTTTGAATCATGTCCAATTTAAACACTGGTCATTGTAATAAACCAAGTTTCATCATAATCATCATCTCAATGATCGAATGTGGTCGCAGGGACGTTGCGCAGTGGAGCGCCTGAACAGCTCTCCAACACCCCCCACCACATGTCTCATTGTCTATTCATTCATGCATCGCGTGTCTTGGGCAAAGTATACCTGCACACACACACACACACAAAGACAAACACACACAAAGACACACAATGAAAGAAGAAGAAGAAAAAATGCATAAATTATTTTTCAACGCAATATAAAAGAAAAACGAGAAATGAACAGTATATTGCTGATATCCCCTGACGAGTGGACATAGCGATTGATAAAAGGTCCGTCTACGAAACTCTAGTCGGGACGCTGAAGGTAACATCAATCAGGTAAATTACAAATTGAATACTTGTATTAATTATATATATATATATATATATATATATATATTAGGGGATATACATAATATCCAACGTCGATAACACGGGTCGGAGTTTCATGCAGAAAATACTTGCACCTGAAGAT
Source organism: Acanthosepion lycidas (assembly GCA_963932145.1). Taxonomy (NCBI): domain Eukaryota; kingdom Metazoa; phylum Mollusca; class Cephalopoda; order Sepiida; family Sepiidae; genus Acanthosepion; species Acanthosepion lycidas. Next base: position 26,477,117 of record OZ010606.1, on the reverse strand, counting down.
TGCAGAAACTGCATGAAACTCCGAGACGTCCTATCGACATTGGATATTATATATATTCACTAATACAGTGTAACCCGGATATAAGAGAGTTGTCGGGACCGGAGAAGAAGTATCTTATATCCGGGTTTGGTCTATTTTGTTTAGGTAAGTATGGCTCTAATTTGGGACCAGATAAAATCTCTCTGATACCCGGGTTTCTCTTATATCCGGGTTACACTGTATATACTTATAGCTCTGTTTCATAACATTAAGCATTGTACTTATAGCACCTGAGGGAGAAATATATTTATACGTACCTGCAAGTATATGTATGTGTTTGTAGATGTTTTATCCATTCCTATATACACCAGAGTATTTTGCTTGCAGGAAATAATTAAATTTAATTATTTACCTTTTAATTAATACTAAAATGAAATCTTCAAGAATGATTTTCATTTTTAAAAATTCATTTTAAACCTTAGGTATTGAAAATTCAAAGGAGTTCCCTACATTAAATGCATTAGTTTCTCCCAATAATTTTGATTAAAAAAATGTTACTTTTGTGGCGGACTTCTCCACATTTATTTAACTTAGATCAGGCAACCAAACTGACGTGAAGATAAAGAGGATAAGCCAAAGACATCATTTACACATAAAATTTGTATTTAACAAGATGTACAAACAGGGATGTGAAAGAAAAGCACGGATTGAGTAAAACAAGAGCTGTCTCTCTTTAACTATCACTTGTTCCAAAGTTCACTGAAAGCAATAAGGTTGTAATAGTTTCTGGTAATAAATGTTTTCAACGGTTTTGCCGTGTAAGAAAAAAATGTTATGTGAGTATAGGGAATATTCAGCATGTGAGTGGTGGTGTGAGTGAGAAGATTGGCGCATAGTTTCAACTGCCGTGAATTTCTGTGGCAGCTGAAAACTCACTGGTTTACTAAGAATTTTCTTCTGTTATATAGGTGATTATCGGCTTCGAAAGCGCTGCTTGGGAAGAATCACTCTTCACGTGCAGAAAATCTGATTGGTTGGCATCTACCAATTAGCGAGCGAGCTTTGGGGAGACTCACGAAAAGCTTCTGGGATTCGATTCTCCCAAAAGTGCATGAAATCGACTATATGAAAATATAGCGATTATAAAATTGTCGCATTACACAGTAGTGTTGATTTACTATCCAATGAATGCTTGTTGTTGTGAAATTTGAATTTGCATAAGTATGTATATATGTGTGTGATGAGGATGATATTTGGCGTGATATTAAGCGCTGTAAAAAGAAACGACATACTCTATTTCTTTTGGCTCTCTTTACCCAAGCCGTAGCGGTCTCGTAACCACCTACTCCACCCGCGGAAACTGTAACATTGCAAACCGACTTTTAATTTCAACCGAACCACGTTGCGCGCTCCCTCTCCCCCCCTACATCACAATAATCACATTATAGCTTTCCTTTATCCGAGGTATATCGTTTTGTATGAAATTATGCTAAATCCACGTATGTACTGAATTCATTCATTTTGACAGTCCTAAACCAAAGTCCGGTTTGTTTTGTTTTACGGTATATCAACCTGAATGAGTTATTTAATGCCGACAATTTTTATCGATGGTAATATTTTCTTTTTTTCAGAAAATATATTGCTGGTAATAATGTATTGCAGGGAATAATTTTTTCTTCAAAACTATATTGCCGGTAAAAAATTTTCAAAAAAAAGTATTCCTGGTATTGAAAACTATTTTTATACTTTCATAGTGTTTTGACCGCTTTTGGAGGTTAACTATTTACCCATAGATGGGGCCCTGACAGGTGTTACCATCCTGGGTCAGGGTGAACCTTGGAACACTTGCAATTAAGAAGTGATTCCATGATTTTCAAAACCACCTGATCAGAGGCCTTGATGTCGGATGTAGTTTATCGTCATACCCAGGACTCGGATGTAGTTTATCGTCATACCCAGGACGCCGATGTAATTTATCGTCTTACCCAGGACGCGAACGCAGTTTATCGTCATACTCAGAACTGCCTAAGTCCGTTGCACTTGGCAACCGCTTCCGTCTACAAAAGTACTTGCCTTGAAACTCAGCACTCGAAATCTAGTCTTTTTTACTTAGTGGCTCTGTTGAGAAATAGACGACTCTATTGGACCGTGTGGGTTTACGTGTTGTTAAATTAGGAAACCGTGTCCTTATTCCTGCTAGAAAAAGTCAAACTACAAGAATATGGCGGACTCAAGTTGAGTCCAACCTAAGATGTAAAGAAAACAAACAAGACCGATATATATATATGTCAACAAATATATGTATTAAACAACAAATTTACAAGTGTCAAAAACATCAATATTTGTGATTGTGTGTGAACGTAAAGAGTTTGTATATTGGTGAAAGTTCGTACGTACTTTTATGTGTGTGTGTGTGTGTTTCATGGCGCTTCTACCACAAGTGGGCGAAAACGGATCTCTGCGAGAGATCACATTTTTAAATGTGTCGGCTGAAATCCACAGCCAAAGGAGAACGAGACAATAAATTGCTCAGCAGGGAGAGCGTCCCCTAGTGAACAATTAGAAAATTAAGGAGGAGTTAACTCCGGTAATACCCCCGTCAGGTGGAAAGTTGCAGGAACGAAAACTTTTAATATGTAAAAAGTTGTAAACTGAATAGAGAAAGTGTTCAAAATTGTTGACGGATGTTGAAGTTGAACGTGATTTCTGAAATGAAAAATCGCCAAAAATATGTGCATTGTCAGGGTGCTGAAATTATACTCGAAGTGAATGTATAGCACAGTCTGAATGAATATGTCTCGACGAAGTGTGCACGTGAATTGCTGTTAGCCGACGCTGTTGTGTTTAAATCCTTGCTTTAATTCCAACACTTCGCGTAGTTCATTGATTCGAAATGTCTACTCGAGTAGTATGCCGTAGAATGCATGCGAATTTATGTTGGAGTGCGAACTTCGTGGCGAATTTTAAAAAATTGCTTATTAGTGATAACTAAGTAATATTTAGTGAACATCGTCAGCAAATCTTTGTGAAAGTTGCGTCGTAGAATATATTTCGGGCAGTGGGTCGTCCGAAGATTGCGTCGCGCAGAATGTATTTTAGCACAGTGAGTCGTCCGAAGATTGTTTCACGTTTAATCTCTTCAATGCAGAAAACTTTTGTACATTAAAGGCATGGTAAGCAATGTTGAAATGTTAAGCAGTGGTGTGAAATATCGCACGTGGGGTAGAATATATGTTTAAGTATGTCTGCTGGGTGAAATTGGGTCAAACGTCACCGCGAGAAAGAAAGGGTCAAGCAAATATACCAGTGGGGAGGAGAGGTGTTGTATGGCTCGTGTCATAGTAGTAATAGTAGTAGTTGTTGTAATGTTGCTGGTTTTCCTCGTGTTGTAGAAAAATTCTATTTGTCGCGCCGGAGAAATGTGCTTTAGGTAGATATGTTGTAGTGAATTAAAGTTTTTGTGATTTTGCATTTTCATATGATCTAATAAAAAATTTTGTTGCTGTATAAAAGTTGTTTTTTGGTTAATAGTGTCTGGCGTGCGTATTAGAAGTTTTTCAATGTTTTTCCTGACTGGCTCTCGTTTGGAAAGTGTGTATAAATGTGAGTTTGTACATGTATACAGTCTTGTTTCTGTTAACAGGAGTTGAAAAAAATAGATCATATTTGAAGGTCACCAACTTGTAGAGGACCATGGGTTTACGTGTTGTTAAATTAGGAAACCGTGTCTTTATTCCTGCTAGAAAAAGATCAAACTACATCCAACCGAAGATATAAAGAAAACAGACAAGACCGATATATATATATGTGTCAACAAATATATATGTATTAAACAACAAATTTACAAGTGACAAAGGCAACAACTTTTGTTTTTGTGTGTGAACGAAAAGAGTGTGTATATTGGTGAAAGTTCGTACGTACGTGTATGTGTGTCATGGCGTTTTCCCACAAGTGGGTGAAAACGCGGATCTCTGCGAGAGATCACATTTTTAAATGTGTCCACTGAAATGCAAACTAGAAAGAGAACGAGGCAATAAATTGTCCAGTATTTATAGTGTAGGGAGATCGTCTCCTAGTGAACAATTAGGAAATTAAGGGGGAGTTAACTCCGATACGACTTTCTCTGCCACGAGGCTGGTCTTTCAAATTTCTGCTTGCATCTTCGATTTTCTTTAAGTCAGAAAATTGGCACGCGAAAATATTCAATTGCTTTAGACGTTTATTAGCATCACAGAACACATGTTAATTATATTTTGAGATCGATGACTGGAAATTTATTGTCACATCACGACAATTGATTCTATAGCCTCAAACATTTCTATCAATGGGGCTTTGATTTCAAATTGGCGATTTGTTCAATTATCTACCTTTTATCTTAACTCAGTCATCTGCTGTTATCCAATTCTGTTCTGTTCAGTGTGAATTATACACACACTAAATATAAATTAAACTGAGAAAGATCCAAAGAAAAAAACGTACAAAAATTTGTAGCCGGTAATTGTATTGTAGTAAGCGATATTTGATTATAATCGTTGGATTAACTCTTTCCTTATATGGAAACATTCAGAATTCATTGAATTGAACGTTGCTGTCAGTTGAAATTTGTAAAAGCGTGTGAGCAAAGAGGGTGCACTTCTCTGGCACCCTCTGAGGCTTTTTTCCTTTCTCTTGCTTCACGGAGCTTGACAACGTTTGCCGCCGAAAAATTCCTGATTCCAGTGTAAGTTGCACTTTTCCAAGCTTTGCGATCCAAGGCAGTATTCTCCAAATCAGTTTGTGCAATATTTGCAGCTGCAAGGTTACTTTTCAGCTTATCTTTAAACCTGAGCAAGGGCCGGCCAACATTCCGTTAACCACCTTCAAGCTGGCTGTACATGAGAACCTTTGGAATTCTATCATCTTGCATCCGTACAACATGACCGGCGCATCGTAACTGTGCCCTCATGAGGAAGCTCTCAATTCCGTCAATGTTACACATCGTTACAAGGTCGGCATATATATATATATATATATATATATATATATATATATATATATATATATATATATATATATAATATTTTTTATTATAATAAACTACAATAAAAACATTTAAAAACACACACACACACACACACACACACACACATATATATATATATATATATATATATATATATATATATGTGTGTGTGTGTGTGTGTGTGTGTTTGTGTGTTTTTGTGCGTTTTTTTGTGTGTGTATTTTAATAAGTAAAATACCCACTAAGAAGTAAAAAATGAACTTTGCAGAGACAAAAATTCCTCAGTTTGATATCATAGCAAACATGATTCATAGAAAAGGTCCACCACCAAGGATTGTCTACAAAATGTGCACATGACATTTTGAGTAGAGGCCGGGCATTGGAAGCACCTTTCATATATATATATATATATATATATATATATAATTCTGGTTCATTTACGATGAATCCTTTCATAAACTTCAGCGTATATTTATTGAAATGGAATTGAAAGAAACAATAATCAACCGAAAAATATGCTTTCACTATAAATGTTCGTCCCAGTTTTGCCGTTAGATGGCGTTGTTAGCGTTTATTTTTAATCAATTTATAAAGATAGATCGCCTTTGATTTTGTTGTAACAATTGTCTTGTCAGTACTAATGTTAAAAGTAGACTATTTTGTTGCACTGATTATAAAACTGAAGATTGAATAAAATTACCAATATTTTCACCATTCGACTAAAAGGCAAAAAAAGGCATATTTTATGGAGAAGTTACTGTGAATGTTCGAACGTGTCAAAAGTGGTTTGTAAAAATTTCAAGTTAAAAATTACTTGCTGAACAAAGATCCACAATCGGATAGTTGTGAACAATCACATTAAAATATTACTTGTGAATAATTAACATTATACGATGTTGTAGAAAAATATCTAAATCATGTAATGAAAATCATTTTCACCAACTTAGTTATGTTTGTCGCTTTGTTGTGTGGCTTCCATATAAGGTGAACAAAACAAAAAGTACTGGACTGCATTTACGTATGTGCTTAGTTACTTAAACGTAATGAAAACAACATATTTGTTAAATTTTTTTGGTGGGTGGTAAAAGGATGAATATTTTACAACAATCAAGAACGTAGAAGATCGTGGGCTAAGCGAAATACAACTGATCTGAAGATATCTATTCATTCAATGTGGGTTATATTCCGTGATTCATAGAAAAGGTCCACCACCAAGGATTGTCTACAAAATGTGCACATGAAATTTTGAGTAGAGGCCGGGCATTGGAAGCACCTTTCATATATATATATATATATATATATATATATATATATATATATATATATATATATATATAATTCTGGTTCATTTACGATGAATCCTTTCATAAACTTCAGCGTATATTTATTGAAATGGAATTGAATGCAGTTTGATACAACTATAGACTATAGTCTATAGTTGTATCAAACTGCCTTCGTGCGGATAGAGAAAGAGTTCATTAAATATATGAGAATATATGAAATATACAGGAAATATGTTTTCTCTTCTCCTATGTACCGTGTCCCTTTAGGACGTGGTTCTCCACAAGATGATTATTTTTGCCTTTTCAGATGTCGTGAGATTGTAACTGGAGAATTTGAATATGAAAGTTAACGTATTAATATTAGGTTGGTGCAAAAATAATGACGTAATAATGTCGTTTATTGACGTTAAAAAATGCGTCATAAAACGACATTATTACGTCATTATATTTGCACCAACCTAATAGATATTCGTTTATAAAATGGAGTTTTTGTAATCAATGCAATTATCCTTGACGAGAGTTCCGATGAGTGATTGAAAAAAAACAAAAAAAACCCTACAAATTTCTGAGTTGACCTTCCATAAGTATTGGACGTTTTTACTTGCCGGGTCATCACCGAAAACATTATTGACTCTTCTTTGGATTTTGTCAAGAATCACGAGATGAACAGCAATATTCTATGCACGGACGAATGGTAGATTTATAAATGTGTAAGACTGATTCTGACACGAAGAATTGTTTTGGTACGGCACAGTGAACGAACTTTCCTTGCAGCAGACCTAGCAATAGATTCAATATAATCGTTCCTTTTCGTGTCAGTGGAAAACGTGAGACTTGCTCTTTTAGAGATTATGCTTTAATGGTCGAAATTAGGTTTCTGAAGGTTTAAATGTTCGTAAACCGAAACTATTTTCCCTATGGGAATCAATGCAAAATCAATGCGGAATTAATTCGTCCCTGGAACCCCAGGTGATTGCATTACTTTGTGCACAAGTTCATTTAATTCGAGCTTTGAAGCAATAAAAATATAATATATGTTATTCTGCTTTCACAATTGAATACATGGTAGACGATACTCAGCTTTTTGTGCATGTACATCTAAACAAATTGGTTGGGGGATTTGTCTCTCACATCGACCATCTGCTGCTACCAAACTGTCTAGATAATTGAAGCAGTCCACTTTCCATATTATCGCACATAAGGGGACATTTTGGTTCAGGAACTTGTCTAATACTGCGAATAAAAAAAGATTGTAAAGTAGATGTCGAAGATTTGATTTGTTTGTTTAACGTCATATCAACATCTTATGGGTGATTTAATGTCGAAATTTAATTTTCTTGGGAACTTTGAAGGAATAAAAATATGATATATGTTATTCTGCTTTCACAATTGAATACATGGTAGATGATACTCCGCTTTTGTGCATGTACATCTAAACAAATTCGTTGGCGGATTTCTCTCTCATATCGACCATCTGTTGTTACCATGGAGTCTAGAAAATTGAAGCTGTACATTTGGTCAATTTCCATATGATCGCGCATAAGATGACATTTTGGTTCAGGAACTTGTCTAATACTACTAAAAAAGAAAGATCGTATAGTAGATGTCAAAAATTTGATTTATTTGATTAACGGCATATCAACACCTTATGGGTCATTTAATGCTGAAATTTAATTTTCTTGGGAACTTTGAAGGAATAAAAATATAATATATGTTATTCTGCTTTCACAATTGAATACATGGTAGATGATACTCTGATTTTATGCATATACATGTTTGTGTGGACATCATTACTAAAGGCGGTGATATGTGTGTTTTATGCTGTAGTTTTGTTGAAGTTATATTTTGGAATACAATGTTATTCTTTTAAGAAATAGTGTATTATCTGGATTAATGTCATAAACGAGTTCTTTCATGTTGGTTGCTTGTTTAATTTTGCTTAACAGAATATCAACACTTCTATGGGCCATTTAATGCCGAAATCTAAATATTTTGAACACAATTTCATGCATTCAACTAAATATATTTTGAACGCAACTGTATACCTTCAATTGCAGATAAAATATATTGTTGGCCATTTTGCTTTAAAATGGTCTTGGTAATTTTCTTTATATATTACTGAGATTTTTACTATAAAATTGTATTTTTATACTTTCATAATGTTTTGTGTTTACTATTTTCCCATAGGTGGGACCCTAACAGTTGATGCCAGCCCAGGTCAGGGTGGAACTGGGAGCAATAGCAATTAAGAGGTGGTTCCACTCTTCTCAAAACCGCCAGTCACTCAATCAGAGTCATTGCTGCCGGATGTAGTTTATCGTCATACCCAGGACTAGAACCTGTACGGAAGAGAGTTCATAACGCAAGTGAAAGGGAAGTGATTTTATTGTTTGGAAGTACTCTTCCATAAAACGGTCACTATCTTTTCTTTTTTTCTCTCTCTCTTTCCTTACCACCACTCGACACACTAGGCCTCTGTAAATAAAAATCTGTAGGTACTATATCTTATGTGTATTGGGGATGAAGAAAATCCCCTATCATGAGGTTCTTACTTTTTCATGGGCTTGCAGAGTGATTTTATCATTGTCATGCCGATGTATAACACATTTCTATTTAATAAAGCAGGGGATTTACCCGGTTCAGTTGTTGGCAATATACGTCTGCAGTGATGGTCTTTCTATGGCTCAGGAGTTCTTAATAGATGACTCACTTCATATCCCAACAAAAACAGTGTTTGGAGTCTTAGTTTTGGTGTTGCCACTGGTTTCTCATATTTTGGTAAACACTTATTTTTTGTTTTCTGTTGATAGGCGAAACTCATTTTTCATCACCTGCAAAAATGTGAAGTTGGCATTACACGTTAATAATTCTGCAGGTTGTGAAGCGTTGTGCTCATTCCTCGAGTGTAAACTCATTTGAAACCCAAATTCTTTCTTTTCAAGTTTTCTTAACACGCGTGAGTGCTTAATGGAGAGAAGAACACGACACATTAGGTTTTTCTGTCAAATCTCAAGGTGCGGGAATAGAAATTGATAGTCACTTTAAAATGTTATTTATTCAGACTGGGTCACCATTTAGAGTGAGGTGTATCGGTTATATTTCAATCACCATTTTAAACCTTTTAAACCACAACAAGCATGAATGTGCTTTCACCGCATCTGTATCATTCTTTTTATTTGCCATGTCCTTTCAGGACGTAGGCGATCATGGCTCTCCACCTCCTTCTATCCCTTGCAGCTCTCAACAAGTTCCTTCCCTCTGCTTCCTCCTCCAGATAAAGTTTCTGTCATACACTTACTTAAGTCTACCAGGTATGTCACACATCGTTTTCCCTTGTCTCTCTTTCCCTCTATTCGACTCGTGAGTATCAGATTCTCCAGGCCTTCCTTCCTCATTATGTGTCCCAGAAACTTCAGTTCCCTCTTCCTGATATTAAGTATAAGCCTCCTTAATATCAGGATGTGTGTTTTTAAGGGTTGCTCCGAAACTGACGCCTCCTATTTTCTATTGTTGACCAATAACGTCATAGATAGGCGGTTTCTGGTGTGGCAGTGGAAGTTGAAAATTCTTGTCTATAACCGATTGTTACGGTAGAATGTAAAATTTCAGAGCACTTTTTGGTTTGTATATTCTTTCTTTTTATGTGCCATGTCCTTTCAGTATGTAGGCGATCATGGCTCTCCACAAGTTCCTTCCCTCTGCTTCCTCCTCCAAACCACGTTCTGTCATCCACCTACTCAAGCTCGTCAGCTATGTGATGTACTGCTTTCCCTTGTCTCTCTTTCCCTCTATTTGACCTATGAGTATCAGACTCTCCAGGCCCTCCTTCCTCATTATGTGTTCCAGAAACTTCAGCTGCCTCTTCTTGACGTTGAGTATAAGCCTCCTCCTTGTTTGCAACCTCCGATTGATGAATCGGAGAGACGAGTTCGATTCCAGTTGAATCCATTATATTCACTTACGTGCTAATACTCTTGGGAAAGGTATGAATCCTCTTCTTCTCCCCCCAGCTATGGGTAAATAGCAGGACAGACTGGGTTCTATACCTTTGGATGGCAACTGGTCTACCTCAGAAAGAAATGGTAACCTACTGCGGGAAAAATCTGCACCACACATGGCACATAACTGACTGACTGATAGGTTGAAACATGAGAGGAAATCTGCTCCTAGCATGGTTGTCTGTATGAAAATTTACGAAAAAATTCGTCTGATACGCAACGTTTCTCTCACGCTCGGTCAATAATATCCTCAGCATCCTTCTGTAGAACCATTTCTCTGTCGCCTCGTGTCTCTTCATCTTTGAGGAAATCGTCCAACGTCCGCTGACGTCAAGAAGGACAGATGTCACGTAACAATTCAGTATTGTTTTCTTTGTTACCTGTACAAATGTTTTTTTTAAACGCATCTCTAGTAGTATTAACCTTTCGGAATTTCGACAGCGACCAATGAAGAAAATGTTGATTTTTATAGTGATAATATCCGAAGGGATTAAACCCCTAAATGGTACTGTAAATGATATGTTGTCGAACAGAAGAGATGCTAAAGTAATTCTAGCCGCAGTTTTCTATCATTCAACATTAGTTTATCCTTTGTTGTCTTATGGTTTATCTCATTTGACTTTGCCAACCCCCCCCCCCCGAAAAAACGTCAGTAGCGTGCGGTCCTTAAGCCTTTTAAAAGGCGTGTATTTCTCTCCCTACACTCTTTTCTCTTTTACAGCTTTTTTTTTTGGGGGGGGGGGTCATATGTAGTCGCACGTGGGGGCACGTTCATTGTCATGGTTTTCACTCTTGAGCTTTGTACTCTCTCACACACGTTTGTTGTGCACGGAAGCACGCACACACTCAAACAACCCCTCCCTCACACGCAAGCACATTCTTATTATAGCTAGTTTAATGTATTTTCTAATAGTAATTCCTTTTGTAATTACAATACATGCATTGCCTCTTGTTTTATTATTTATTGTTTTGTGTTTCATTTTTTACTTGGACTCACATTGATTCCGCCAAGATTTTTTGTGGGTTAAATATTCTAGGGTCCCGTAAATATTTATTCTCCAAAGTTTTGATTCCCGAAACGTGATGGTGACATGATTTACCCAAGACTATAAGCATCCGAACAGGCTGACTCATAATTCATTGTGCTGAAATAAGTAATTAATTTCCGAATATCCTAATATATTGACTACAGTTAGTTCAGTCAGGCACAAGGCCTCAACAGACGAGCACGTGATAAATGTTAAACTTAATACCGTAGCAGAGCTTTGTATGACTGACTGTTAAATCATCGTTCTTTAATGGGCATGTTGAAACATCGTCGTTGGTTGGTTAAATATGCAAAAAAAAAAAAAAGAAAAAAAAAAAAAATTAATGTCAATCGATATCTGACACCCCTGAGCTTGTTCCCCGTCCTTCTCTGTATCCTTTCCTCAAACACGCCTCTTTATTCTTGTTCTCAATCCTCTGTAACCCCTTGCTTGCTAGTGGCGCTCCCGCCTTGCTTTGGGGGTGATTGCCTTAAAAAAAAAATCTGTGGGTGGCATCTTTGATTTCAAATTGGTGATTTGTTTAAGTAATTATCTCCCTTTTATCCTAACGCAGTCGTCTGCTGTTATCCGATTCTGTTTGGCTCAGTGTAGATTTAATTAGGCGCGCGCACAAATTTGCAAACATGGCCACTCTTTAAATACAACGAATTACGACGCATGTAAGCAGGTTGGAATAATTTAGCATCGTATTTCTAACATTTCTGCTGCAAAACATAGAGAAATGGGATCGTTGGCAAAAATCCAATCTTAAGAACTTTTCTGTTACTCTCCCCACAGAATTATTATTTTTGATACAAGGATACAAATTAAGAATCAAGAACTTGGTAAACTCTTGCTTCCAATTTTCTTTCATCAACCGAGAGAGAATTATCATTGAGTTCGCGGGTGTCGTTGACTTCAAAGAACATTTTCGTTCGTCGTAAAATTGCCGCTGTTCCTGCCAAACGGATAGGCAAACATCGGCGAGGAGTACATTTATTAAACAGACATGCCAAAATGTGAAGACCTTAGCTGGCTTCACCCTCACCTACTTTGTACCGCCTCCTGATACGCGGCCGTCTGGCGCACGTGCATACCTCAAACAGAGAGATAAACGCTTTCTAGCAGTCAAATCTTTAAAGACAAAATTCTGTTCAGCAGTTGGTTCTATCGAAAGCTAAAAACTGAAATATAAAGAATTTCGCGAAAAATACTGCCGTCTGGTTTTTAGTTGAGTTTCGTTGTCTATCATTGCCTCGGTAGTTATGTTCACTGATAGCGGCTTGGATTGAGGAATCGGAGAGACGAGTTCGATTCCAGTTGAATCCATTATATTCACTTACATGCTAATACTCTTAGGAAAGGTATGAATCCTCTTCTTCTCCTCCCCCCCAGCTATGGGTAAATAGCAGGACAGACTGGGTTCTAAACTTTTGGATGGCAACTGGTCTACTGCAGAAAGAAATGGTAACCTACTGCGGATAAAGGTTGAAACGTGAGAGGAAATCTGCTCCTAGCATGGTTGTCTGTGTGTATGAAAATTTACGAAAAAATTCGTCTGATACGTGATTCGTGATTTTGTGTCAATTCTAGTAGTGTTAATATTTATACAGCGCTGGTGCTAATTTTTTTTTTCTGGTGTCGGAGGGATAACACTAATTTATATCCATGGCATGGATCTACGAATGTAGAATAGACGACTTTTCTTTGTAGTAGAGAATGAGTAACTACCAACACCGAGGTTCGATCCTGACACTCTGGACTTATGAATATATATTTCCCGCTAGATGCATAAATAGCGATGTCAGGCTACTGACTGGAGTGATTATTCAGTGACTATTGAGTGGAACTATCCAGTCGAATTAGTGTGAATTATTGTGCGTTGATGATTTGGGTTTTGATTTAGGATTTACCGGACCGGATCCGCGCTACTAACAAGGTATTCACTGAAAGGATTAATTATCTTTGATTGACTTTTACTCTTTTGTTCTTGTTAAGTATTTATTTACGGTTGTAATTAAATATTGTTTTATCTTAACATTGAAGACTTGAGTTATACTTTATCATTAACGGCCACCGTATGTTTCAAAAGGCTGACGGACTTATTGTCCAACTGGTAGCATATAGGCATTAGTTCTGGTTCGCTGCATACTGTTTTAACTGAGATCTTGGGGATGAGCAAGCCGTCTGCAAGATGGGTCCCAGTACCGCTGACACCAGAGCAGAAACCGAAAAGGGTTGATATTTCCAGGGCACTTCTGACGCGCTTCCAGGCTCACCTTGAGAATTTCCACGGCAGATTAGTAACTCAAGATGAAACCTGGGTTCACCACTTCGAACCTGAATTAAAGACTCAAAGAAAACAGTGGAAACACTCTGGTTCTCCATCCACGGAAATGTTCAAGAAGGCAGCGTCTGTTGTCAAAGTAATGGCTTCTGTTTTTTTTTTAATTTTTTCTATGAAGGTATAATCCTGATAGATTACCTGGAAAAGGGGAAAAAACTATTAATGGACAGATCTATGCATCAGAATCAAGACAACTGAAGGAAGCAATCAAGTGGAAAAACAGACGCAAGCTGAGGGCAGGTGTGCTCTTGCTCCAGGATAATGCGTCCGTTCACACCGCTCAGGTTGCAGTAGCTGAATAAACCAACTGGGGCTTTGAATTTCTACCCAGTCCTCTTACACACAGGACTTAGCTCCATCTGACTTCATCCTGTTTCCTAAACTCAGATCCCAGATAATTTGGAAACAGTGATGATATATAAGGGGCTGCGGAGAAGTTTATGGAGGATCAGGACGCCATCTTCTTCCGTGATTGGATTGCATTGTTGAACCAAGTGCATTGATATCAAGGAGAGCTATACTGAAAAACTCTTGTTTTTCCAACTCCTTCTGGGTGAGGCTTAGAACCTTTTGAACCACCCTCGTATATCCAGGAGTCGGGCGCCACCACCTTTGTTGCAGCAATGAAAAGTATTATTATAGCATGCCTCTTGCTGCATATTCCCCCGCAAAACATATTTGGTCGACTCATCAGTCTGGGTAAAAAATCGACAAAATCATGGAATTCAAACAAACAACAATTAATATATATATATATATATATATATATATATATATATATATGGTTGGATAGATGTGAGCTTGTGACCCTGGGTTTCACGCTTTAGCGATCGTCAGACAAAATAAAGAAAAGAAAAATAAAGAAAATAAAGAGAAAAATAAAGAAAATAAAGAGTTTGTCTGACGATCGCAAAAGCGTGAAACCCAGGGTCACAAGCTTACATCTATCTAACCATATATGTTAGCTCTATCTCTGATATTGAGCGCTTTCTAATAAGTACCGCGCATATAATATATAAATAATTATACAGATATATATATATATTTATTTATATTTATATACACACACTTTTCACACACACTTTTCACACACACACACACACACACACACACACACACACACACACATATATATATATATATATATATATATATATATATATATATTAATAAAACATATTGAGAAGGATGAATAGAAGAAACCAAGATAAAGTTATGAACAGTTCAATATAATATTCAGTCTGTCTCTCTGAAGTACTTACATGCCTCGTCTGTATCGGAGTGAAATACTTTCTGGCTTTAAATAACCTTCAAAAGTTGATAAGCCGTAAAAAAACAAATCGATCAATTTTTGGCTGAGCGAAAAATCCCCGGGGCACGGCCAGTACATACTACTCACAACCTCCCTCCACCTCGGCTGAGTGATTGTACGCCCCAGACAAGTGCTTTCTAAACTTCGCTATGTTTTCAACATTTGCTTTTTTTCTATCTACATTTATATACGTTACAAATTAAACTAAGCACAATTGAATATTAAAGGGTGAAAAAAAAAAAAAAATTGCCGAATTTGGCATAGTCTGAGGACCTTTTTTTCGTACAAATCCGTGAATTTGTTTTGCTTATGCTAACTTTCGAAAAAAAAAACATGATATAAAATTCACTGTATTTTATCCATAATGTTGCATGTGTTAAAATTATTCAACTTTTTAACTAGAAAAATTTCAAGTCGATGTTAAAATCTGCTGCAAAATATTGTTAATTTATTTAAGATTATAATTTATTTATTTTATAACACGTCTCTAAATTGTATATATATATATATATATATATATATATATATATATATATACATTGCACTTATTTTCAATTTTTCTAGTTGAATTGTTCACCTATATTACATATGACCCATTATTGTATATAATTAGGTTAGAATAAAATTTGTATTTTATAAAAATACTAACTTATGAAAATTGAGATGTAATAGAATGGAGGCCCGTATCATAGACTCAGTGGGTAGCTGTATCATAGATTCGGTAGTGTGAGGCACGGGGTGTTTGTACCGGCCCTGTCCCGAGGGCCTGTCTCTGCAGGCGATATCATTTCTCCGGAGGGAGCTAGGCTCATTACCTGGTAGCTAATGCATCTTTAAAAGGTAAAATACCGAGAGGGTGGTATTATTTGGGGATTTTCGTCTAATATTGGACTCTCACGTAGGATTCTCACTATAAACCCGGTCATGTTCTTTACCTCGTGTGGGTAAGCGTGCGAATAAACACCAACGTTCATGTAAACCCTGACCCTCGAACCGGGATGAAATATCAGTAAATTTGAACGGAAATAAGATTTAATGTTTGCATTTGACTTTATAACTCGTGATTAGAAATAACACAGCAATTAGCACAAGTGATTACAACCCAATTATTTGTCTGCGAATGTTGGACTATGTGCTGAACAAGACAATTAACTTTATCAGCATTTGATACTGAGTCAATGTTTACCCAACAAAATTCCCTGAGTAAAATCCTGAAAGGTTTTCGGTCTTTTAAAATTTCCATCGAGACCAAAATGTGACAGAAAACAATGGCTTGCTCTTATTTAATCAGAGCAATTTTTTTTTTTCAAAAAACAAAACAAAATAAAAAAAAAAAAATAACAAAACAGTAGTTACTTAGCACATAAAATAAATGTAGATTTGACAGTCAGTCTGTATGTCAGTCTGTCTGTCTCTCTATATATACAGTGTAACCCGGATATAAGAGAGTTGTCGGGACCGGAGAACATCTCTCTTATATCCGTGTTTCTCTTATATCCGGGTTTGGTCTATTTTGTTTAGGTAAGTATGTCTCTAATTTGGGACCAGAGAAAATCTCTCTTATATCCGGGTTACACTATATATAAAAGGCTCAAACACTAATATTCCATGGTTCAAATTTATTACATTGGAATCGTAATCACGATCCAAATCAGACCTACGAATTTGTAGGTCTGATGATTTGAATCGTGATTACGATTCCAATGTAATAAATTAGAACCATGGAATATTAGTGTTTGAGCCTTTTATATTATATTCTTATTCTGTCCTGGACATTGAGCTCTACCTGGATTCTATCCTCTTGGGAGATATATATTACAGTGTAACCCGGATATAAGAGAGTTGTCAGGACCGGAGACGAAGTCTCTTATATCCGGGTTTGGTCTATTTTGTTTAGGTAAGTATGGCTCTAATTTGGGACCAGAGAAAATCTATCTTATATCCGGGTTTCTCTTATATCCGGGTTACACTGTATATCTATATAAATGTAATGATTACGAGAATAATGTGAATTCTAACGTTCTAAAGTTAATTCTAAAAAGGGCTCAGTACCAAGAGTAGAGCAATAATTATTTATTATAGATTTTTTATGTCCACAAAATCAATTACCCACTACAAAAATGCCTTCTTCTATTCAATGTCTTATTGCATGTCGACTGGTGGCAACTAAAAATGGTTATAGACAATTCTATTAAAAAACAAGCCGCCTATTGTAGGTCACTTAAATCAAAGATCCGAGACGACCGTTTTTTTAGACACATTAAGGATTTAATATTACAATCTTGCTAAACCTTCAAACTTACAACTAACCTCCTTCATAGATTTAATATGGTCTTATACGTTATTACGGATCTATCCCAAATTACGACTCTAAATGTTTTATACACATGTACAATACTAGCAATAATATCAGATAATTAGATTTACATCTATACATATTTTACAAGGTATATACTTTGATAATAGGCTTAATTTTATAGAAAATTTATATTAGCAATCCACACCTTCTATGTTTTTTTTTACTTACAGCTTAGATTCTGAACAAAAATTTATTGCAGTATTTTTAAAAATAACTTATGTCTTTTTACATACTTTTATTAATATGTAGTGACGGTGTTAGCAATATTTAACTTTTGGCTAGGAAAAGCGGGATTAAGGACAATCGTGGACGCAATGCAATTTATATTTGACGTAAATAGCACATAGTATAAATTACAAAACTGAACGGAGTGATTTCAAAACATAAAAATTGAATTTATTAATATTCGATATATTAGGTTGGTGCAAAAATAATGACGTAAGAATGTCGTTTTTTGACGTTACAAAATACGTCAAAAAACGACATTATTACGTCATTATTTTTGCAACAACCTAATACATGCATGCGAACTGAAAAGGTACGACAGAGTCGTGTCCCTTTGATTAGGTATTAGTTGTACCGGAGTTCATATTAAAAGGAAGTAAAATTAAACTGTAATTTAGAAGAATAAAGTTTCTTTAATATGTTTGGAATTGTGTATTGTACAAGTTGGTTAAAGTTCAGAAGAGATTTCAGAGTTCGTACTTGCGTGAATGGTCTTTAACGTCTGACCGCAATGGCTAAGACGGGAGTTCTTGAAGATTACATCTTGGTAGCAAGGAATGAGACGCGAGAGAGATGAATGAAAAGAAACTACTCGGGGAGCTTACACGTGTTCTGTTTATATAATGGTCGTGTACCACGTGGGAGGCTCCCAGGATATTGAGCGGGAAAACAGATTGGTCGTGTGCAGGCGGTTTGATTGGTCGGAACTGACCAATCAGCAAACTAGATTGAAGGTGATTGACCAATGAATACTTGTTTATATATTTGTAAGATTGTGGTGGTGAAAATTATGACAGGAATAGTGCATTTCCTAGCAGGGGTTAACTGGCTTGTTGTGGAAGAGTCCACAAGTATACACACTAAGTTTATCCAAAAACAAGAGGCACAAAGTTCAACCTAAACTTGGGGTCACTCAGCCTTATTTCTTACCTAAAATAGTTGTCCCTTCACCAGAAGAATCATTTCTCGATTACTACCATGACCTTCCCCTACAACTATCTCTACATCTCTTCTTCCTCTTTTACCATATCTTCCGCTCCCTACTCGCCTCTTACCTCTCTATATCTCACCTTTTTGCTTGTACTTTTAATGTGCGGGATTAAATATCTGACCATTGCATAGTATCAAAAAATTTTAGCCGCTACTTCCGCTATCAAAACTACTATTATCTTATTGAATATTCTGTAACTTACTTTTCTTTCCACTCTTCTCCCTCTTTTTTTACCCCTCTCTGTTTCCTCAAGGTGTATCTCCCGATAGGTTTTTAAGGAAGTGACGTACGATAGGCGGCTTGTTTTTTTAATAGAATTGTCTATAAACACTTTTAGTTCTCACCGGTCGAGATGCAATAAGGCATCGAAACAAGATGGCATCTTTATAGTGGGTAATTGTTTTTATCCACATGTAAAAATCTATAATATATATATATATATATATATATATATATATATATATATATATATATATATATATAATTATTTATTTAAAAATATGATTCCAACTCGCTACATAAGAGGTCTCATGTTTCAAAACAAGAGCCGAAAACTTCAAAATAATATTTGAATTAACTTGAGTTAAAGTAGGCTCTGTTCCATCTTCAAGCGAAATTTTTTGGGGAATGACTTATTTCTGAAATTTACGAGTTTTAATAGTATGGCCAAAATTGAAATCAAAAATTTCCATGGTAACATCAAGGGCGGATTGTTTAGAGTCGGCAGGGGTGGGGTGTTAATAATTTGTATCAGTATAGAGTTACTTTCATAGATGCCGGGTCAGGGTAAGGTTGGGGTGGCTAAATTTACGACGGAGGAAGTTTTCGCATAGTCTGGCTTGAGCGTCTACGGAGATTTATTTATTCATTTTTATTTTATTCTTTTATTATATCTCTTTATGAAAGGGATTTGTGTATATGAAAAGGCCGTAACGTTTGTTATTTGACGACTACATAAAGGGTTATCAATTTTTGTAGGGTATTAAAACTATGTATATGGGCTATGGATTTTAAAATTTATTTTATTGTATGCGTGTTTTTAGCTAGTTATTCAGAGCGTAAGTTCGGTTGTGTCGGCAGAAAACCGTTAATTCTTGCCTGTTGTTTAATAGGTTTTTATTGTTTAGAAGCTTAATAATGTGTAGTTTCTCATGGAGGCACAAAGGTCATGGGTCATCCGAAGTTTTGCAAGTTCTAGTCCTGTTAATGATTTTCCATTTTACTTTAGGTGTCCTATTTTTTTCTTTCAGGTACCAAAAATATTTAGATAGAGAGGTCTGATGTCTAAAGTTTATGTTGTTGAAGGAGCATTTATGCTGCCTCCATCTGGTTTTAAAGGCATTTTTCGTGGACCCAATGTATATCATATTATTGTTAGGGTTCTCCGTGGATGATATAGTGCATTGGTATACCACACACACACACACACACACACATATATATATATATATATATATATATATATATATATATATATATATATATATATATATACATATATATATATATACATATATATATACATATATATATATATATATATATATATATATATATACTCACTGTATTTAGTTTTGTTGAAGTGATCGCTAACATTTTTGTCGAGATTTACAAACTCTACGTTTCGTTCAATTTCCTGTTGCACTTCTTCCCAAATTTTTTTTTCGATCGGTCAATGTATGGCTGTTTTAGAGGGTGTGACAGACGGACAGACTCACAGAAGTCACAGAATTTTATATATAGATGTTCATCTTAATTCCTGACGACCGACAATCCCTTCCTTCCAGATTTTTTTTTTTTGACATTTCAAAGGTAAATCTCATTTCATCTGAACGTTCGCTGCCATCTAAGTGATTAATCAAGTGCATTTACAAGAATGCAGATTATTCGGAAAAATGAATGTCGTAAATAAGAGATGGACTGCGACACCATATTCGTTTCCGGCCCATTCTCCGGATTACGACAATCAACCATATTCGAGAATATCAAGAGCACATGTGATGTGAACCCTGCTTGTATTTTGCCGAATAAAGCTTGGATTAACTTATCTTCCGAGTCTCAGTCATCATTCTTGATAATTTATTTGGCAAAATATCTTATAACCGTCATGTCGGAGTCTGTATCAAGTTTTGGCTATGAACCAAGAATATTGGATATCGGCCCGAATTCAACACATGCTGTCAGAGAATGACGGTACTGGCGTACTATTTTCACCAACTATTTAGACGACTACAGAGACAGAATTCTCAACAAACTACGGGCATTGGTAAGTTTCCAATTCCTTGAATCCTGCGAAGATATCGAACCGGCACTAAATCGGCTGGATTCAATATACATTAAAAAACCGAATGAAGTCTTTGCCCGCCATCTACTGGCCACACGGAAGCAAAGACAAGATGAATCGATTGATGATTTTTTCCAAAGTCTCGAAAAATTAAGGCTAGACTTCAACTTCAAGGGCAGAACGGTTAAGCAAGTCAACGGTGAAGCTGTGAGAGATGCTTTCATTTGTGGGATAACATCACCAGCAGTCCGACAGAGATTACTGGAAAATAAAAGCTTAGATTAACTTATCTTCCGAGTCTCAGTCTTCATTCTTGACAATGAATATTTGTTATGTAGAATAAATGCTTTTTAATGATCAAACGACGCATTTATTGATTTATCAACGTTTTCAGTGTGAGATTTGATAGTCGATAAACACGCCCACACTAATAGTTAAAAATAGACGAACAGTAATTTCCTGATTTCACTTTAAAGATTGCAAGGCTTACTTTAAAGTAAAGATTGCAAGGCTTACTTTAAAGTAAAGATTGCAAGGCTTACTTTAAAGATTGCAAGGCTTATCTTTCACTTTAAAGATTGCAAGCCCTGTTCATAAAGACAATTTGCTTTTTCAACAAAAAATGGATAAAGTTTATAGAAATTGTGTTTCCATCGGCTAACGTACAAGATCCGTTCGCTTCAGTAAAAAAAATACAAGCTTAAATGTTTTATTGTATTGTAAGCGATCTATTTTTTTTTTTAAATTAATTTATTTAAAACTGGATATTCCCAATGCTATCTGGTGACAGAGAATGAACCTTTTAGCAAATCTAGAATTCATACATGAAAACTATATATAGAATAAGGAATTGAGTATCTCGTCCCTTGTACCCCTTGAAGATTGTGAGACAGCAACATAATTATCTAGGTGTCCACAGGAGGCTTTAAGTGGCAGAAAAGCAGTATAGTTTTTCTTATATCTATCATATTGAATCGGTTTGTATATTTTTGATACTTGACATTGAGAAATGTTCGTGAAGCGCCTTCGTTTTCTTTTATTATACAACACACACACACACACACACATATATATATATATAAACAGTGTATCAAAATACTTTTACAAACTTTGGGGGAGGGTTCCTCACATCAAAACAAAAACAAAAGTTAATATAAACATATGCCCGTAAAACTCTTTTTTGAGTTATTAAGGTGAAAGAAAGTTTACGGTAGATGACGCTGAGCTGCATGTAGACTAGGTTACATTTGTTATTCGTGTAAATTTGTAGCTAGTCTGTTTTCAACGTTTAACGTGTGTAGTAGTGAGTTAACTGAGAAGTGTTCCGTTTAACAATGGTAGAATATTCGTATCGTGAGCAGGCATAAGATTTTTACATATGCTCGCGAATGGTAATGGACGCGAGTCTTTCTTTAAGCTTAAAAACAAAGGATTTGCGGGCATGTGTTTTTATGCACTTTCCTTATACAATATATATATATATATATATATATATATATATATATATATATATATATATATATATATATATATATATAAACTTTCGCTAATCTGTGAAGGATTTGAACTATAATGTTCTATTGTTTTTGTTCGGTGTCGGTGATTCCCTCCGTGATTGTGATACGGCACATTTAATCTAATGACGGTTTTTCCTGCAAAGAGAGACGCACTTTCGAATCGTGCTGGAGGACGCTTTTTTTTTAAATAAAATTTCTAGTATATTCAGGCTGGCAGACAAAAATAAATAAATATACTGTTTAATGATTAAACCGAGAGTATACCCAGTTATGGCTATCGTCTAAAACGTGTATATATATATATATATATATATATATATATATATATATATATATATATATATATATATATATATATATAACTCGTCAAAATCTTAAGACCAGATACAAAAGGTTAAAAAATATAAAATACTGTTACTTTAATCAAAATATATTTGCAAAACATTTAATTAGAAAATGTAGTTTATCAACAAACAAGAGAAAATTTTAAGCTTTTAATTGATTAATTTAAACAGACATTGAAAAAAGGATTTTTGGGTTGGTCATAAAGATAAGACCATGTAAATAAAAATAGCAAATACAAAACAAATAAGTCACAACGACAACTTAATTCTCAGTGTATCCTCCATTTTTGCGAATTACTTATATATATATATATATATATATATATATGTGTGTGTGTGTGTGGGGCGACTCAGAAAGTGCTTTATACAAAAAAGAATTTAAAACAAATTTATGTTAAATTTATTTAAATATTAGTTATCAAAAAATGTAAAGACCTTCATTTTCAATGACTACAGCTCACTGGAAAGGCAAATTTTTATATCCATTTAAAGAAAATAGGGTTTTCTCCCGAAAATCTCTTTTGAAAAACTGTTTTCAGTTTCTTTGTTTGTGCATGTGTGAACCGGATTTTTTTTTTCAATAGGAGTAGATAGTTTCGTCTATCGTCCGGTTCACACTCCTCTCCGGTCTTTTGAACAAATTCAGGGGTTTATTTCTTGTTTCCTTCCTTGTATTTCCGGTTCTTTCTAAAAATATACTTCAACTCTGTACTTCTAACGTCTCTTCCTGAACTCTGAAATTTTATTTCTTCTTTTTTTTTTCCTTGATAGGAGTAGGTATCAGGTATCTATCATTCCGTTGACAATCCTACTCGATCTTTTGGACAGGAGTAGAGGTTTATCCCTTGTTTCCTGTTTAGGATTGAGTCTCCGGTTTCTTCTATAGTTTTCACATTCTCATTCCTTCCCAGTAGTTCGTTGCGTCTTAGAGTCATTATCGTCTTGGTTGGGGTGAATTGATTAAAAAAAAATGTTCTACGATTTATGAAAAGTTCGAGTGATCAATATACTATAAACGAAAATTTGTAGTTTCTAAATCCAGTGAGGATGAAGCATGTAGAATAATTTGGACGCCATTTTACCGATCAAGTTGTTGGTAATAAACATTTTCAGAGATGCTTCTTCCCTGGTTCCAGAAGCTCGTAATGGAAGAGACATTTTATATTCCACCAGTCATAAAGTAAGGACTATGTAACGCCAGTCTTTTGGTGCTGGGAAGCTCTGCCTATGTTGGAAAATTATCTTTCGAAATATTGGATTTTAAGCAATGGCGGAAATAGAAAATATATAACAATTCAGATCAAAGGGCAGGTTTTTCAGTTCATCGTGTACTTACACATTTTCAGAAAAATGATAGGATTTTTTTTTTTCACTCATTTTTTTTTCACTGAATAAGTGTTGAATGTCTTGGATTAAATGTCAAATATGTCACAACGGTACTTTTTTTAAGTTTATAATATTTATTTACGGGATTAAATAACATTTGTCAATTATAATTCAAGTTTCAACACATTTTATTATTTTTTAAGTGTCGTCTGCTATCGGCATTAAATGACACCAGTGCACGCAACAGTACTTTTCCCAGTTTATATTTTCGAAGAAGAATTTTTTTTCAAGTTTAAAGTATATCTATTACTTATACGGAATGGAATAAAATTTTCCAATTTTAATTCTAATTTCCTGCCTGATTTTTAATTTAAATTTATACTTCCTGTTCTTTTATTATTGTCTCTCCTTAACAATATTTTTTATTTTTCTCTTATTCTTTCACCCTCAGTAACCCCTTGAGTCATAGTGGCTTGATTGGAGTCCAATGATTAAAATTAAATGTCGTATGCTATCGGAATAATTAAATAATACGATATCCGGAGCGATGCTTTTCCAAGTTTATTACTTATCCCAGATAGAATAAAATCTGGTAATTTAAAACTTTTTTCTTCTTATAAGCCGAGTTCGGATTCCAGTCAAATTCGTTACATTCTCTTACGCACAAAAACCCTTGGGAAAGGTATAGATCCATCTCTTCAACCCCCAGGTATGGCTTGAATAGCAGGAGAGACTGGACTGTTTAGCCTCGGTTGGCAACCAATCTACCGCACAAAGAAATGGCAACCAGCTATAGGAAAGATCTTCTGTCTCGTCAGTCATCATTCGAAAGATACATGATCACCAAAGCGTGTATCACGTATGGCACTTAACTGACTGATAAGGACTATAAGTCCTTATAACATTTCAAGCTCTAATTGCCCGTATAAAGTGCATTAAATTTGTCATAACCTATTCTAAACTATTATAGTTTATATATTTTATTGACAGAAGATTTACCTACAAGTAGCCACAAGGAATTGAATCAAAAATCAGTACGGACGCTTCGATGTAATGAGATTGGTTTATCCAAAACCTAAGAAGATTCTCAACAGAGACTACAAGGAACCTAAGGCTCTCTCAAACTCTCACCAAAGTCCCGCATATATATATATATATATATATATATATATATATATATATATATATATATATATATATACATACATAGATAGATAGATAATATTAGTGGTAAATATACACATACATATGCAATCATATATCTAAAATATATAAATATATATGCATACAGACATACACATACATATATATTTTTTTGAATAAAAAAATTCCAAGAGGATAGAATCCAGGTAGAGCTCAATGTCCAGGACAGAGTAAGGATATAATTAAAAGGCTTAAACACTAATATTCCATGGTCATAATTTATTCCATTGGAATCGTAAATACGATCCAATTCATCAAACCTACAAATTCAAAAAATTTTGGAATAAATTATGACCATGGAATATTAGTGTTTAAGCCTTTTTATTTTATATATATATATATATATATATATATATATATATATATATATATATATATAAAAGGCTCAAACACTTCTATGGAATATTAGTGTTTGAACCTATTATATTCTTGCTCTGTCCTGGACATTGAGCTCTACCTGGATTCTATCCTCTTGGAAATATATATATATATATATATATATATATATATATATATATATATATATATATATATAAGTAAACCTAAAGAGCCAGACAAACCTACCTAGGTTTCACCTAAGCGGATCGTCAGGAAGTGTTAGTTTTACTGACTCGGTAGAAATTACATAAAATAATACAAAATTACTTTAGTTAATTTCAAATTTATCTTCTATATTTCTAAGTCTACCATTTATCCTTGCTTTGAATATTGCTGCCGAATCTGCTCCTGCTATATATTTAGAGATTCTTGATAAAACCAAAGAAGAATTTACAATGATGTTGGTCCTGACCTGGCATCTCAGCTTCAGCCTCGTTTCCACTGCCCTAACATAGCTCCCCTATAACTATTCTATAAATACTTTCATAGTAATTATTCTGATGAACTTTCCTCTAAAGTTAACTTAGCTAGGGTATGTATGCTCATTGGCCCCTTTTATTTCTGTCCCTACTTTTAAGTTTAATTCCCCATACCCTCCCTCGTTAGGTGGTCAGTGATGTCAGTTCGCTGGTGGATGCGGGGCGCCTTTCGTTTCGCGTGAGTGGTTTCGTATTTGTTGTCGTGTCTGAATAAGTGCATGTCAGTGTGAGTGTTTGGGATGAATGAATGTTTTATACTATTATAGTCCCGCATTGATTTCGGCCAGTGAAGTGATGTTTCTGCCACATTTAGTGATTGTGGGGGGTTTTATTACTAATCTTATTTTCTTTAGTTTCTTGTAAATAAATAGTTTTTTGTATTCATATTGTAAATATTCATTGGGGTTAATTTTTAGAATTGTTATTTTATTCCCCTCCCCGACAACGAATTGTAAATATGGGGAATAGTTAATATTTTCATAGAGACAAAGAGGTATTATGGTGGTTGTAGTAAGAAAGGTACGTATGAATGTGTTGTTTTGGTGTAAGGAATATTGTTTTGTACGATTGGGTCAGTATTTGCGGCTAGCTAAGTTATAGTTAAGACAGAAGAAGACCGTCCTTTCCTCAATCCCCTTTTCGGTCTTGTGCCACATTTCTGTAGATAACAGAATAAATATTACTTTCCTCTAGACTTTATGAATTTAAGCGCAGTACTAGATTGGTGGCAAGGTCTCATTATTTTACAGTTGAAATGGCTAGATGTAACCGTAAGTTCTATGTTAACAGTTTCTTCTATTGTACTTCTCTTCCAGCTTCTTGCTTCCCAGTCAACCATTTGTAATAATAAAAAAAAAAGTTTTTTTTTTTTTTTTTTTTTTAATTCCATACGTCAAAATCTATACGATAAAAATTTAAAATAAGATTTTTCTCTCCAGAGTCTACCATTCGTCCATGCTTAGAATAATTCTACTGCATATGGCCCGGTACTCCTGATATATCTCTAGAGCTCCTTGGTAAAATTCAAAGAACAATCAGCGATATTATTGGCCCCGATATGGCGTCACTTCAGTCACTTTCACAACGCCGTAAGGTTACCTCCCTTTGTCTTTTTTTTAGAAATACTTTTATGGTAATTGTTCAGATGAGCTCTTCTTATTGGGATTCATATTGTAAATACTCAATGCTCAATAGTTTTTAAATTGTTGTTTTATTACTCCCGGACCACAGACTTGAAATTGTACATATGGGGACTAGTTAGGATTTTCATGGAAACATTGAAGTGTTATGGTGTACGTATTAAGAATGGTAAGTAAGAATGAGTTTTACTGTAAGGAATATTGTGGTATGCTTGGTCAGTGAGTGAGGCTAGTTAAGTTTAAATTTAAGATAGATGAAGACCATCTTTGTCTCCATTCCTAATTTTGGCCTTGTGCCACATTTCGTATTATCATACGAATAAATATCGCTCTTTGCTATAGTGCCTAGACCCTTTGAATTTAAATGAAATACTAGATCGGCGATGAGGTCTCACCAATTTACGGTTGAGCTGGTTAGATGTAATCGTCAATTCTATCCTAACAGTTTCTTTTCTCACACTTCTCGCTTGTGGAACTCTTTTCCGTCTCCTTGCATTCCAGCCAATTTTAATCTGCAAAAAGTTTAAAGTCGATGCCAATCGCTATCTGCTCTCCTCCTGATTAACTATATTCTCTGTTCTCGCACCTTAGCAATGTTCCTGTTTCTAACTCTCCCACAAACAGTAACACAAAGCCTTGCGTCTCAGTGGCTTTACTACCTTCCTTTCGGTGAAGTCGATTAAAAAAATGTGATAAAATTTTAAAATTTATTTATCTTCGATCTTAAGGTGGCTGTGTTTGACGTAAATGTCATTAATTGTATTATAATTTCAGAATCGTGTTTGAAAATCTTTTCGGTTAGTGGCATAATGGAATTAGAATCCATGACCTTATTTCTCTTCGATGAAATTGATGGCAAAAAAAAAAAAAAAATTGTTAAGTCAGGTCAGAACGGCGCACAAAGTTCAACTAGTGAAAAATAAAGTAAACAATATTGTTTTTATTTGCCAGAATAGTCAAAATAAAACGCATTTCAATAGAAAAAAAGTCCATTTAATATTGCCTAAATAAAGCACGTGTTCATAGATAAATAGGTAGGTTACTATATAAACAACACCAGGCGAGATATTCTGTTAGTTGGCCAATCCGTAATCAAGTGCATTAACAACATGGAGCAGAGTAACGAAGCATTTAATCCTGAAGATGAAGAAGCAATAGAATTTAGCTACGTCTTTGTCGCAGATATTCACCCGCTTAAGGTAAGTGATTTCTTTTGGTGTCATCAAAACACCGGTTCCCGTAAGATCACCGAAGTTAAGCAACGTCGAGGCCGGTCAGTATCTAGATGGGTGACCGCTTAGGAATACCAGGTTGTGTAAGCTTGAATGTGTGGGTGGTCTAAAGGGCTTACGGCCATATCACTTTGAAACGCCGGTTCCCGGATGATTATCGAAGTTAAGCAACGTCGAGACTGGTCAGTACCTAGATGGGTGACCGTTTGGGAATACCAGGTTCTGTAACCTTGAATGTGTTTTTGGTATAAATGACTTATGCCCATATCATGTTGAAACATCGGTTCCCGTACGATCACCGAAGTTAAGCAACGTCGAGGCCGGTCAGTATCTAGATGGGTGACCGCTTAGGAATACCAGGTTGTGTAAACTTGAATGTGTGGGTGGTCTAAAGGGCTTACGGCCATATCACTTTAAAACGCCGGTTCCCGGATGATTATCGAAGTTAAGCAACGTCGAGGCTGGTCAGTACCTAGATGGGTGACCGTTTGGGAATACCAGGTTCTGTAACCTTGAATGTGTTTTTGGTATAAATGCCTTATGCCCATATCATGTTGAAACATCGGTTCCCGTACGATCACTGAAGTTAAGCAACGTCGAGGCCGGTCAGTATCTAGATGGGTGACCGCTTAGGAATACCAGGTTCTGTAACCCTGAATGTGTGGGTAGTATAAAGGGCTTAAGACCATATCACGCTGAAATTCTGGTTCCGGTACAATCACCGAAGTTAAGCAACGTCGTGACTAGTCCATATCTAGATGGGTGATCGCTTGGGTATAGTAGGTTCTGTAAGTTTGACCACACCAACTCTTAAAATTTAGAACATTGAAAAAAATAATGTTTTTTTTTTTTTTTTTTTTTTAGTGATCTTATTCGAAAGTAATATGAAAAGAAATTAAAAAAAAAAACAACAAAAAAAAAATGGATTATTTCTTAGAGGTGGTAGGTTTCTGTAGAAAAGCCATGCAATATTCTGTTGTTACTATTTCTATTTTAACGATTTTTTAAAAGTTAAATTAAGAAGCGTGAAATAAAACACGGTCCATTAGCGTTAGTACAATGACACTTCGATGTTTATCATTGGAGTAATACGTGTCAGTGCGTTTTGCAGACAGTCACGCTACCTTCCACGCCAACGATACCGGGTGTTGGAAAATGTACCAATATATCGCTTTCTTTATTTATGCATTTGATTCTATTATAAAGACGAGGGTCCAATAAAAAACCTTGACGTATCATTCTCTTCCGATTGGTTGATAAATTTTCATTAACATCGTCCCTTATAATATTTCTAACCACATATATTTACTCATATTTCACTGGCGTCAGTTTAAACTGATGAGTTTTTTTTTTTGGTATATTTTGGGAACACATAATACATATAAATAATAATAAATATATTATACGATTATATTACAGTGGAATCTCGGTTCACGAATTTAATTCTTTTCTGAAGCCCGTTCGTAACCCGAAATGCTCGTAAATCGAAACTATTTTCCAATAGTAAAAAAAGTAAAATGGATTAATTCGTTCCTGGTTGCAAGATTATTGCTTATTTAAACTTTAACAACAAGTTTATACACAAAACTAATAAAAATCATTAAATCTAAGAAAAATAAATAAACCCCAACACTAAACAGATAAAATATAGACGAATACTTCAATTTTACCGTACCTATATGGAGGAGAGTTGATGGTGTAAGTGGAGGGAAAGAGATGTTATTGTTTGGAAAAGGGGAAAGAAAGAAATGATCGTCTTTTTATTTATAAGAATAGTATAGATCGTTGATTTTGCCATTTGAAACTGAGTAGGAAGAGACAATATCATCAGCAATTGTTTTTCTCTTAACTTTTCTTTTTCCTTTATCAGTATCACTGCTAGCTTTCTTTGGAGCCATGACTGAGGACTAATAAAGAGAAAAAAGGCACAGTACAATAAAATTGGAAAAGAAAAACACAGCACAACACATGACTGTATACAAACATGGCGGTCAACTAAGAAATAATTCCGTTCGGGTTAACTCGGTTCGGCTCGGATCGACTCGGATCGGCTCGGTTCGGCAATGTTTGAGAACCGAAATTTTGTTTCATAACCAAGGCATTTTCATCTTGAATATTCTGTTCGAAACCCGATTTGTTCGACATGTGAGACGTTCGAGAGGCGACATTGCGCTGTGTATATAAATAAATCACTTTCCCCCCGCCATAAGGTTGCCACCCTGTGCCTTTTCCAAACTTTCATAATAATTCTTTGGATAAGAACTTCCTTATGTTGCCTAGACTTTTTTTTAAAGTTAAGCGCAATACTACAGGGGTGGGGGGGGCGACACTATTTTTCAGACACTTTATTTTTTCAAGTTTTAGGTAGCACAGGCAGTCTGTACTGTTTTAGTGTAATGGCAATAACATTTAAAAACTGTTTCAATACTACAAATGGAAAAGCCGAATTTAAATTAGAAGTATTTTTATTTTTTTACAAATTTTCACATTACACAGGCGACAGTATTTTTCGGACATTGCAGAAACAATGCTAATAGTTTATGGCAGCACCTTTTTTTCAATGACTGATATCAATCTATCTTCATAATGTTCGTACATATTGATAATAACGTTTCTTCGTGTTTCTATCAGTCTATTTTTAGCATCCTGTATGCGCTGCCACAGTTCAGCCTCTCTGGTTATTTCTGGCCCGTCGTAAACAAGCTCTGCAAGCATTTCCCATATGTTTTCAATTAAATTTAAGTCTGGACTGCTTGCAGGCCATTCCAGAGTAGTTATATTTGCTTCACACATCCAAATTTTCACTGATTTGGCAACATGGATGCTGCAGTTATCTTGCTGCAAAATAAAATTACTTCACATTTCTTTTTCTATGAGTGGTAGGGCTCTCTTTTCCAAAAGTTCTATATAGCTCATGCTATTTTGACGTCCTTTTAACCACTCGAACCACAAGTTTCCATTCGGAAATACCATACCCCAAACCATGACTTCTCCTCCTCCCATCTGTCTCTTGTTGAGAATAACAGGTTCACCTTTTCTCGACCCGTCAGGTCCATCGAACTTAAAACGTTTTTCATGAGTAAATATCGCTTTCTTGAAGTCGACATGGTTTGTTATCCATCTTTTGGTGCTTCCCAGCCTTGCCTCCTTGTATTTTCTCGTTAGTGCAATTCTTTTCTTGATTTTAGCATACTTAAGTCCAATTTCGTGTAGCTTTCTTTGTACAGTTCGGACACTGACGTCAAGTTCACACTTCTCCTTTACTTTCTTCGCTGTCACCATTTCTCCAGATGCTAACAACCCCGTAACACTCCTCTTCATTCTTCTTTCTGTTCTCTTGGAAATTGTTTTTTTCTGTCCTCTCTTCTTCTTCCGCTCATAGTCTGTACTTAGCATGTATTCAACTGTTGACTTCGGTAGCTTCATCTCAGCGGCGATCTTTCGGATGCTGAGCCCGTCTTCTCTCTTCTTTTGGATCAAACTGATGACTTCTTTTGAATGCATTCTTCTTCAGGATTTTAATACGTTTTCGCGGTGAATGGTAAAGATACTCAAATGTAATGGTCAGGGTACAATTTACCTGCAGAAAATTTGCATATTGTAGACTTTCGACGACTAAATCATTAAAAAACCCGGAATTTGTGCCATGTCCAAAAAATAGTGTCGCCTAAGTTGAAGTAAAAATAAAGAAAACATGAAACCAAAGACAAACCCATCAATCAATGTTCATACCATTAATGGACAGTTACTGCTGAACTACCTACTCATCAACACAAAAGCTCTCGGCAGCAAAAAACACCTTTAAGCACACTTTTCAAAGTGTCCCCAAAATAGTGTCGGCCCCCTGTAGACTGGAGTGGTGATCTCATCAATTTACGGTTGGCGAGATGTAAGCCGTAAGTTCTATGCTAACAGCTTCTTTTCTCGCCTGTGGAACTCCTTTCAGGTTTCAATGTTTCCGGCCTACTTTGATCTTAAAAAAATTAAATGCAATGTCAATCGCTATCTACAAATTTTTATGATAGATTCAGAATAGGTGTCATCGTTGCTTTCATTCCAATTCCTGATCATAGATTCTGATTCAAGTTTATTTTGAGACCCATTTCTTGGAAGGTTTTCCTTCGGAAAGCTTAAGGCCATATCACGTTGAAACACTGGTTCTCATATGATTTTATAGTTTCAGCTGTATAGTTTGTAGATGATAAAATGTATTGCATTTTTTTTTATAAAAATGTATTGTTCGTAATTTCAACACGGCCTATTCTAATTATTTTTCTTCTATACTTTTTTATTATAACTGATCCATAAACCAAGATATCTGAAGTGTTTAGTAATTACTAATTCCATATACTGCATTTTTATGATGGATTCAGAATAGGTACCATCATTGCTTTCATTCCAATTCCAGTTCATAGTTTCTGATTCAAGTTTATCTTAAGTCCCATTACTTGGAAGATAGAGGATGCTGATTTTCTGTTTAAGATCATTCTTATCCTAACTTTGAACATCTATGTCATCAGCATAGATCACCTCATACTTTACTCGAAGACTATCATCGTCAGGCTTTCTCAATTATATGAATTGATGGTTACTGTCTGTTTTTGAGGAATTAAAAAAAAGATTTATCTTTCCTTGTTATCAGAGTTTCTTTCTCCCGAATATTGATTTTATTTTCTCCATGGGACAGATTTTCTTTCGGAAGGCTTATGGCCATGCCACGTTGAAACATTGGTTTTCGTATGATCACACTGAAGTTAAGCAACATTAAAAAATTTAAATGCAATGTCAATCACTATCTACGCATTTTATGATAAATTCAGAGTAGGTGCCATCGTTGCTTTCATTCCAATTCCAGATTATGAGTTTCTGATTCAAGTTTATCTTGAATACCATTTCTTGGAAGATAAAGGATGCTGATTTTCTATTCAAAATCATTCATATCCCAACTATGAACATCTATGTCCTCAGCATTGCCCTGTTCATCATCAGTACGTTGGCCTCGGGAAGGAAAGCAGGATCATTGTCTAGCACATCCGAAGACATTTTATGTTTTATGACGCCGTGCCTGTGCTGTGGAATGGTTGGTTTAGTTTGATTGATTTTGTTTAGCGGCACACCAACACCTTTATGAATTATTGAATGCCTTAATTTAAACATCTTGTACACAATTGTATGCCTTCAAAATAAAGATATTTTGTCCATAATTTTATAGTTTCAGCGTAAACGTATGTTTTTTTTAGATATATAGTTTGTAGATAATTGTTTTGTACTGTGGAATAGTTGGTTTAGTTTGATTGATTTTGTTTAGCGGCACATCAACACCTCTATGGGTTATTTAATGACGCAATCTAAATATTGTGTACGCAATTGTATGCCTTCAAATACAGATATTTTGTACATAATTTTATAGTTTCAGGGTAAATGAATTTTTTTAGATATATAGTTTCTAGAAGATAGAGATGTATTGTACTTTTTTATGAAATTGTATTGTTGGTAATTTTATAATAAAAATGTATTGTTGGTCATTTGACTATAAGAATGTATTGTTGGTAATTTTTTTATTAAAACAAATGTTATTGTTCCCAGGTACATCATTGGTCAGGGTGGATCTGGGAAGAATAGGCATAAAGAGCTGGTTTCACGCTTCCCCAATATCTTGACCAGAGGCCTTGCTGCCGGATGTAGTTTATCGTCATACGCAGGACTACTCATTGGGGGCGGGGATTGCATCCTCTGTAGAGCTGCAGTCGGCGTATTCTACAGTCTCGGCGGCCATAGCGTTGTGTTGTGGAAAGTAAAAACGAGCTGACTGTTGCGATAGAAAGCAATAATAAGATGTAAACAAAATTATAATTAAACTACTTCAACTGAGATATTCAAACCATTCTTAATTTTTTTTTCAGGATCTTGTCGTTAAAGTCCAGAATCCTCAGACCATCAGAGAGCAGGGCAAACCAAAGTATATCAATTTCCAGTTGTCTGTGGAGGTTAGTTTGAAATGTGGCAAAACAACTTTGGCAAGCGAGGAGTGAGATGGGGCGAGGATTTTCTGCGTCACTCCTTGCGGACCAAAAATTCTTGTTTTTTATTCTTTCTACTTTGAGCAGTGATTCCCAAACCTTTTTTTTTTTTCTCTAGGACTCATTTTCGGGATGAGGATTTGCTCGCGCCCCACCAAATTTTATGGGATAAAAAGTACATTTAAAAATTAGAAAAAACAGAGAGGGGGTTAAAGGGAGATAACCGCGGTTTCGAAGTCAGAATATTATCATTGATAACTCTCTCCTCCAATTTACGGACCCTAGTTACTATATTCTTAATACTTGATATAATGCAAAAATATCAGAGATAAAATCGGTCGCTAATTATTTATAACTATTTATACCTGAACACGTCTTTGCAATTACAAATAATCCATGATAATATTTTAAATTTTGAAATTAAATTTATTTTTGGCATATGTATTTTTTGAAACTGTAAATCTTTGATTGACTTTCAACCATTCCGCCTCACTAGCTATCCTCTTTCACCGCAGATATAAGGCTCGTAGCACTGTTTGGGAAGCACTGAATGTCATGCAGCATCTTAAAGTGGAAAATTTATAATTCTATGCACGTCAAACTTTTAAATAATTTGACGCCAATTTCTAATTCAGGGTTTCCTCTACCATTTTCTTCATCCTTTTATTCTGAGGAAGAATTTCGAGAACCTGTTATCTACCAACACACACACACACACATGCATACATATTTATTTATCCTTATTATTATTATCACACGCGTTATTTTAAATGTTTACACGGGTTTGAGTTGCTTTCCCTGTTTTTTTTTTTTAATTTTATTTTCTTAATAACCAGCGTAGCTCAAGAAATATGACAAACGAAGAATTCTGCCTCCCGACAGGGATCGAACCTGTATTCCCATTTTCATTAAGGAAACTGCTTTTGTGTAACCTAGGATTCGAGTTAAATAAACCATTTACAAGGTCGCAGTATCAGATTTACCGAGTTCCAGGCAAATTTTCATGCGAGCACGTGTGCTTGTATTTGTAAGCCAACGTAAAGAGTCGCTTCACCAGCATGCTAACACAATTTACGGAGAACTGAGACCAATCTACTGAAGATTTTATTTATTATTTATCTTTTCCCTTATAGGAGTAGATAGGTTTGCCTATCGCCCGCTTCACACCAGTCTGTTGAACAGGAGTAGAGTTTTATCCCTTGTTTCCTGATAACAGATTTTGAGATGGGAGATAGAAGGGACTTTTTTTTTCTTGTGCAATAATTGAACGCAAGTAGATAGCAGAAATTCTCTATGGGCTAAATAGACGGACAGACTGGGCTCTTCAATAGCAGTTGGCATCTAGTCTAGGAGAAGGACAACTTTAAATTCAAAATCGGTTGGATGGGATCAGCAACTTCATTCCGTAACAACCTGCTTATTTTTAATCAGTTCAACTCAAGCAAGGTGAGAATTCCACAGATATGAAATGGGCTATACTGGGAGTGAAACAGAACGTAAAAGACATTAGAAGGAACCGGAAACACAATCCTAAACAGGAAAAACCTCTACATCGGTTAAAAAAAAAAAACAAAACAAAAAAAACAGGGACGAATGAGAACCAGGTGATTGGCGAACCTTTCTACTCCTATTGAGGAAAAAAATACTAAATAAAATTTAGTTTAGGGGTATATATTAGAAGTATAGAGTTGAAGTAGATTTCAGAAGGAACCAGAGATCCAGACATAAACAGGAAAGAAGGGATAAACCTCTACTCCTGTTCAAAAGACCGTGGTGGAGTTTGAACCGGCCGATAGGCAGACCTATTTACAACTAATAGGGAAAATAAATAGTAAATAAAATTTAGAGTTTAGGCGGAGACTTTAGAAGTATAGAGTTGAAGTAGACTTCAGAGGGAACCGGAAACCCTATCCTAATCAGACGGGGGTTAGTGTGAAGCGAACGATACGAGATATTACACTTGAGGTCTGAGTTAAAATTGAGTCCGAACAGATGAGCGAAAAACTCATTTTATCTTTCCGCGCTCAAGAGTAGTAGGATATTTTTAACTGTTTTTTGCCGGTTATTTTTATGTTTCATGGTTAAAACTCTCTAAGCATTCATTCAGCATCCCCTATACACTCTTTGTGCCGCTGGGGTCACCATTCCACCCCCTCCATCTAATTGTGTTTCATGGCAATATAGTTCAATGGCTTGCCGGTTCCTTTTTCACCGAGGATGTTGAGGTTAACTCGTCCCTCTTCTCAGAATTTTTTCCACCCACTGTTAAAGGCGTTGGCCTCTGAGGCGCAGCTCATACACCCCGCCCAGCCTGACGATTGACCGCTTGATACAGGTTCGATTGGGAGAGTCGTTACCTTTCACCGGTCGGGTGGGAAAACCCTTCGGACTACTCTCACAGATCCGTCAGGTCGATGCTGTTGACCGGGTTGTGGCTGTTGCAGTGCCCATGTGACTTCTTGGAGACATTTGTGAGAGTTAGACGTCGACCGTGGACAGTTTCGCATCCCAATTCACCTGAGTAAAGCAGGGTCGACCGCTTCGCTGCAAAGGTACTCTCACTGACGATATTCAGTCACCCCCCCACGAGGGTATGTGGCACAAGGCCTTTTTAACGTGGGCTCTCCGAGCCCGTGGGCTCGGCCAAAAATATGTCCATTGAACTCGTATAAACAGGGTCGGTTTACCTCCCCGAAAGAGAATCCGCCCTTCGGCGTAGCCTCCTTCGGGTTCCTCCCCGCCCGAAGGGAGAGTGTTCAACCGATCTGTCGTTCAAGAGTTGAGCGACTGACTCTCACTGACGATACATCCCTAATCATACGATATAATTAATGTATGTTATTTGCTAGTAATGCTGCTGGCATTTTGTCAAAAGTTGCATAATATCTATAAGTTTTATTGCAAAAGATTAAATTACAAATATGTTAAAGAAAGCATTAATGTATTTTATTTACATTATGCGGACCATTGTCCTCATCTTTGTCGCCATATTTGTCACAACGTTTCGGCCGTTGTACGCTCTGGCCTTGTTCAGGTGGTTGGAACGTCGAACTGAACCCTTTATTTCGATCCCTGGGGTAGACTGCTCCACGTGCCATGTTTGATGGATGTCAGTTATCTCCTGAAAGTTCTCCACTGCCTTAACCGGGTATTGAACTCACACTCTTTGGGTCTGTCACTGGATCTAACCAACGTCTTTATCCACTGTGCCATGTGTCCTTGTATGATTGATGGGTATTATAAACCTAATGTTTTCAGCAACCATTTTTACCATTGCTCATATTGCAATTTTTGTTGTTATCAATTCATGTTTTTACCAGAGCTCATATTGCAACTTTGTTATCATTGCTTTTCTCTGGCACTCCTTATTACTCAGAAATATAGACAGACTATTAATGTATGTATTCTTCATTTTTCAAGCATGCTGGCGAGTTTTTTCCTCTGGACAAATCAGATCATGTCAGAAGAAGTTTCCAAGATTTTATGTGGCTGACTGAAATTCTTAAGAAGCGGCATGGCAATAAGTAAGTCGAGTTTTGATAATTTTTTTATTTTTTATTATTTATTGTTTTATTGCTCCATGTCCCTCGGGGGATTATATCTATTCTTGACTAATCTTTTGTTCCAGTGTTTCACTTGCAATATTATTAACCAGAAACTACGAAATTATACGAGTATTATAACACACACACATAAATCTTTAAATATGCAAATAGGAAAAATAACGTATTTTAAATCATTTAATTTATAATATTAGTTTGGTGCAAAAATAATGACGTAATAATGTCGTTTTTTGACGTTAAAAAATACGTCAAAAAACGACATCATTACGTCATTATTTTTGCACCACCCTAATATTAATGCTCTGTAAATTTACATTGAGCACTATTTTGTAAAAATAAAAATATCTATGAGAACACCGGATTATATATCTTACTGTTCTTTCTTTTTATTTATATATATACATATATATATTATATATATTATATGGGTGGTACTTGCTGGAAAGCGTTCAATATCAGTGATAAAGCTAACATTGTGAGTTAAATGAATATGAGTTTGTGACCCTGGGTTTCACGCTTTTACGATCTCCTGTTTATTTCATTATATATATATATATATATATATATATATATATATATATATATATATATATATATATATATAGGAATGTCGGATTAAAAATAAATCTTTTTACTTTAAATTCTTTTATATATATATATATTATGTGTGTGTGTGCGTGTAGGTATATATATATATATATATATATATATATATATATATATATATATATATATATATATATTATAAATTAATTGATTTAAAATATGTTTTTCCAGTACAAAGTTCTAACCATGTTTCAAAAATGGAAGCTAAAAGCTCCGAATTGAATTTTGTAATTAAATTAAAGACATTAGTTCCATTTCATCCTCAAGCGAATTTTGGAGTAACTTTTAAAATTACTGGGTTTAAATTCACTTCCACTAGACAGGGGTGTTTGCGTGTTCTTTATGTCTGTATTTTGATGTATCCGTTATTAGCTACGTTTTGGTAGGGGGTAGAGATGTATTCTTCAATGAAATCTGATATCCGTTAAATGCATGTCGTCTAAATTTTAAATCAATTAATTTATAATATTAATGCTCTGTAAATTTACATTGAGCACTATTTTGTAAAAATAAAAATATCTATAAGAACACCGGATTATATATCTTACTGTTCTTTCTTTCTATATATATATATATATATATATATATATATATATATATATATAGAGAGAGAGAGAGAGAGAGAGAGAGAGAGTTGGGAGGCAAGATGGAGTAATGGATAGCGGTTTGGATTGTGGAATTGGTGTGCCGAACCGAGTTCGAATTCCAGTCGAATGCATTACATTCACTTACGTGCTAATACCCGTGGGAAAGCTATGAATTCTCTTCCTCTTCTCACCTCCACCAGCAGAACAGACCGGGTTCTATAGCCTTGGATGGCAGCTGGTCTACTGCGGAAAGAAATGGAAGCCTACTGCGGGAAGAAAATCTGCCTCGTCAGTCATGATTTCTTTAGCTTGTATAATAATGCATAGCGGCTCGGATTAAGGAATCGGAGAGCAGTGTTCGAATTCCAATCGAATGTATTACATTCACTTACCTGCTAATACCCTTGGAAAAGCTATGAATCCTCCTCTTCTCTCTCCAGCTATGAGAAAATAGCAGGACAGACAGGGTTCTATAGCCTTGGATGGCAGCTGGTCTAGAAGAAGGAAAAACACTGCGGAGGGTCGTTTAGTGCACCAAGTTTCTGTATTCTGTCCTTCAAAAAGTGTGGATGGTTCTGCACGAAATCTTCAACACTAGGATCAAATCTCATGTGCTGTTGTTGGGCTGTCGGTTTCCTAGGAACCGATCTGCTTGACCTTCATACGTCGAATTCGACGGGAGAGTCAAGTATATATATATATTAAAGACATTGCTTATAAACTTCAATCTTCCATGAATCTCGTACATTCATAACTTTTACCGACCTGGATGTCCGAGAAATTTTTCATAGAAAATATTCGTCCTTTGACAGGATTCGAACCTGCATCCTATACGGAACCGCCATTTAGTGGGGCGTGCCTAACCGATTCGGCCACAAAGGAGCGTTCGGTAGGCAAGGTCGAATTTACTGCTAAATGGCGGTTCCGTATAGGATGCAGGTTCGAATCCTGTCAAAGGACGAATATTTTCTATGAAAAATTTCTCGGACATTCAGGCCGGTAAATGTTAATTAATACTGTTTATTATAAGCAGAGCATTTACTTAAATACTTGTATCTCTAAAAAGAAGGTTAAACATAAAAATGTCTTTAATAAATAAATTGTCGGACTTTGTCCATTTCTTAATATATATATATATATATATATATATATATATATATATATATATATATATATATATATATATATATATATATATATATATATATCCACTTCTGTGAATAATTAATGCTACTACCTAATCATAAGAAGAAATTCAACTTTCTGTACCAGGAAACAATATAATTGAATTGTAAATGATTCATAAAATTTAAGAACATCTTAATAATGTGTAACTCCACGGCGTTTGCATAAGTTGCGGCAAGCGTTGATTTCATTGGTTGAGATAATTGGCTGTTATCTCACGTCACACATCTTGGACGTTCATTGAAAGCATTGCTTTTGAAGTTAATTACATTTTGTTCATTTTTTCCATCATTGTGGCTCAAACATGTCCAATTGGGTTTGCATCAGGTGGGGAGCCATGGTATAACTGTAAGTTCTTTTCGCTGAAACAAAGCCATAATTACCTTAGCTTTTTGGATTGGGGCATTATCTTGCTGCAGAATATAATTAAACTGAACAAGATCATTCACATTAAGATTGTCTGGCAAGTTGAATGTATCCAGGCGAATAGAAATTTCGACAAGCTGGCCAATTTTGTCTCCACGGAAACAACCCCAATAAAGTATCTTGCCTCCTCCTCCGCTGTAAATCATTGATCTTATCAACCTTGGTTGAAACACTACATTTTTTTTTTTTTTTTAAATTTTTTTGTTGTTGTTATAGCAACGGACATGTCGGCGTTTCTTTGTTTGAACTAAATGGATAGACACTTTATCAGTGAACAACACATCACGCTGTTGGTCGACAGTCCAAGTTAGCCTTGCTTTTCTCTAGGCCAAGTTAGCCTTTTTTTTCTTATTGCAGGCTGAAATCATTAGTGTCTCCTAGGAGACACAAATACATTGTCCAAATGACATCATACGACTGCGTGTAGTAATTGCAGAAATATTTGTCTTCTTCCATATTCAATTCTTGAGTAATTACTCGAGAACAACCAGTTGGTATTAGGTTGGTGCAAAAATAATGACGTAATAATGTCGTTTTTTGACGTTAAAAAATACGTCAAAAAACGACATTATTACGTCATTATTTTAGCACCAATCTAATAGAACACACTGCAGCATATGTAAACGTCGATCCTGTCGAGCAGCAGTGCTATGACTAACATTACTTCTTGGAAGATTAAAAATATCAGTTTCTTTAAAATTGGAATTTATACGATCGGACAACATTATATCGCTTTGCAAGATCGGTAAGAGATACACCTTCATTGTGTAGGACACAAATTACGCCTCTTTCAGCTACAGGCAAATGTGTTTTTGGCATTCTGTAAAGAGAGCGGCAACATTTCTAGAAATGTCTATATATGATGCATAAACGGATTACATAATCTACATCTATAAAAAACAGAAAATGAAAAATTTCTCAGAGTTATTCGGTAGAAAAAGGCAATATGCATAAAGGTTAAAAGACAATAGGAAAACTGTATTATTAGCCGACGCGTTTCGTCCAATGTGGACATTTTCAAGGCAAAAACGAAATGAATTTATTGAAAACAAATATCAATACAGAGGCGGATATGCAATATAATTGGCCCTGTTCTGGCATCTCGTCTACAGTCACTTTCTCACAGACGCGCCGTCGCCTCTCTCTGTCTTTTTTACAAATACTTTCATGGTAATTGCTCCGAGGAGCTGCATTCGCTGGTTCCCAGACTTCATGAATTCAAGCGACCTACGAGGCTGGCATCCCGCTCTCACCCCTTCACTGTCGAAACTCCTAAATGTAGCCGTCTCTTCTACGCCAATAGCTTCATGTCCCGCACCTCTCGCCTGTGGAACTCCCTTCCCTATTCCAGTTTCCCTGAGCGCTATAATCTCCAACTATTCAAATGTAATGCCAATCGACATCTTCAGTTGCCTTGATCTATCCACTATCCTTCTCCTCATCCTTTTCTCTATCACTCCTATCTGATCTTGCTCCAAGTCTTCTGTAACCCCTTGCGTCCTTGTGGCTTCCAGCCTTGCTTGGGGTGAAAAGCTTAAAAAAAATAACGTTTTCTAAATTCTTCTAGTTGCTAAGAACATTTTGTTTGTTGTTAATAGTTACTTTGTTTTCAATAAATTCGACCCCCATACGTCAGTAGGCCTAACTTCGTTGTCATATTCACGAAGTTTCCGGTCTAATTCAGGTGATTGGAATTTCAAACCGAAGCCTTTATTTCGTCACTGGTATAGATTGCTCTATTTCCACGAGCCATGCCTCTTCCGGATAACACAGTTTTAGTTATTTCCCTTTACGTAACTCGATTCTCCAAGTTGTTGTTCTCCTCTGCTGTACTGAACCCACAAATCTTTTGGGTCAAGTCACTAGATTATTTCAAGCAACGTTTTAAACACTGGGCCACGTGACAAAGATGAGGACAACATTGCAAACAGTGTTAATAGTTACAATGCCCCATGTCAGAAATATAGACAGGGCTTACG
The DNA here is from genome assembly GCA_963932145.1 of Acanthosepion lycidas. Taxonomy (NCBI): domain Eukaryota; kingdom Metazoa; phylum Mollusca; class Cephalopoda; order Sepiida; family Sepiidae; genus Acanthosepion; species Acanthosepion lycidas. Next base: position 26,434,325 of record OZ010606.1, on the reverse strand, counting down.
TCGTTGATATCTGCACACGATTACGTATCAGGGAGAAGGAAAACAGCAATATTAGGCGTAAGCATGGCTTCAAACTTGATATTTTATGTTTGATATTTGTAATACTTGATACTTGTACTTATAACTAATTTAAGAAATCGGGAATCAATTTGACACTGTATTTATATTATGAACAGGATCCCCACTTCCAAAATGATGTAAAAATATCAAAATTTTTCCATTTTCATGAATGCCATGGGAAGAGAAATGTCTAATGAATGCTATTCTTAAAAAATTATCACTCCAATGTTTCCCCTGCTGATATATATATATATATATATATATATATATATATATATATATATATAGTTATTTATTTAAAAATATGATTCCAACTCGCTACATAAGAGGTCTCATGTTTCAAAACAAGAGCCGAAAACTTCAAAATAATATTTGAATTAACTTGAGTTAAAGTAGGCTCTGTCCCATCTTCAAGATTCCCAAAAAAATTTCGCTTGAAGATGGAACAGAGCCTACTTTAACTCAAGTTAATTCAAATATTATTTTGAAGTTTTCGGCTCTTGTTTTGAAACATGAGACCTCTTATGTAGCGAGGTGGAATCATATTTTTAAATAAATAATTATATTTATGCTCTACTTTCGTATCGAGCACTATTTTTAAAAAATAATAAAAATACTAAGGAACTTTGGATTATTTAACAAACCAGTTTCTTTCCTATTTTCTACAATATTTTCACACACACACACACACACACACACACACACACATATATATATATATATATATATATATATATATAGTGATAAACTTATATATATATAGTGATAAACTTCCAAAAGAATATAAATTCAGGGAGAGATCTATGTTAGAAACAGTGCAATAATTATTATTCTAAAAATTATACAAACACCTAAACTTCATAAGGTAACAATTAGTTTCCTTAGGGTCGTAAAAACGGCCCAAATTCTTCAGACCTTCAAATCCAAAAGTAAACAGAAAATATAGGGTGTTTCAAAAAGAATACGCCAAAATCATTGCGCTGTTTTTTCAGGTCTATAGCATTGTAGTGGACTCAATCAGTGGTTATTTGATAGAGTAGTTATCAAAGTTTGATTGGGTTTAAGTTTCACCGCTGTCGTTAGTATAACTTCCGGTTCAGCTGAATTGTGGGAAGATCAATCAAAATGGCGACTCCTCAGCAGAAGGCGTTTTGCGTGCTTGAATTTGCGAAAACAAACGCCATTGTCACAATGCAGGCAGATTCGAATGACTTCATTTTTCAGCAAGATGGAGCACCACCCCATTGGCATCTCGGGGTTGGAGCTCGTCTGAATGAAAACATGCCTCAGCGATGGATTGGGAGGAGAGGTGCTAAAGACCTTGCTCTTTGTGGTTGGCTTGCCAGATCCCAGGACATCACTGTGTGTGACTTTTTCTTGTGGGGGGATGTTAAAGACCAAGTTTATGTTCCAGCACTTCCAGCAAGTATCGATGACTTGAAAGATTGAATAACAGCTGCAATCAACACGGTGGACCGTGACATGCTGAGGCGCGTTTGGGAGGAATTCTCATATCGGCTTGATGTTGTCCGCGCTGCCGGTGGTGGCCATATTGAGCACTTATAAAACATCAAATGAAACCTGAATGTATATACAACACATGTGTTCATGCTAGAGGTTTGTAATTTTTTTCGTTATTGACACATCACGTGATGATTTGGGCGTATTCTCTTTGAAACACCCTGTATTTCTCCATGTTTAAATATTCGGTTGGTGCATAAATAATGTCGTTTTCACACATAGTAACATATGTGAGAAAACGACATTATTTTTGCACCAACCTAATAACAAAATTTATACTTGAAAGTGGGGGGAAAGTTAGAATAGAAAGACGCGTAAGTAAAAATTGTTACCCCCTCTCTTTAAATGATTTCACCATCTTCCGTCCCACAATCTCACATACGTCTTTTCGCTGTCTTTCTCTCTCTCTTGTCTTTATTTACACACCTCTCTCTCAATCTTACTTACACGTCTTTCTTTCCAACTTTTTTCGCCACTTCAAGCATAAATTTTGTTATTGAAACCTCGAGAAATATCTTCTGTTTTCTTTTGAATTTGAAGTTCTGAAGAATTAGGGCCTTTTTTTACGACCCTAAGGAAATAAATTATTACATAGTTTTATTGTTGGTATATTTTTTTAGAATAATATATATATATATATATATATATATATATATATATATATATATATATACTCTCCAGTCGAAATTCGATGTATGAGGGTTAAGTAGATCAGTTCTTAGGAAACCGTCAGCTCGACAACAGCACATGAGATTTGATTATAGTGGTGAAGGTTTCGTGCAGGATCATCCACACTTTTTGAAGGGCCAAATACAGAGATCTGGTGCACTACGTGCCACAAGGCCCCCAAACGACCCTCCGCAGGTTTTGAATTCAGAGTTGAACAACTCTCCTAGACCAGTATATATATATATATATATATATATGGGCAACATATCTTCATTCAAACATGTTTCATTGAATAACATCGACCTATTTTGTCTACTTATTTTTATACTGATCCTTTCTAGTTTCTTGATGTTGAGATGAAATCTATCAAGGAAGGCGCCGTAGATTTTTTTTTTTAACCAACTACTTTTGACCTTTTCTCAGATGATCTTGAGGGACTCAAGAATATGAAGTTTTTCTTTATTATTTTCGTGGTGTACTATTTGTTATACTTACCAACATTGTATATCAGTTTAAATGTCCTTTGGGAGATTGTATATTTGACAAAAAATAACTACATATGTTGGCTTGACGGCCACAGATTATCAAGACGCCTTACATTTCATTTGTCGGATATAAGCATTTTAAACATATTCACAATACAGGAAAATACTTTTTCATAACATCAATATACTACATAACGAAAATAATAAACAAAAACTCCAAATTTTCGAGGCCCTCTATATCAGAATCAACCATCCAACACTCAACACAATTTATTACGAATATAGCAGCAACATTTTAAAGTACATAAACGCTTGAAACCCTTGTTTTATAAAAAATTCTATAACTACAAAGTATAGATTTAAAATTTCTAAAGTACCTGTAACAGCGCACTTTCTATATTTTTAGTATTTTCTTTTTTCTTATTCTTCTTCTCTTATATTCTATTGTTTGAACGACCAAAGTAAAGTTTTTGCTTACTTCATTGTTGGGGGTTTAAGCTTGATTATAATGGTCGAGTTCAAGTCAGTCTTGCGCTGAGTTGAAACGACCAAAGTAAAGTTTTTGCTTACTTCATCGTTGGGGGTTTAAGCTTGGTTATAATGCTCGAGTTCAAGTCAGTCTTGCGCTGAGTTGAAACGACGAAAGTAAAGTTTTTGCTTACTTCATCAGTGAAGTTTCGGCAAAACTCCCGCGAATGCTATGCGTTTAACAGTGGAAAGAGAGTTCAATCGACCGGGGAAAAGAGACGTTCTCCAGTGGAACGTGTTCATTCACGTCCTAATACATCTTGGAGCAAAGGAGCAATAGCGAAGAAGGGAATGTTTGTCTTATAGAAATTAAACACCACCATATAATGGGTGTGTGGCGAAGCCACGTGGGCTAATAAAATTGGAAATGGGAGTTTTTTTTTTTTTTTATTATCTGAATTGAAGTCTTTTCGTTTTTTTCAGCGTCATCCCGCCATTGTATACCAAACAGAAACTGGCAAATAAAATTGATTTTTATTACATTGTAAAGCAGCAAAAATCTCTCTACGATTTTACGGAAGCGTAAGTTTTATTTTGCTTTCCTATGGATTATCGAGCACACAGCCCTAGGGGAAGACAATGATTTAAAAAAAAAACATTTGATTAAATGGAATTGAAAAATACATGTACAGCGCGAATGGCGAAGAAAAGTTTCAAAGAAAACCTAAGAATAGCAACTAATAATTTATATAAGATAACCTCGTCTATTATTTGTACTCGTCAGCACCCGATCGCATCCGATCATCGAGATCGTTATCCTATCTCCCTATTCCCTTTATTTCCTCCGGAGGCGGTGGCGGAGATGGCTGAGTTTGACGAGGCCATTCGCGTGAATTTGATTTTGGTGGACAAACTCAGCGTGACAGAGAAGCCCACACACTTAACCAAAAGCTCCTGCCTCGCGGTTCAAAGGGGATTAAGACAGGCGAGATCTGGCAAACCTGGTTGCATCGGGCTGTATGTTGGCCCAACTGGCGTTGCCCTCTTCCGCCTGTTCTGCCGTTGAGATCATGTCGATCTTTGCCTATTCCGCCGTTGCGGGTCTTCAGGGTTCTTTTAGCGTTCAGTGTAGTCCTTCCTCGTCGACCTTACCGCCATGGGTGGCCCTACATAAGATGGAACTCCAGAGCTTCACTCTTCGTATCAGTGGGACCAGTTAGCCCTCTATCATGACAAGGAACAATAATATATATTTTATACTGGACGTCGGAGAAAACAATTCGTTATTAAATGTATCAATTTGACATATTACTCTAATGACATTAATAGAAATTTGGTTCGGTTTGTTTTGTTTTACGGGATATCAACCTCAATTGGTTATTTAATGCCGACAAAATTTTTTATTGCGGGTAATATTTTGTTTTGTCAAAAATCTGTTTCTGTTAATATTAGATTGGTGCAAAAATAATGACGTAATAATGTCGTTTTTTGACGTTAAAAAATACGTCAAAAAACGACGTTATTACGTCATTACTTTGGCACCAACCTAATATTTAGTTCTTAGCAGATATCAGTAAAGATAATATCTATTAGGTTGGTGCAAAAATAATGTCGTTTTTTCACGTATTTTTTAACGTCAAAAAACGACATTATTACGTCATTATTTTTGCACCAACCTAATATTTTCCCTTCAAAAATGTATGGCTGGTAATAATTTTTTCAAAACAGTATTGCTGGTAATAGTTAACTATTTGCCCATAGTTGGGACCCCAGCAGGTGCTACCACCTTTGGTCAGGGTGACCTGGGAACACCAGCAATTAAGAGGTGGTTCAACGCTCCTCAAAGCCTCCTGATCAGAGGCCTTGCTGCTGGACGTCTTTTATCATCTTACCCAGGACCCGGATGTAGTTTATCTTCTTACCCAGGACGCGGATGTAGTTTATCATCTTACCCAGGACGCAGATGTAGTTTATAGTCATACCCAGGACTGACATTAATAGAAACGAATGAATAAATAAGAAAAGAATAAAATTATCATTAAATATTTTTTTATTGTTGTTGCTAAAAATAAATACTTCAGAGATAAATAATAAAGAAAGGAATTCATTACTGAATCAATAGTAAATAAAACCAAAAATGTTATGACTTGAAATGCTTTTCTACAAATTTGCAAATACTTCCCTGTCCATAAAAAATGTTACTACCATCAATAAATAAGAAAAGGATGAAATAATAAAATTATTGGCAAATGTTTAAAACCCTTCAATAAATTTTTTGAAGAAAAAAAATATGACCAACAATAAAAATCTTGTCGGCATTAAATAACCCATTGAGGTTGATATGCTGTAAAACAAAACCATCTAATATATCATTATATAAATTGAAATATAAACTAATATACTTAAGCACAGTACTAGATTGGCAGTTAGGTCTCATCATCTTACTGCTAAAATTGCTAGATGTAACAACAAGTTTTATTTTAATAGTTTTTTCTCGCTTCTTGTTCTATCTCCTCATCAATGTTTCCTCAGTTTGTTTCACTCTCAGTAACCCCTTGTATCAGTGACTTTATCACCTGGCTTGGGGTTAAAAGTGTTTAATAAATGATAGGGAAAGAAATTGGCAAGATACTGAACTAATTATCAATGATAAATAAAACAAACATTACTACTTGAAATGCACGCCTACAATATTATGTCCTCTTTCATAAAAAAAGGGAAATGCTACACTTAAATATAAATATAAAATTATTCAAGCCAGTGTATAAGTAATTTAACAAATACAATTCATTTATATGTTCCAAATATAACAATTCCTAATAATAATAGACTTTCTTAATAATGTAAACTTGCTAAAACATTCATCTAATATATACATATATATTGGCAGTGGCATCCACTCAAATCCAAGCATCAAGATAGTCATCTCTCTCTGCTCCCTTTCTCCCCTACTCTTATGGGAGTGGTGGAGATAGCTGCGAATCAATGAGTTTGACAAGGCCATTTGTGTGAATTTGATTTGGGGGGACAACTCTGTGCTCTGGAGAAGCCCACACACTTGTTCAGAAACACCCCCTTCACAGCTCAAAGGGGATTGAGACAGGCGAGATCTGGCAAACCTGGTTGAATTGGGCTGTCAAAATCTGCCTTGGTTATGCCAGTCGAACTGGTGTTGCCCCCTTTTCTGCTGGTTTGGCTGTTGAGATCATGTAAATATTTGCCTATTCTGGCATTAGAGTCTTTGGGGATTGGTTGTGTTCAGTCTGATCCTTTCTCTTCAACCTTACTGCCATGGGTGGTTATATAGGAATTGGATCTCAAGATGGTTTTGCTCTTATGATCACTATGACATGAAACAATTATATATATATATATATATATATATATATATATATATATATATATATATATTTATTTAAAAATTTTATAACATAAACATGTTATAAAATCACTACAAAAATAGTCATTTTGTTTCAACACCCTCGGTGTCTTATAAAGTGATGATGTTGAATGTAAAATAAATGGTTTTAAACGTTTCAAATTAGTTAACAATCCTTCGCAAGGGGAAAACGTTGTTCCAAAAGCTAGAATGAGCAATCAAAATACAAGTATAGGAAAATTCAAAAAGCCTGATAGTTTTTTAAGAATAGTAATTGTTGGTTATTGGAATTCAATAAGAGCCAACAGCTGACTGACACGAATGTTAACTAGCATGCTAGCATGCAAAAAAATCGATAGCTGCATTCGTCACAAGTGGCAAAAATTTAAATCTGCATGGCACTTTACTCCAATTGGCTCGTTCGCTTGCTTAAATTAACGTTGATTCTGATTTAGCAGAACTGGGTTGGGTGTGAAAAAGTATTTGTTGTTAACATTCTTTTTTCAATCGGTTTTTCCAGTTACGAGTCCTTTTTTAAAGCTGATAGTTTTGTGTTCATTTTGTTTAGTTCTTTTTTCGTAACATATTAAATCTTTAGTATAGAGCTTAGAAAAAATTCGTAGTGTGAGATAGGCAAGAAGTAAGGCATGTAGCAACATCAGCACGGCAACGGGCACTCCTTTAAAGGCAAGGAAGGGCAAAAATATAGTCAAGTGATAGCGATTGCTGTATGAGTCGTACGATTTTCGAATCAAGCACGGGCAACGCCGAGCCATGCTGCTAGTTTGAAAATATTTCCTTGTCCATAAAAAATGTTAAATTCTTACAATCAATTTTCCGTCTATCATTTATCATTGAAACATTTTTAACAATGTTTTCTTATTTGTACTAGATCCGCCTTTAATGGGCAATTTAATTTAAGTTAATTACAATTAACGGTAGATAAAGTAGTAACAATAGTTTAATTATTGGGATCAGAATTGTTCAATGATATGAGATGTACTTGTCAAAATATTACGATGAGATTTCATAAATTTTGACCGATAGAAATTTTAATTTGTTTGGCCAATGAAAGTCGAATATTTCCCGAATTGTAATGACCATTCTCACCAAAAAGAAATTCACAATATTGAACCATATTTTTTTAAAATATAATCTAAGCTTTCGGCTTACATAAGCCATTATCAAAGCTTAGATTGTATTAAAAAATATGGATCAATATTGTGAATTTCTTTCTTCGTTTAATGATAATGTTATTAAGCTTATCAGACGTTATGAAAAGAATTTACATAAAATAAATAGACAACACTTGTCTATATTATTTAATGAAACGTGTATGAATGAAAAGATGCTGCCTAAATACACACTATATATATATATATATATATATATATATATATATATATATATATATATACAAACTATATATATTGTATATATATATATATATATATATATACAAACTAAATTAAATTTTGATTGCGAAGGGATTTCGCCATTTTATATCATTAACTTTACTAATCTACTTTTTGTATGAATGATTGATTGTAATATATATATATATATATATATATATCATTATAATGATATAAAATGGCGAAATCCCTTCGCAATCAAAATTTAATTTAGTTTGTATATATATATATATATATATATATATATATATATATATATATATATATACAAACAAAGACTTGTACCCACAGAATTAAAAATTTTAAGAATTTAAATAGAATGGTACCTTGAAAGGACCATTTCGGCCAACACTTTCTCAAAAGGTGAACTTCGACGAGCAACAGGAAGCAATTAGTAAATAGCGAACGAGGGGGGAAAATTGGAAAACGATTAAAATAGATTTTAATTATAAACACATTAATGACTAAGAACAAAATAAAAAGTTCGAAAAAGAGTATGAACTGGAAAAAAACCTTTTTTTTTTATTCTTCAATCAAACGTAAGGAATGAATAAAATGTTCCTTTTGTTTACATGGGGTCGGCTGATGAAACTTAATATAAACAGCCTCAAGAACTTGAAAATGGTGAACCGAGCGAGCACTATGTAAAATGGAAAAAAAAATGGGTTAATTGTCGGCACAATCCTCAATGGAAGAGTCATACACCGCTTGAGTGCTTCTTTTAACACAATTCTTACTACTAGAATGTAAATAGGTAGGTATGGGTTGCGTAATACGCGTTTCCAGATTTTGATTGGTTCTTCCTATATACACTGCGTCACAACGGCATTTAAATTTATATATTACCGAACTATTCTGAAAATAGGACAACCGATTCTTGCTGAAGGATGGAAACGAGCATCTCGTCTTGAACACAGTACGCAATTTGACAGCAAAGGTAAAATAATGACCTCCATTTTCTGCTATTCTTAAGTTTTTCCGTTTGGTGGGGGTCAGGGAGAATAAAAATTGTCCGTAGTGTCCAGTGTTCTAAACGTAGTGCTTATTCGAATTCGGTTACTTAAAGAAGTGGCCGAAAGCGCTGGGGACAATAGACATTAAAGCCATTTTATAGGGGGTTTGTTAACTGTCATTCACTTCTTTTCATGGTTGTCTTTTAAGATGTAGTTGTGTGATGCATATTGAATAATAGTAGCGTTTATCCCGATCCCCATTCGAAAGGAACGTGGCTTGAAAATATTTTTTAGATTTTAATCATTTTTTGAAAAATATATTTTATAGATAATAACAATTTAGTGATAGACGTCTTACTAATTAACCCGTAGCTGGTGGGAGAATAGATGGATTTACAGTTTTCTCAAGAGTATTTGTGCAAAAGTGAATGCAAAGATCTAGACTGGAATTCGAACTCGTCTCGTCGAGTTCACGTTCTTAAACTCTAGAACAGTCGGATACGATTTTGTCTCATAAGAATAAAGATGGATGAAGTTGATTCTTTGCGTTCAAACAGTTAATTTTCAAGTATAATTATTTTATATTTGTTAACTCAGGTGCTTCAAGCAGGAAAATCTCCTTTTGGATCCAGTCTTTGCTCTTTTCTTTCAAAGCGATCTGACGATAAACGAACTGGAAGATTTCACTTGTGGAAAGTTCGACGACGATTTTTTGAGAGAGATTTGGTTAAAAAACGGAATTACGAAAATACCAGAGTACGTAACGTATATTTATTTATTTTGATTTATCGAAAACTCCTAAATTATTTTTTTTCTCCTTTCCTGTTAATACAATAATTTCTTCCTGGGTATGACGATAAACTACGTCCGCGTCCAGAGTAAGACAATAAACTACATCCAACAGCAAGGCCTCTGATCAGAAGGTTTTGAGAAGTGTGGAACCACCTCTTAATTGCTAGTGTTCCCCGGTCCACCCTGACCCGGGGTGGTAGCACCTGTTAGGGTCCCAGCTATGGTCAAATAGTTCACCCTGAAACTGAGGTAAAAAGCATTATAAAAGTGTAAAAATAGGTATTAATACCAGAAATTCTTTGTAAAAAATAATTACCAGAAATAAATTTTTGAAGAAAAAAAACCCTTACCAGCAATACATTTTTGAAAAAATAATATTAGCAGTTATACATTTTTGAGGAAAAAAAATTAACAGAAATAGATTTTTGATAAAACATTATCAGGAAAAATAATTTATTGGCATTAAATGACCCATTGAGGTTTGATATGCCGTGAAACAAAACAAACAAACAAATACCATAATTATTATTGTTAGTGTCGTAGAAAAAAGTGCTGCTGCTGCCATACATGGGCAGGAGCTGCCCAGTGTTCATTTTCCAGTCTCAGTAGAGTCTAAAAGCGTTTCCGCGTCCTTGTGGGCGATGAATTATTTTCCACCCTGCAACCGCTTTCCCACAGACGAAAAGTTGCAAAACCTTGGCTGCTCTACCATTATTTCCAGGGAAAGTATTCAGACAAACTATATTCCTTAGTTTCTCCAGTTCTTTCACGGCTAAGAACCGCCATGCTACACTGTAGCGAACCACCCTGAGGTGGCATCCAATCGTTTTGTAATGGTTCGCCCGAATTGATTCTTAAAATTATAAAAGCTTAGCGATCCGGTTGTTGGATTATCCGAAAATAATCTTATATATTAATAGCCGATATATAATAGCTAAAAAGATAATTATTAAATGCAATAATGTTGTTATGTGGCATATTTATATAGTAAGAACTATTTAGAATACTATTCTAAATAGTTCTTACTATATAAATATGCAAACAGCCAAGAGAATACATTTTTTGGGCACCCTGTATCGCTAGAGTAGGGAGACGGGAAATACTATGTATGCCAATTACACATATACGTACATACACACAAAATATTTTTATGTATGCGTACTGTATATGCATCGTATGTATTAACATTAACTCCCTCACTCAGAAAACAATTCACTGTTAATAACTCATTCTCGAATTGTCCCCTTATTCTGTTGGTATAGTAAACCGAAGGGTGCACATCCTACGCATGCCCCACGAAAATATAACCAGGCCCCACCAGTATGGGATACGTCCCACGTTGGGAATCATTGTGCTAACGATAGAATTATATTGAAATTGTCAAATATGGATAGACGGTGACCTGGCGATGATTCCAGTCTGTCTATAATAATTTGGCTTTCCTTTAAGGTTATGTGGGATTCGTTGGCATTGTGAAAGCACTTTGATCCTTTTAAATATCTATATATTTATTTTCCAGAATTGACTATTGGGACAAAGTAACAAGTGATGAATACTACGAAGAAGTGATCTGCAAGCAGAATGCAGAACAACCAATTTGATGCCGGGTGGCGCCAGCCACTTTAAAAAGAAAAACACTGACAAGACGACTTTATATTTGATATATAAAGTTTATATATTTTGATTGGCCTGACTTTTTATCTTTTGGAAAGCAAAATATAATATTAAACAAAAAAATTCTGTTCATATTTACCGCATTTACCTTGAGTTCCTTGATAAAAATCCAAAGAAGAATCAGCAATATTATTGGCCCTGATCCGGCAGATCGTCTTCAATTACTTTCCCACCGCCGTAAGCTTACCTCCCTGTGCCTTTTCTATAAATACTTTCATGAGCTTTTCGCTATGGTACCTAGACTCTTTGAATTTAAGCTTGGCGACGAGATCTCATCAATTTACAGTTGAGCTGGTTACATGTAGCTGTAAATTCTATGCTAACAGTTTCTTTTCTCGCACTTCTTGCTTGTGGAATTCCCTTTCAGCTTAATGCTTTCCAGCAAACTTTGATCTTCAAAAATTTAAACGCAATGTCAATCGTTATCTACTGTCCTTCTGATTACACTCTCTTCTTCCAGCTCATTATTAATGTTTCTGTTCCTAATTATTCTACACCCTATAACCTTGTTATAGTGGAACACCCCTATTCTATAGTTAATAGACTCTCCCACCTATAATAAGTAGGAGTAGTGAGAGTAACGTGTCAGTGTGTCAGTGAATCGATGTCGGACGACAGTTAGTCGGATACTAAAGTATCAGCGACCACAACTAGATTACTCTGCGTCTTTACCTATTATATCAAGTTCCAAACGTTTTGTACGCCGAACCTATTTTAGGACCGACTTAGTACAAATACAAGCCTCCATTGTGAAACCACTCCATAACAAACCTCTTGTGTCTTAGTGGCTTTACTATTTAATAAATAAACGGAGCCTCTACTAAAATATGGTTGTCCACTGAAAATAATGTTTAAAGTAATAAAATCTATTGGATTAAATTAAAAAAAAGTCGTAAGATGTAGTCGTAAGTTCTATGGTAACAGTTTCGTTTCTCGCACTTCTCACTTGCGGAGCTCCCGTCCGGCTCCATGTTTTCCTGCCAACTTTAATCTGCAAGAATTTAAATGCAATGTCAATCGCTATCTACTGTCCTCCTGATTGATCTTTTAATTTCCCGTTCATTATTTAATGTTTGTTTCTAATTAATCCGCACCCTGTAATCCCTTGTGTCTTAGTGGCATCACTATCTTGCATGGATAATACCGATTAAAAAAAAAAAAAAAAAATTCTACGCATCATCGACTAATACACGAAAACCTTATATAATAAAATTTTCATTCTTTTTTTTATATTATTTTCCGAAACTGAGTATTTATTGTTTTTACGTATATCTTTATCTGACAGGAAAAAATATTTATTGATCGAACTGTTACTGTCGGATCGGTTTTCTGGAATCATTTTCTTAAAACAGTTTCTTCAAGAAACTTCAAGTTCACAGACTGTTATTGCTCTTTTTAGTCTTAATGGAAGTTTCCTTCAAACCTTTTTGCTTTTGGTAGTGTGGAAAGTTGACAGCTGGGTGATATCATTATTTTCTGTTGTTTGTTGATTTTGCTGTTGGAAGTGTTCAAATGATGGGGTTTTTGTTATTTGTTGACGCTCTGTGATTCTGAAGAGCCTGTTTATGAGATCCGATGTAGGGTCGTCTTTTTTTTTTAAGACCAAGAGGATTCCCTCGCCTGCGGCCATTTTAATCATTGATTATGAGAGGGTAGTTTAGATATCTCTTCAAGAGTTGAACATAAATAATCTGGATTTGACGAGGCTATTAAAGTTAGTGACTCGAATTTTCAGATCAATATTTTGACTTTGTAAAATTTTATGGCATTGGACAAAAGAATCCTTCCCGCAAACTATCCTGTGTACAGTTTTACAATTTTATGTAACCTCCTATACAAAATTTGATATAATTGAGATATACGTCGAGGTATCAAGTGTTTAGCATTTACTAATTCCACATACTACATTTTTTATGATGGATTCAGGGTAGCTGTCAGCCCTGTTTTCATCCCAATTCCAGATCATAGATTCTGATGGAAATGGCACAGTACAATAAGAATTGGAAAAGAAAATGAATCCGTTCGGGTTAACTCGGTTCGGCTCGGCTCGGTTCGGCTCGGCTCGTCTCGGATCGGCTCGCCTAGGATCGGTTCGGCTCGGTTCGGCTCGGACGGGTCGGCTCGGGTGGGCTCGGTTCGTCTCAGTTCGGCTCCGATCGGCTCGGTTCGGCTCCGATCGGCTCGGTTCGGCTGCGATCGGCTCGGTTCGGCTCAGTTCGGCTCGGTTCGGCTCGGTTCGACAATGTTTGAGAACCGAAATTTTGTTTCATAACCAAGGCATTTTCATCTTGAATATTCTGTTCGAAACCCGATTTGTTCGACATGTGAGATGTTCGAGAGGCGACGTTGCGCTGTATATATAAATAAATCACTTTCCCCCCGCCATAAGGTTGACACCCTTTGCCTTTTCCACGCTTTCATAATAATTCTTTGGATAAGCTCTTCTTTATGGTACCTAGACTTTAAAAAAAAATTTAAGCGCAATACTAGACTGGCGTGGAGATCTCATCAATTTACAGTTAAGTTGGCGAGATGTAAACCGTAAGTTCTATGCTAACAGCTTCTTTTCTCGCCTGTGGAGCTCCGTTCCGGCTCCATTGTTTCCGGCCTACTTTGATCTTAAAAAATTTAAATGCAATGTCAATCGCTATCTACAAATTTTTTATGATAGATTCAGAATAGGTGCCATCGTTGCTTTCATTCCAATTCCTGATCATAGATTCTGATTAAAGTTTATCTTAAGTCCCATTACTTGGAAGATAGAGCGTGCTGATTTTCTGTTCAAGATCATTCTTATCCTAACTTTGAACATCTATGTCATCAGCATAGATCACCTCATACTTTACTCGAAGAATATCATCGTCAGGCTTTCTCAATTATATGAATTGATGGTTACTGTCTGTTTTTGAAGAATTAAAAAAAAGATTTATCTTTCCTTGTTATCAGAGTTTCTTTCTCCCGAATATTGATTTTATTTTCTCCATGGGACAGATTTTCATTCAGGAGGCTTATGGCCATGCCACGTTGAAACATTGGTTCTCGTATGATCACACTGAAGTTAAGCAACATTAAAAATTTAAATGCAATGTCAATCACTATCTACACATTTTATGATAAATTCAGAGTAGGTGCCATCGTTGCTTTCATTCCAATTCCAGATTGAGTTTCTGATTCAAGTTTATCTTGAATACCATTTCTTGGAAGATAAAGGATGCTGATTTTCTATTCAAAATCATTCATATCCCAACTATGAACATCTATGTCCTCAGCATTGCCCTGTTCATCATCAGTACGTTGGCCTCGGGAAGGAAAGCAGGATCATTGTCTAGCACATCCGAAAACATTTTATGTTTTATGACGCCGTGCCTGTGCTGTGGAATGGTTGGTTTAGTTTGATTGATTTTGTTTAGCGGCACACCAACACCTTTATGAGTTATTGAATGCCTTAATTTAAATATCTTGTACACAATTGTATGCCTTCAAAATAAAGATATTTTGTACATAATTTTATAGTTTCAGCGTAAACGTATGTTTTTTTTAGATATATAGTTTTGTAGATAATTGTATTGTACTTTTTATAAAATTGTATTGTTGGTAATTTCACTACAAAAATGTATTGTTGGTAATTTTTTTAATAAAAACGTATTGCTGGTGTTTTTACTATAAAAATTTATTGTCTTTTTGTTATCTGTCCTAAACTTTGCCCTTCTATCCACTTACTTAATAAAATGTTTTTTTCGTACATGATCAGTTTTATTCCAGTGATGAACACCTACGTCATCAGCATTTCGCCCCATCATCGACAGTATACAGACCTCTAGGGCGGTATTTTCTATTAGTAGATTCGTTTTAAAGTCTGATACTTATTATTCGATAATCGTTCTTCGTTCTGTGTTAATCTTATTTCTAGTTTTACTCCTCTTTAATATCATTATTCTTGCTCCTTTATTCCCGTCACTCTAGGTCGATGAATTCTTCGATTGCTCTGGTAAACAAGGTAATAAAAAATCGGAGTTGCTTCCCGCATGACTCGAACTCTGGCACAACCTTTTAGGCAACCTGATTTTCATGGAGAGGCACGATGGATAGCGGCTCGGATTGAGAAATCAGAGAGCCGGAATCGAATTCGAATTACGTGCTACTACCCTTGGGAATGGTATGAAACCTCTTCTCCCCACTCCCACAAGATATGGGGAAATATCAGGGCAGACCGAGTTCTATATTCTTTCTGGTCTACCGCACAAAGAAATGTCAACCTACAGCGGTAAAAAATCTGCCTCGTCAGTCATGTATCGAAAGATACATGATCGTCTAAGCGTGTATCACGCATGGCACATAGCTGACTGATTTTCATGGGTGGCGTCATAACCACTTAGCAACACGGTGCTGTGAGAAAAATCCTTATTTTAACGCAAAGATAACACAGTGTAAGGCTCAAGAGCCAGTCAAAATAGAATGTTACCGAGTGATATTGATGTATGGTTGTAAGAGGAGAAAGTAATGTTATGAGGATATGGATGATAGATAACGATTACTCTGAATTTGAATAGGTTAAGATTCTAGTGATTAAGAAAGCATTACTCCGAGATTGTTCAACAACGTAACCATTTTGGGGAATATTTTACAATAAATTTCAAGACACAAGAGCCACTCTAGATAGAGAGTTACTGCATGAGCTTGTTGTATGAGCATAAGATGTATGACGTGCATTTTATGAGGATTTGGAGGAAAGATAACGGTAGATCCGAGACTTGAAGATCGTAGATATCGAGGAAGCATCCTTTCAGGAGTCTGTTTCACAACTTGATTTGATTTGGGTTTTTTTTCGGTTTACCAACCCTTTATGGGTTATTTAAATCCGAAAAATATTTTGGATTACAAGAAAAAACTTTTTTATTTATTTTTTTGGGTGAATATTCAGGAAGTGAATAAGCAGGAAACAAGGAGAAAACTTCTACTCCAATTCAAAAATCGGGGAGGAGTGTGAACCTGACGTTAGGCGAACCTATCTCCTCCTATCGAGAAAAAAAGGAAAAGAATAGGAAATAAAATTTTAAAGTTATAGGTGGAGACGTTAGAAGTATAGAGTTGAAGTAGATTTTAGAAGTAACCGGAAACATAATCCTAAACTAGAATCAAGGGATAAACCACTAACCCTATTCAAAAGACCGAGGAGGAGTGTGAACCGGGCGATAGGCAAATCTATCTACTCATGTTGAAGAAAAAAAAGTAAATCAATAGTAGATAAAAGTTTAGAGAATTAGGCGAAGATGTTAGAAGTAAAGAGTCGATATAGTCTTTAGAAGGAACCGGAAACCCAATCCTAAATACGAAACAAATGATAAACCATTACTCCAGTTCGAAAGACTGAAGAGAAGTGGGAACCAAACGATAGATATCTATTCCTATCGAGTAAAAAATAACAAAGAAATTTTCAGAGTTTAGTCAGAGACGTTAGAAGTATAGAGTTGAAGTAGATTTTGCAAGTAACGTTCGACCCAATGCTAAACTAGAAATAATGGAAAAATTTCTACACCTGTTCAAAAGACCGAGAAGACGTGTGAAGTATAGATTTGAAGTATATTTTAGAAGGAACCGGAAATCAAATCCTAAAACTGAAACAAGAGATAAAACCCTACTCCTGTTCAAAAGACCGAGGAAGGGCGAGAACCGGACGACTGGCGAACCTATCTCCTCCTGTATAGGAAAAAAATAATAGTAAATAAAAGTCAAGAGATTTAGGCGTAGACGTTAGATGTATAGAATTAAAGTAGACTTTTCAGACTCAGTAGCCGTTAACGACGAAGAAGGCTCCTATCTGTTCATGATGGCTGAAGGATAATCAGAGTCTGCTCGGTGAAGAATTGTTACTTGCTTGTCAGTTCTTCCGTGTTTTATCGTACGAGTTAAATTGAAGGCGGGGGATCACCTGATAGGCTCTGATCGCTTCGATTTTTGCCCGTGCATCCCTAAACAGTGGTATCAATTAAATAGGTTAGTAACTAAAGATCTGAGTAGGCAGAATATGGGTGGGAACGAGAAGAGAGCCATGGGAAACGTCCGCATTGATTTCATCGATTTCAGAAGACTGGCCATTGATGACGACATTTACGAAACTACACGTAATAAATAATAGAAAAACAATATCGATCCGGGATATTGCGAAATGAAGCAACCACAAAATCGAATAAAATCAATGATAAAATCAAATGATGAGAAAGATTTATACCAAAAGATTCATAAAAAATGGCAGCAGATCGATAATCAATAAACAGGGATATACTTTTAAAGATACGTGAAAATAAATCAAGAATGCACCCATCAGGAAAATCTTTACATTGATTATATATATATATATATATATATATATATATATATATATATATATATATAATAAAAAGGCTTATATATATATATATATATATATATATATATATATAGTTTATGCAAACTTAGGTAATCCGTATGTGTAGATCCGAGGAGGATGATATCCGGAGAGCTCAATGTAAAATTCAGAGCAGATATGTTTGAATAAAAACAGACGACGTTAAGGTTCCATGTAATAAATTATTTCACCATAACCCCTTTAACAGGGCTCTGGATCATCAGACTTTACTTCCAAAAATTGAAATGAAAAATGAAAAATGAAAAATGAAAAGAAATTCACACATTTTTGACGGACCTCATCAAGTATACGTAAAATTAACGAAGTGAGGAAGTGAGGTGGGAAAGAGGATATGAATGTGTCATATGTAGCATTTCAAATTCTTATTTTTAATTTTTAACTCCAATGTGTCGGCTAGATGTTGTTCGAATTTATTGTGTAAATAATAAATAAATAATATAAGATATATATATATATATATATATATATATATATATATATATATATAATTTAGACAAATTTTGACTACTTATTTTTAATAGGATCCTTTCATCCTCTCTTAATTACGGACAAGTTTCTTACTATCCTTATTAAGAAAGAAAATTAGCATATTGATGTATTTTCGATATTAGCACAATGTCATCATCAGGGTGTTGCTTTTTCTAAGACAACAATTGTTGTTCTTTTTTCTAAGAAAAAACAAGGCACTGATGATGGTGTGCTAATGTCGAAAGTACACGGAATAAAATGAATATTTATCAGCGTGGCAATTTTCTTTCTTCCTTTAATAAGGACACGAAGAAACTTGTCCGTAATTATGAAAGGATCATATTAAAAATAAGTAGACAAACTTGTCTAAATTATTTAATGAGACATCTCTTAATGAAAACATGCTGCGAAAATATACGCAATATATATATATATATATATATATATATATATATATATATATATATATATATATATATATATATATTAAATCTATTTAAACTACTGTCCTCTTGTTTACGCTTCTGTTGTTCTCGCTCCTTAGTAACGTTTTTCTTTCTAATTCTTCCCCACCCAGTAACCACTTGTGTCTTAGTGGCTTTACTGTCTTGCTTGGGGCGAAATCGATTAAAACAAAAAACATGGAGAAAGCAATTGATTACACTATCTTCCGAAGACGTCATAACAATTCACAGATATTAAAGAAATAGAATCTATGATTATGTTTTACATTGGTTTTTTTATTTATTTTGTAAAAGATTTATAGGTTATTTAAAGCCAAAAAATATCTTTTATTAAAGAAATAGAATCTATGATTATGTTTTACATTGGTTTTTTGATTTGTTTTTTAAAAGATTTATAGGTTATTTAAAGCCAGAAAATATCTTTTATTAAAGAAATAGAATCTATGATTATGTTTTACAATAGTTTATTGAATTTTGTTAAAGATTTTACAGGTTATTTAAAGCCAGAAAATATTTTTTATTAAAGAATTAAAATCTATAATTATGTTTTACATTGGTTTATGATTTGTTTTTTTTTCGGATTTACAGGTTATTTAAAAACAGAAAATATTTCTAATAAAGGTATAGCATTTATGATTATGTTTTACATTGATTTTAGTGATTTGTTTTTTTAAAGGATTTACAGGTTATTTAAAGCCAGAAAATATTTTTCGATTTTTTTTAATAATGATTTTCTGATAGGGTTCTACATAATTGAGGATATGATGGAGGGACTATGTGAGTAACGAAATACTAGAGAAAATGGAAAGAAAAATAACATTTATCACGAAGAGTCAGCAGAAATATCTAGGACATATAATGAGAAAAGAGGGCTTGGGAAATTTGATGCTCACAAGACAGATTGAAGGCAAGAGGAACAGAGGAAAAAGAAAGGATAACATAGTAAGCTTGAGTAAATGGTTGGCGGAACAGGGTTTAGGAGGGATAGCAAAAAAACAAACTTTACTAAAGAATACAAATGACAGGAAATTGTGAAGAGCCATGATTGCGACCATCCTGAAGGGACACATAGAAGAAGAAGAAGAAGAAGAAGAAGAAGAAGAAGAAGAAGAAGAAGAAGAAGAAGAAGAAGAAGAAAGTGCTTGTGTAAATGGTTGGCAAAACAGGAATTAGGAGAGATAGCAAAAAGACAAACTTTACTAAGAGCTACGAAGGACAGGAAGTTGTGGAGAGCCATGATCGCCACTGTCCTGAAGGGACATGACACAGAGAAGAAGAAGAAAGAGCTTGAGTAAATGGATGGCGGAACAGGAATTAGGAGGGATAGCAAAAAGACAGAATTTACTAAGATCTAGGAAGGACAGGATGTTGTGGAGAGTCATGATCGCCACTGTCCTGAAGGGACATGACACAGAGAAGAAGAAGAAAGAGCTTGAGTAAATGGATGGCGGAACAGGAATTAGGAGAGATAGCAAAAAGACAAACTTTACTAAGAGCTTCATAGGTCAAGAAGTTGCGGAGAGCCATGATCGCCACTGTCTTGAAGGGACATGGCACAAGAAGAAGAAGTAGTAGTAGTAGAAAAAGAAGTAGTAGTAGTAGTAGTAGTAGTAAGAAAAGAAGAAGAAGACGATAATAATTAAAATTCTTTAAAAACTTATATTTATTTAATCTTCTGTTTATCAAATTTTAGAAATAACTACCGTGGAGCAATCGATAGCGGCTCGCATTGAGAAATCAGAGAGCCGAGTTCGAATTCCAGTCGAATTCATTACATTCACTTACGTGTGTGGAGTTCAGCGTACCCGGATTAAAGGAGAATTTAATCCGGGATACCATGCCCACAAAATACAACGCAAATTTCAAGAAGAAACATCACGATAAGGAACGTTTGTAGAAAATAGAACCTTGTATATTTATTATCTTGTGAATAGGGTAAAAAAGATTAATGCTTTAGTTCGTTTAAGCAAAGATGTGATTTTTACAAAAAATGTCTGTGTTCGCTGTCTTTCTTAACATACTTGGTAAGCTTGAGTAAATGGTTGGCGGAACAGGGTTTAGGAGAGATAGCAAAAAGACAGAATTTACTAAGGACCTCAAATGACAGGAATAGCAGAGTAATGTCTGTTTCTTTTGTTTTTGTATAGGTGTAAAGGAAAAAGGGCCGATCAATTTAAGTTGAAAAAGAGAGTGTGGATGAGGAATCAAAAGATAAAAGGAAAATGTACTTATGAATTTTTTTGGAGTCAGTTGTAAATTTGTTGTTGTTGTTGTCCTTTCCTAATCCCCTTTCGGATCTTAGTGTCGGGTTGAGTCAGTGATGAAATTTACTGTCAGTCTTCTATTATCTCTGCGCCCTTCTGACTGGCGACTGACTTGAAACTCTGTATTTATTGTTGACTTTTTTTTTCACACTGGCTCGTTATCTTTTTTTTTTTGGTTTAGCAAATCGCCTCCTTTCATTGGTCAGAAAATTAATTTCACACCTTATAGCGAAATCTGTTTTTAGTCGTTTTGATCCGATTTTGCGGGTGTGCAAATCTACTTTGCGTATTTTAGTCATTTGTTGGAATGATATAGGATTCGTATCCTATACATGCTAATACCCTTGGGAAAGGTATGAACCCTCTTCTTCTCCCCCCCCCCAGCTAAAGATAAATAGCAGGACAGATCGTGTTTTATAGCCTTGGAGTAAGAAATGGTAACCTTCTGTAGGAAAAAAAAAATCCTCGTCAGTCATGTATCGAAAGATACATGATCGCCTAAGCGTGTATCACGCATGGCACATAACTGACTGATTATTTTCAAAAACGTCTGTCCTCAATTTAAAGTTTTTTTCTTTTTCTAATTTTTAGACGTACAATTATTGTGCTTTGGTCTGCTTTCGAAAATAATATATTTAATGATCTTTAAAAAGGTCTCTCTCACGACACACCAGGTTCAGTTCAAGGGTCTCGTGCCCCTCTCCATTCCGAATGTATGATACGGGGACCCCACATCTCAGTTTTTATAACGTAGTATTCATATAAAATGCACATTTTATTGTAGCCTTATGTACAATAATAGATCATATGCTATATTGGTGAATAAGTCAACTTGAAAATAGATACAAATACAAATTAGAGATATGTCATAATAAATCATTCCATTGTAGTGATAGGGGTACCATTATTGTTTATTCCCGACGGGATCACTGTAGCGGTTGTATTATCATCGGTGCAGTGATTGAGTTACCAATATTTAACTTGGGCTAAGAAAGATGAGATTAAGGACAATGCGTGAACGCAATGCAATTTAGATTTGACGTAAATAGCACATAGAATAAAATACAAAACTGAACGGAATGATTCCAAAACACAACAATTAGATTTATTAATGTTTGATGTACATGCATGCGAACTGAAAAGGTAGGACAGATTTGTGTCCCTTTGATTAGGTATTAGTTGTACCAGAGTTCATATTAAGATATTGGTAAAAGTTCAGGAGTGATTTCAGAGTTCGTGAATGTTGGTAATTGTCTTTAACATCTGACCGCAATGGCTAAGACAGGAGTTCCTGAAGGTTACATCTTGGCACTTGGTAGCAAGGAAATGAGACGTGCGCGAGAGATGAATGGAAAGAAAAACTCGAGGAATTTTACACGTGTTGGGTTTATATAATGGTCGTGTATCACGTGGGAGGCTCAAACGGAGAACGCGGGAAAAACAGATTGGTCGCGTGCAGGCGGTTTGATTGGTCGGAACTGACCAATCAGCAAGCAAGATTGGAGGCGATTGACCAATGAATACTTGTTATATTTGTATGAAAGTAGGATGTTACTTACCAGATAGGAAGAGTGCATTTCCTAAATAGAGGTAAGGCTGGTTTGTTGTGGAAGATCCCACACCACCTTAAATAATGTTTTGCGGCAAGTTTTAACATCAACTTGAGATTTTCTTGTCAAAAAGTTGAGTAATTTTAACACATTGAAGATTATAGATAAAAAAATAGTGATCTTTATATGGTGTTTTTTCGAGGCTTAGCATGAGCAAAACAATTTCACGGATTTGCACAACAAAAAGGCCCCACAATGACGTCAAAATCCGAGAAAATTGTTCATCCTTCAATATTCGGTTTAACGTATATAAATTTAGAGTAGAATAAAAAAAACAAATGTTCATAAGATAGCGACTATCACAAAGCATTGCCTGGGGCAGCCAATCAGTCTTGCTTCCAGCCACGTTAGTGGGTCGGGTGTAGTACGCGCCTATGGACACTGGTGTGATTCAGCATATCGGTCGAAATTCACTGACATAAAGCCTGTTAAAAAGAAAAGAAAAGAAAAGTAAAGAAAAAGAAAACAGTGTAAGGGAGATAACTTTTATATTTTCACTTTAAAAAATATTTTATTTCAGGAATAGGAGACATGGTATTGCCAGTGGGGTCAGCATCAACTCCTGTGGGGAGTGGGGGACACTGAGAGAAACACATTTCTCGCCCTAAAAGTACTTCACATCACATTCACAGATGGGAATGCAGTAAAAAATTCTCGTGCCTGGGAAAACTTTTTCGAAGAGACGGTCCAAAAATGAAATAAGTGATGGATATTATATTTAACGGCTATATATTTTTTAAATTTCTTTTTACAATGATTTTCATCCGGTACAAAGTCCCCACCCGAGCCACTCAAGGTAGAGGGTTACAAAGTAAGTGGCATTGGGGCTTTGTGCGGAAGATACCGGTTAACCCATGACTTGAAGTGGTGACGATTCTAGTGATCGAGGAAGCATTCTCTTGGGAGTCGGTTCCAAAAAGCAGGGCCTTGTTGGCAGAAATTGCTCGACTAAAACTTACCTTACCAATGGAATACGAATGGAATAAGGGTGGTTCGTTGCAATCTGCGTAACATGGCGGATCCTAGCTGTGAAAGTTAGAAGTGATGAAACAAAGAAATCTAATTCGTCCGAACCGTTTCCATGGAAATAGCGATAAAGCAGCGAGAGGCTTGCGACTTTTCGTCTGTGGGAAAGGGGTTGTAGGGTGGAAAATAATTCCTCGCCTGCAAGGACACGGATCCGCTTTTGGACTCTGTCGAGATTGGAAAGTGAAAATTGACGTATTCTTTCATAAAAAATAAACAAGACAAAATCACGAACAAAACCTGGAACTGTTATTTAATGATATAAATGTTAAATTTCTTTCAGAAAATGACTTTTCCTTTCATCCTTTTTCGATAAGTCAGGTATTCAATTAACCGGAATTTGAAATTTTTCATCCATATTTTTTCAACTTCTGTTCGAAAGTGTCCGGATAATCGAGTATATAAGCTTTTTTTTGCATTCCATGGCTGATATTAACCTTCAGAAGAGTGACACCTTGCGCCGTTGCGAGTTAACGTTAAAAGTGGATATGAAGTAGAAAGATTATATTGAATTAACTACTGGGTCTGTTGCTAGGAAACTTGGTTCACTGTGTGGCGCGAGACAATTTTTCACATCAGAATTCATCTTGCATATTTATAAGTCTACCATACTTTGAATACTGATATCACATTTCAAGTGCTTCTGCTATATATTTAGATGTGCATGATAAATTACAAAGAAGAATCTGCAAGATTTTTGTTCCTGACCTGGCATCTCGGCTTAAGTTCCTTTTTCACAGGTGTAAAGTTGATTCCCTGTGTCTTTTCTATAAACACTTTCATGGTAATTGTTCTGATGAGGTTTTCTTTTTGGTACCTAGACTTTATGAATTTAAGCGCGGTGCTGGATAAGCGGTAAGGTCTCATCATTTTACAGTTAAATTGGCTAGATGTAACCGTAAGTTCTATGCTAACAGTTTCTTCTCTCGCACTCCTCGCTTGTGGAAGTCTCATCCAAATTCATAATGCCCAGTCAAGTTTTCTCTTCAAATATTTCAAATCAATCTCAATTATTGTCTTCTGTCTTCTTACTTTCCGTTCTTTTATTGTTCTTTTTCCTTAATAATATTTTTTTTTCTCTCATATTCTCGCATACTCAGTAACTCCTTACGCCTTAGTGGCTTTTTACCTTGCTTGGGGTGAAATGATTAACAAAAAATATTCTGTATTTCGTAAACTCATGCAAGGGACATAACCTCTTAAATTTACCCGCTGTTAGACTAAATTTGGAGAATGCAAATTATTTCGTTCAGTTTAGTTTAAGTTTTCAAAATGTTGGTTATCAACTCCTGTCAACGCAGTGATTCATTTTTTGTTACTCGTTTACCGAAATAACATTATTTTTGTTTGTTCTTCCTAAAAAAGAAAGAAAATGAAATAAAATGTTTGTAAATTAATTCACAAAAAATATAAAATTTTAATCCATCAAAAATATCCAAAAAAAAAAAAAAATCTGCAATGTTATTGTTTTCAACCTGGCATCTTGGCTATAATTAATTTTCCACAGCTGTAACAAAGCTTCCCTATGCCTTTTCTATAAATACTTTTATGGTAAATATTCTGATGAACTTTCTTCTTGTAGTGCCACGCCTACATTTTCTCCAATTCTAATTGGTCAATAAATACATACTTAAAAATAACAGGACAATTTATCTATCGCGTTCCACCATAGTAAATTTGTTCCTACACTTTGTTCAAAACAAGCTTTGCTACAAAATCGCTGATTGGTCCATTTTCCGTCCAATAGGATATTTTTCATGTATATTCAAAAATGTACTATAGCGTCTCTTCTTGGAGCCACTCCAGATAGTATAAATATTGAAGCATTCCAAAAAACCAGTATAGTAATTTCAGAACCACAGTCGAGGTACCCAGAGACAATAGTTCTCATTTACTCGCTCGTGTATTTCATCCTACTCACTCCGCACGTACATACACACTACAGAACTTTATGTGACACACCACCAGTTCTCAGTGGACACACCAAGTTAAATCAACTTTGTAAGTTGCAACTACTGAACAATTTTCTGAAAGAAATATTCTATTTTCAACATTGAACTCTGAACATTTACTCTTACAAATCTTCTATAAGACATTTCCTTACAGTCAAGGGGAAGCTACTTTTTTCTCCCTTTTTCACTCATATTTTAACTACTTTGTATTATTGTTGAATTTAATATACATATTTCTTCGTTAAACAAAATTGGTTCTCATTGTTCTTTTTCCTTGATGTTTTAAGTATTATGTATGAATGTTGATTACCTTCTCAACACGCAGCCGCATTATCTATTTGACCCATTCAACTTTGGTGACCACAACACTCGAGAAGCAGTACATTCTATAATTGATCAACCCGACATACTAATCAACACTTTACACTCTATGGTACCTAGATTTTATGACTTTAAGCATACTACTAGATTGGCAGATAGGTCTCATCATTTTACAGTTGAAATGGCTAGATGCAACCGTAAGTTCTATGCTAACAGTTTCTTCTATTCTCGATTGTGGAAATCTCTTCCAGTTTATTGTTTTCCAATGATGTTTGATCTTCAAAAATTTAAATGTAATGTCAATCATTATCAACTGTCTTCTTAATTCTTGTCGTTTTGTTTTCTCCCCTTAAGTGATTTTTTGTTGCTTGTGGCCAAACCCCCCAATAGAAATAATTAATAATTAATTATTTAATTAATATTTAATAATTAATATTTTTTAATTAATAACGGCCGCAAAGTGAAAGAGTATCAGTGAGAAGCTATAAATTATTTCCTAGCTCCTTTTTTTATTTTTATTTTTTATTTTTGTAAACAATATTAAAAAAAAAAAGAAAAAATGAAATAAAATTTTGGATATTAATTCACAAAAAAATATCGAATTTTAATCCATCTTTTATTTGCTGCTTCTTGTCCTCATACCTTGGATTCGATCTGTTGCAAAATCTCTTATAGTTTTTAAAATCTCTAACGGGGAGGCATGTGTTGCAACACAGAATGAATGATGGCGTTTGGCGGCAGGCAGCAATTGCAAGCTTTACGCTACCGGCGTTTTTTTTCTACTACGACACGCGTCGGCGAGATAGGGTATTGTCGGGTGCCAAGGCATCTCGTGACGGTGTAATGGTTGACAAGCTTGTCTCGCTAGAATAATTACGAGGGAGTAGTGAGTTCGATCCTTACTGGGTTCCCCACACTTTTGTCCTTGCGCCACATCTAAGCTACACTCGGAAAATTACTATTGCCGGGTGTCAAATAAAAGGGAGCAGTCGAAATAATTAGGGTAGGTTTTGGAAAAATTTAATAAACGGTTGGAAAAAATGAGAAAACATAATGAACGATGGAGGAGGAGTTAAAAAAAAATGAAGAAATAACATTCTAAAAGTAAATGTCTATCAGTGCTTTAACAATATCGAAACTATGAAGTTATGAAGTTTTGCCAACGTTACAATACATATAAATGTCCGTCCTGAGTAAGACGATAAACTACATCCAGCAGCAAGGCCCCCGATCAGGAGGTTTTGAGGAGCTTGGAACCACCTCTTAATTGCTGGTGTTCCCAGGTCCACCCTGACCTGGGGTGGTAGCGCCTGTTAGGGTCCCAGCTATGGGCAAATAGTTAACACCCAAACTTGTGTAAAAATAGGTTTTGAATACAAGAAATACTTTGTATTAGGTTGGTGCAAAAATAATGACGTAATAATGTCGTTTTTTGACGTATTTTTTAACGTCAAAAAACGACATTGTTACGTCATTATTTTTGCCCCAACATAATATAAGTGTTCATTTTGCTTCCATTTTCATTAAAACTTCTGTCATTGCTCACATGTTTCAATCAATTGTATCCTCATCATCCTCCTGTAGAATCACATTTACGTTGCTTCGTCTCTTCTTCATCTTGGAGGAGATTGTCCACCGTCTCGGCTATATTCACTTTTCCCACCGTCGTAAAGGAGCTTCCCTGTGCCCCTTCTATAAATATTTCCATGGTAATTGTTCTGATGAATTTTCTCTATTGCACCAGCCTAATAATAAAAAAAGAATATTCCCAGAAATAATTTTTGAAGGGAAAATTATAATCAACAATGGTTAAAAAAAAAGAAAGAAGAAAAATCCCAGCAATACAAACAGCTATACATTCTTTGGAAAAAATATGACCAGCTATAGATTTCTTCAAGGAAAAATATTCCCAGAAATAGATTTTTGAAGAAAAACATTACCAGCAATAAAAATTTTATCGGCATTAAATAACTGTTGAAACTTGACTAATGAATGGAATAATAATGCATCACAAAATGTACTTAGAACAAAATGTATTGAAACAAGAAAGTGTACACAATATTTACATATAGTCTTTTGTATATTCCTGGGAAGACTGTTCCTGGAATGTGTGTTGACTGAGTCGCAGTCGGGCAGAGTCTCTGGTTGGATCTCTCGATTCCTCCCCTCTCTTCCCGGTACCAACCATATTTATATGGTCGGTACTCCACTATGCAAATTAGGTGGATCCTACCACAACAATATCCCATTAAGGTTGATATGTAAAACAAACCAAACCAAACCAAACATTAACATACATATAAATAAAAATAAACGGGACGTAGGGATGTAAGGAAGGTCCTAATAAGCTCCAGGGAGGTAGAAAAAAAATTCAACAAGCCTGGCTAAGGGCGTTTATTTGACATCCTGCGATTCCTTTTTTTTTTTTAATTATTTAACCGCGGAAATGCCATTAGAGTGCAAAGGGTTACGTGGAAGACCAGACAGAAAATTGGGAAGATTGTGGAAAGGATAAAAGATGAACAGGATTCAGGAAGATAGAAGATGGCGATTGATGTTTCATTTAAAGTTTTGACGATTGTAGTTATCAGGAAAGCAAGTAAACGGGTGGAAGTTCCACAGGTGGGAAGTCCGAGAAAAAGAAACTGTTGGACTAGAAGTAACGGCTGCATTTCAGTATTTCAACGGTAAAAGGGTGGGACCTAGATGCCAATCTAGTAACACGCTTAAATTCATGTAATCGGGGCACTAAGGAAAAAAGCCAGTCAGAGCATTTGCCATGAAAATATTTTGTAGAAAAGGCAGAGGGAAGCCATGTCACGTCGGTGCGAAAGTGACTGGAGACGAGATACCTCGTCAGGATCGATTATGTTAGAAATCTTTATTTGTATTTTGTCGTATTTTTGTTAGTTAAAAATTTAATAACTGAGAGTGCGTTAATAATTTAATTTTTGACTGAATAACTGAGATAATATAATTAAAATTATTATATTATCTCGGTTATCAATTTAGAAATTTAATAGTTGAGAGTGAGATAGTTAAATTATCCTACTCTCACTTGTTAAATTAAAAATTAAATTGAGATAATAAAATTATCTCATTTATCAATTTAAACAATTGAGATCAGTTAATTATTAATATAATAATAATTTTATTAATTATTATCTCATTTATTAAATTAAAAATGGAATAACTTAATGTAATATTACTAATTAATAAAATTATTTATTACCTTAGCTATTAAATAATGAAATACCATTATAGAGGTAACTCAATAATGTAAGAAATTTTTATGGTATTTTAAATTATTATAAGAAACAAAAACAAAAAAAACTTCTTACTTAGAATTCGTAAAATTATGTCAATTCTGGTGCACCATACTAAACCTGTCAACACATTCAGCCATCAAATTATCGATGGAAACTGGAAAATAACAAGACCCCGAAGTCAAGAAATGTCTGTTTAGAAAATTTTATGCTATAAGTAAGTGATATTTGTTTTAGAACAGATTCATTTAACTTTAAATTTGCTAATTTTACGAAAGTAACGTTTCAGAAATGTATATTTTATTTTAGCGAGATTTTTAAAACCGAAAATTAAGTTTTGTTTAAATTTCTCTAAAAAAGTTGAAAATGGCCGTTTCGATTGTTTTTCGGAAGAATTAACCAAAAATCATTATAATTTCTGTTTGAAATACTCCAAAGTATTTTTCTGGAATTAGAAAATTTAATCCTTGAGTTTTCAATTGAATCTGGGGGAAAGCTTCAAAAAGGATTTTTCCTTTATGAAAAATACATTTAAACCTTAGGTATACGAATTTTTGGAGGTACCTAGTTTTGAATGTGCTAAAAAATCTTTCATCTTTTTAACAATAAAAATCTTGTCAAAAATTGCTGCAAAAGATTGTTGATTTCTTTAAGATGATCTATTATGCATGTCGCTGATTTGTAATTACATACATTGTATTTATTTTCAATTTTTCTAGTTTGATTGTTCAACTACATTGCATATGATATGATCCATTATTGTACATAATTATTTAAGTTAGAATAAATTTTTTATTTTATATGAAAATTGGGATGTAATAGTGTGGGGTCTATATCATAGATTCGGGGGGCCCATATCATAGATTCGGTCGGGGCAGGGGGGGGGGGTACGAGACCCTTTCACCGGCATTGTCCAGAAATGTATACTTCATATGTTTTGTTGAGGCAAGATAAATATTTCTGTTAATTCTTCGAAATGTCATGATAATTTTCAAGGGAGATAATTAACAAAGTTGCCTCCCTTGTATAATAGGTAATTATTTTCTTAAAAACAAACATTCGCAATAATAATAATAATAATAATAATAATAACCATAGCAATAATAATAATAACAATAACAATAATAATAATTGGAAAAGGTTCTGATAGACTCATTGAAGGGATTCCTGGTAACCCATGCCTTAATGAAATATAAAAAAATGTACTCACAAGTACAGCTCATACATTATGAAGAGCTGTATCTATGAAAAATGTGTGTGATTTTAACAAAAAATGATTAGTGTAAAATGTCATGCTGACATTTCTGACCTTAGTCCTCTGGTTGGGACCCGGAAGGATATGTGTATACATCAGAAATCCAAGTAAATAATAATAATAATAATAATAATAATAATAATAATAATAATAATAATAATACTGGTATTAACACCAGCCAGACCCGGTTACGGAGATAGGACCTGTTACAATTCTATGGGACTACACAATACACACTGACAGAACAATCAAAGCCAACCGCCCAGATATTGTTATTAAAGACCAGAAACAAAAACGGTGCCTCCTTATTGATATGGCAGTCCCTGCTGACTGCAATGTATCTTTGAAGATATTTAAAAAGCTGTCAAAATACAAGGAGCTTGAAATAGAAATCTCGAAAATGTGGCATATGGGAACATAAACAATCCCTGTTGTAGTTGGAGCCCTAGGACTGGTTGGAAAAGATTGCAGTAGACTAATTGAAGGGATTCCTGGAAGTCCATGCCTCAAGGAGATACAAAAAATTGTTCTGACAAGTACAGCCCACACTTTACGAAGGGCTCTATCTATGTAATTTTTATTTATTTTTTTTTTTGTCAGTGAAAAGTGTCATGATGCCATTTCTAACCTGAGGTCCCTGGGCGGGACCCGGAAAGAAATATGTAAACGCCAGAAAGCAAATAATAATAATAATAATAATAATAATAATAATAATAATAAAATGCAGGATCTACGACAAATATCAGAAAACCATAGACCATCTAATCTCAGGATGTTCTGTATTAAGGCTAAAATGAATATAAAAATCGTCACGATAGAGTGGGGCAATATTTACACTGATCAAACACTTTGGAAAAGATGTTAACATACAATGGTATAAACATCACCTAGCACCGCTTTACGGAAACAGAAGGCGTCACAATTCTATGGGATTAAAAACCATCTTTACAGGTCGGACATAATTGTCAAAAACCGAAAAGAAAAAACTGATCTACATATTGATATGGCTTGTCCAGCGGATTGTAACATAGCAATCAAGGAATTTGAAAAACAACCATACCTGGAAATCGAAATAGAAAAAATGTGGAAATTGAAAACAAGAATAGTACCAATAATAGTAGGTGTGCTTGGAATTATAAAAAAGGAACACAACAACACAGAAAAAACATCCCTGGAAATCCCAGCATAAGGGAAACAGAAAAAAATGTCTTGAAAAGTACAGCCCACACACTAAAACAAAATTTATCCATGTAACGCTAGTGATGTTATGGGAGCTAAAAAAACAAATCATGAAATGTCGCTATAACACCATACCTTCCTTAAGTCTTCCCGCTAACTTGGTAGGTAGTGTGACCATAGCAGAAATCGAAATATAATAATAACTAGCAGCATGGCCCGGCGTTGCCCGTGCTTGATTCAAAAATCGTACAACTCATATAGCAATCGCTATCACTTGACTTAAAATATTTTTGCCCTTCCTTGCCTTTAAAGGAGCGCCCTCTGCCATGCTGATGTTGCTACATGCCTTACTTCTTGCCTATCTCACACTGCGAATTTTTTCTAAGCTCTATTCTAAACATTAAATCTGTTACGAAAAAAGAACTAAACAAAATGAACACAAAACGATCAGCTTTAAAAAAGGACTCGTAACTGGAAAAACCAAATGAAAAAAGAATGTTAACAACAAATACTTTTTCACACCCAACCCAGTTTTGCGGAATCAGAATCAACGTTGAGTTTAAGCAAGCGAATGAGCCAATTGGAGTAAAGTGCCATGCAGATTAAAATTTTTCCCACTTGTGACGAATGCAGCAATCAATTTTTTTTGCATGCTAGCATGCTAGTTAACATTCGTGTCAGTCAACTGTTGGCTCTCACGCTGGTCAATAGAATCTTCCTGCCTATTCGTGGCAGCCATCTATTGGCTCTCACTCTGGTCAGTACAAAATGGCCGCAAACTACATGAAAAGTGCCCTAGAAGCATGAAAAAATCGATTATTTCCACTATTGATGGGAATTGGGAAATGCAAAGTCGGTCTTGGCCTTTTCCGCTAACTTGGTGCATGTGCATGTAAATTTTGGTGCAAATCCGTCGAAAATTGCGGCCATGCATTCGTTACACACACACACACACACACACACACACACACACACACACACACACACACACACACATCCTGCCTTTTATAGATAATAATAATAATAATAATAATAATAATAATAATAATAATAATAATAATAATATTTTATTCTTGCTGTACAGAAAAAATGGTTTCTAAATAGAAATTGCCAAGCACACATACTGAAAAAATATGTAAACCCGAAATGCAGATTCTGTGATAGGTATCTAGAAAGAATTGACCATCTTGTATCAGGTTGCAGGATATTAGCAGCCACGGAATATAAAACTCGGTTTGATAGAGTTGGCCAATATCTGCACTGGGAAATATGCAATTTTTACGGGAAAGAAACTGCAAGAAACTGGTATGGACATCACCCAAACCCAGTTAAGACATAAGTCCTGCAAGCATTTTATGAGACAAAGCAATCAAAGCTAATCGCCCAGACATCGTAATCAAAAAAGACCACAAAAACAGAATGTGCTTTCTTATTTACATGGTAGTCCCAGCAGAATGCAGTGTATCTTTGAAAATCTTCAAAAAAACTATTAAAATACAAGGATCTTGAAATGGAAATCTCAAAAATATGGCACCTGAGGACAACGAAAATTCCAATTGTAGTTGGTTCCATCGGATGGATTGGAAAAAAGTTCCAATAGACTCATTGAAAGGATTCCTGGTAGCCTATGCCTTAAAGAAATACAAAATATTGTACTCATAAGTACAGCTCACACATTACGAAGTGCTGTATCTATAAAAAATGTGTATTATCTTAAATTTTTTTTTTACTTTTTTTTTACAAAAAATGATCAGTGGAAAATGTGATGAAGCCTATCAATTTCTAGTTGGTATTCGGAATGAAATTTGTATACAACAGAAAACCAAGGTAGTAGTAGTAGTAGTAGCAGTAGTAGTAGTAGTAGTAGTAGTAGTAGAAGTAGTAGTAGTAGTAGTAATAATAATAATAATAATACAACAACATTAAACTTAAATTTGATAGATTTTATTCATATTTTTATCGATTTTTCGAAAACTGGAAAAATACAAATTATTTTATTTTGCGTTTAAATTAGTTGAAAATGTCAATTGCCACAACAAAATATTCGTTACTCATCTACACAGTTGCCTTTTTAAAAACCTAATCTATGGATTAGACCGTTTCCTATTTGAATCTGAAAGATATGAATTCAAAAAAAAAAAAAAAAAAAAAAAGAAAACGCAAAAAAGCATTACAAAAATGTAATTTAATTCATCTATTTTTCTGCAATAAATGCAATTTAATTGAATATTTGTGACCAGTAAATCGCAGAATGTAAAGAAACAAAAACAAAAAACAAATAAGTTGGTTCCTTTCCAAATTCTAAAGTCTTTTAGCAAATGGCGATTTGTTTAGCAAATTTTGTCTATTTTGTTATCCAAGAAACACAATATTTTTGGTGGATTCCCAATAAATTTTGTAATTTTTTCAAATAAAAACGAACAAAATTTAATGACGATAGTCATTGAAGTATTGCATTTCCGATTTTTTCCTTTTTATTTTTGATCCAAGAAAATCTGACAAATTTTTGAAAACTTATTTTGGTTTTTCAAATTCTCACACTTAGAGGTCATAAATATTGAATTAAATTTCAGTTTAATTCATAGAAAGATGTCAAACGTAATGAGAGTTAATTAAAACAAATTTACGTGCGATACAAATAATTCCTCGAATCTTGGCGCAACGTAATCTTACTAACTACAGTTTCGCATTATCTGACCTAGTAATATGCTGTATTGAGTTAAATTTAAGAACAAATTGAAATAAAGCAAAAAAAACAAAAAACAAAACAAAAAACAAAAAAAAAAACAAATAAACATGGGCACCTCAGAAAAAAGCAAAAAAACAAAAACAACAACAACAAACATAGGCATCTAAGAAAAAGTATGTGAAGTAAAAAACAAACTTCAATACTCTGTGGAATCATTCGCAACACAACCAGCCTTACCTCCTTTTAAGAAATGCACAATTCCTATCTGATAATATTTATTATTGTAAAAAACAACAAATGTGGCACAAGGCCCAAAAAGGGGGTTGGGGTAAAGGACGGTCATCACTTGTCTTAATATAAAACTTAGCTAGCCACAACCACTGACCCTAACACACAAAACAATATTCCTTTCACCAAAACAACACATTTATCCCTACCTTTCTTACTACATCCACCAAAATACCTCTTTGACTCAATGCAAATCCTAAATACTCCCCTTATGTACAAATATTGTCTGTGGGGGGAGGGGCATAAAAACAACAATTTTTAAAAGGATCCCCAATGACTATATACAAAATGACAAAAAATATTTACAAGAAACCAAACAAAAAATTAGTGTTAGTAATAACCCCCCCCCACTCTTCCTATCTGATAAGCAAAATTCTACTTTCATACAATATAACAAGTATTCATTGGTCATTCACCTCCAATCTGGCTTGCTGATTGGTCAGTTCCGACCAATCAAACCGCCTGCACGCGACCAATCTGTTTTCCCGCTCATGTGCTGGGAGCCACTTGACCAGTATAAAAGCCAAAACACGTGTGAACTTTTTAGAGAGAGAAAGGATTAGTAATTTTCATTCATCTCTCTCGCACGTCTCAAGATGTAACCTTCGCCAACTTCCGTCTTAGTCATTGCTGAGAAGACGTTTTTAAGACAATTACCAACATTCATGAACTCTGAAATCACTCCTGAACTTTTATCAACTTTAGAACTCACAATTCCAAACTTTATTCTTCTGAATTACAAGTTCAATATTACAGTAAAAGGTAAATTACTTCTTAAGAACTTTCTGTTTAAAAGACACTTAATATTAACAACTTTAATATCAACATTAACGAACGATTACCAGAAAGACATTCTGAAACCTAAAACATCAGACATATTTGCCAACATAACATATACCAAATATTCTGCTTGTATATTGTTTTTAATTGCATATAAATGTTTTATTAGTTTCTAATTAAATATGTTTTGTTTGTAATATGAACTCTGGTACAAATATTTCCAAATCAAAGGGACATGACTCTGTCTTACCTTTTCTTTGCATGTTGTACACCAACCTAAATAAATCTAATTGTTACGTTTTAAAACAATTCAGTTGAATTTTGTATTTTATTTTGATGTTAGTGGAAATAGTTAATTGACACGCAACTTATTCTCAACAAATATTACCACATAATTAACCCATCCACTACAATCCTCTTAGTAATGGCAGTACGTAGTTATTTTTTCCTACTTTTTGCGAGGAAAACGTTGGGATGCGTTGCCATAGAACAATGGTTAGCAAGACCATTTCTCTAACCATTCTTGCTATAGTGATAATCGCTGTCTACTTCATCCTCCTCCTTAGTGTCATCAGGATCCCCTGTAGAGTATAGGTGTGGCTGCTGTGGTTTCCTGTAGCAAGTAAGGTTTTCACAGGTTTTGAATTTAGACTTGTCCTTCTCCGAGACCGTTTGCCAATTAAGGTTAAAAATCTCAGTCTTTCTTGCTATTTATCCCAAAAAGAGGAGAGATAGCTTCATAAGTTTCTCAACCCGGCTGAATTTGAACACAGCACGCCGACTCCAGATTCCGCGCTGCTAACTGCTACAAGTATTGCTTTGTAAATATCAAATGCTAAACCCAGGGAGGGACGATGGAATAAAGGATAGCAGATCGGATTGAGTTTGAATTCCAGTCAGGTTCATTACATTCACTTACATGCTAAGAATCCTCTTATTCTCCCCGCATTATGGGTAAATATCAAGACAGACTGGGTTCTATAGCTTTGGGTGGCAACCGGTCTAGGAGAAAGAAAAACTCTGAATTCAAAACCGGCCTATAGAGGAGTAATGGATAGCGGGTTGGATTGAGGAATCGGAGAGCCGAGTTCGAATTCCAGTCGAATCCATTACATTCCCTTACTTGGGAAAGGTCTGAATCCTCTTCTTCTCCCTACAGCTATGGGTAAATAGCAGGACAGACTGGGTTCTATAGCCTTGGGTGGCAACGGGTCTAGGAATCTTTTACGAATCGATGTTATTTATGATGTCGTCAAGGAAGAGAAACGCGAAAAGGCTTCCGGAGATTTAGTTCCAGCAAGTTCATGATTTTTCTTCGCTTTAACCGAAACCGTAGATATTTTCTAGAATTTACAAGTATAAGATTTACTTTGGTGGTAGAATAAATTTTCGATCCACAAATTGTTACCATCCGATTATGGTTGACAATACAGCTTTACTCTACCAATAAAATCGCCCCCCAAAAGGCAGAAAAAATAGAGCATTCCCACCCCCACACAAACAACAAAAAAAAAAAAAAAAAAATAAAATAACAAAAAACGATTACAATTTTGTAAGCTTTTCTCATCACAAAACGGCATCGCTTTGTTTTAATGTCGGTGCGTGTTAAAATGCCTTTGAACTGCAAGTTCGTTTCATTCACGAGTCGTTAAATAATTATTAAGCAAAAAAAAAAAAAACAGTAAATTTGGATATTCGTTGACCCCCCCCCCCAAAAAAAAACATGGAGTGTGAAAAGGACGATCTTTCATTTGACACCGCTATCATTTTAACTACCTTCGCTCCTCGGCAATGTTTATTGTTTTAAAAGCGATGAACCAGTAGCACACATAGAATGCCTCTACATAAATTTTGTACTAGCATTTTCAAATATTTACATTTGCTTTTGAACAAAAAATATTGATAAATTCTCTTCATTAAGAAAAATAAAAAAAATAAAAAGATATTAGCAAACAAAGAACAAAAAATCTATGAATTCACTTTCCTCTTATGTTTAGGTTTTATTACAATTCTAATTATCATTTAAAAAAAAAAAAACAATACTGAGGAGCGAAGGTAGTTAAAATAATAGCGGTGTCAACGGAAAAAAAAACTAAGTGACGCACAGAAGCAGCGCATTTATAATTATTATTATTTGTTGCATGTTTACAGCACATCATTGGTGGTTATCGCTGAAGTTTAACTGATGGCAAGTCTTTGTAGTTTTCTAGCACTTTTCTTACAAAATCAAGTAACGCTCTTATCTGTGCAGTTCTAACAATTTTTAGGATCGACTTTCGATTAAAGCATTTTTCTAGAAGTTTGTACAAATGTATTACAGTTATTATGAACACGACTTTAGCATTAATATTCCATATCTTTCTCAGTTCCCGGGCGAGGTCCTGTTATTTTCAAATTGATCACTCATATGAAAAAAAAAAAAAAAAAAGATATGATTATCTGCCCGTAGCAGTTTAAGGTTAGCCAGTCAGCTTACAGTTGCTGATTGGCGCGCTATTCTATCTTTTTTTTTTGAAGAACACTCACTCTTGGTAAAACCTACGAAATGAAACCTTGAGAACCAGCCAGCTCTACACTGTTATCACTACAGAGTCCGTAGATGGCGAAAACATCGACTCTTCTTCAGCAGATAAGTTTGGTCACAGACACCATTAAGTTTGAAAGAACTTATTTGTAATATTATTTTTGATATAATGGAATATGCATACACCTGTGTTCCCCCTGACTGGAATATGATTGGCTGGTGTCCGCCATAAATACAGACGGACGTGTAGGAGAGTCAAAGAGCCTTAGTTTGAGAGCTAAGTCTATAACGACGCCCATTGGACTACGCCATTGATCTACACTTCTTACTTGCGACTACGACGCGTACCAGTCGATTACTGCTACCGTATTCTACTTGGTTATAGTAGCCAAAACCACTTAGCTACTTCGTTCAAATATATCCCTTTCCGGGACATATCAGTTTTATTTTTTAATTTTTTTAAGCATTACGCCCCGAGCAAGGCGGGAAGCCACTAGGATGCAGGGGGATGCAGAAGATTTGGAGCAAGAGCAGATAGGAGTGATAGAAGAAAGGATGAGGAGAGGGATAGTGGGTAGATCAAGGTAACTGGAGATGTCGATTGACATTACACTTGAATAGTTGGAGATTATAGCTCTCAGGGAAACAGTAATTGGGAAGGGTGTTCCACAGGCGAGAGGTGCGAGGTATGAAGCTATTGGAGTAGAAGAGACGGCTACATTTAAAAGTTTCTACAGTGTAAGGGTGAGAGCGGGATGCCAGCCTCGTAGGGCGCTTGAATTCATGGAGTCTGGGAACCAGTGAAAGCAGCTCATCGGAGCAATTAACATGAAAGTATTTGTAGAAAAGACAGAGAGAGGCGACGGCGCGTCTGTTAGAGAGTGACTGTAGACGAGACGCCAGATCAGGGCCAATTATATTACATATCCGCCTCTGGATCTTGTCAAGAACTCCGAGGTAAACAGAAGGTGCCCCAGACCATATATGGCAGCAATACTCCATGCAAGGGCCAATACAATAAGGTCAGTCGCGTTTTATTCTTTATTTATTACAACGTCTGCATCCATCACGTGGGGATCTTCAATTCCCCATATTCTCTTTCACGGTCACTCTATGTTCCTTTTACGCAGCCACGTCTATTATTTTGTGCCCCCCCCTTTTTTTTCCTTAAATTCACAATTATACGATCTGCTTCTTTTTTTGGATGTAGTGGTCATACGGATGTCTAAATTTGTGCATTTTGTGAATTTTGTTTCTCAGGTGCTCTCTAAGTAGCCATGTTCATGATGGTTTATTTTTTTTTTTTTATTTATCTACGATATGTTTAAAATTGCCTTTTGAATTCTCCGTGCAGTATTTTCTTTTCTATCTTTGATTTCATTGTTGCCTTCTTTACTCTATCCTCGTTTGTAAAAAAAAAAAAAAATAAAAAAAAAAAGTAAAACAAAACAAAAAGAAAACAAAAAGCAAAACAAAAACAACCCCCACACCTAAACAAAAAACAAAACAAAAAAAAAAAAAACAGCTCTTTTTCGAGTAGTTTTTTTAATCATTTCATCTCAAGCAAGCCAATAAAGCCACTAAGATGCAAGGCGTTACCGAGCGTGAAAGAATATGAGAAAAAGAAAACCATTATTAAGAAGAGAGAAAATAAGAACAGAAGATAACGTTTGACATTGCATTTAAATTTTTGAAGATCAAAGTTAACTGGAATGCAGGAAGCAGGAAAAGAGTTCCACAAACAAGAAATGCAAGAGAAGAAATCTTTAGCATAGAACTTACGGTTACATTTAGCCAATTCAACTGTAAATTGATGAGACCTAGCTGCCAATCTAGCACTGCGTCCAAATTCGTAAAGCCGGGGTACCAAAGAGGAAAGCTCATTAGAACAATTACGATAACAATATTTATAGAAAAAGCTACAGTGATGCTAGATTACGGCGATGAGAAAGTGACTGAAGCCGAGATGCCAGGTCTGGACCGATAACAATGCAGATTGTTTGGATTTTGTCAGTAATATTTAAATACATAGCAGAAACACCAGGCCAGATGTAACAACAATCGTTAATGTATAGACGAATACTAAACTTATAAATGAGTAAAGTTGGTTGAGAAAAAAATGTCTAGCACATCACATAGAACCAACAAAATGCAGACCGAGCAATTTAATATTTGTAATATAATAGAATCCCTGACAATCGGACTAAGAAGGTCTTCCGGATATGAGGAATTGGTTACAATATGAGGGGTTATATTTAGATTAAAATAAAAGAACTGAAATCAGGTTTTACATTTATTTTCAATGTTTTATATTAAACAAAATAAGCTAATGGTGAGTGAAATATAACGGAATTGATTCTAAGGAAAAAGAAATAAATTATGTAATGTTAATAAAACTTCATTAAATTAAGTATGCCACATATGGAAAACAAAGAAAGAAAATATCAACATACAACAGTGATTAAAAAATCTGCATTACATTATTTTCTTTCTCTTCTAATGTCATTTTCAACCTTTTCCGCATTTCGTTTGGCTTTTCTTCTTGAAATTTTTTTTAACTGAAAGTCACTTTTTAACTCTGTGTGCGTTACTTTAATCGTCGAAGCTGAATGCTGGCTTTCTTTCCATAAAACTGACAACCTTTTCAATAACTTTTTCAATTTCAGTCCTGGTTTCATCACAATCATGCATCTTGTCGCTATCTTGTTGCAGATGTGTCTCGTTGTCATCCTTTCCTCTTATTCTCATCATCTTTTGCACAAATACAAGCCATTAGGATGAAATAAGAATAAGCAATTATCCAAAGTAAATTTCCTGAAAAACAGAAATTTCAAATCAGTTACATATCACCCAAATAGTTCAAATATATTAAAATCATGTCCGGATATGAGAGAATCCAGATATGAGGAACTCCGGATTTGAGGAACTCCGGATATGAGGCACTCCGGATATGTGGGATTTCGGATATGAGGGATTCTATTGTATTAATATTAATTTGAAATATTTTTCATTGGACGACTGCGCTATTCAATTTAGACACCGGATTCGAGGCTGATGTTTTTCCTGATGACATATTCCCTTTTTTTTTTTTCTGTTTTTAGTAATTCTGATGTATCTTCACACCGGACTTATTCAACTTAACCACTGAGGCGATTCTGAGGGAACTAGAAGTCCTTTCATTATTGGCGGCCACAGTCTTACCAACATTAGGCGACCCAATGTTGATAGCAGACTCAGAAAGGAAACTATGAAATCTCCTTCAGAAAGTAGTGAAGGAAAGCGAGACAAAAAGACTAAGCAACAACTGCAAGAAGACAGAATGAACGTCTATTACAAAAAGACACAACCCAAAATGCAGATTATAAATTGGAGATACCAAAATCAAACAAGTATAAAAATTTAAATATTTGGGAAGTTAAGTTAAAATTTAAATATTTGGGAAGTTATTTCAACAGAGGACGGAAAGTGCGACACTGAAATCCGAAGTATAGCGAAAGATGCTTTTCAAAAGCTAAGCAGTGTATTAAGAAACAGAAAAAACCTCGTTAGAAACAAAAAAAAAAAAAGAGTACTGAACTGTTACGTGATATCTGTCCTTCTCTATGGCAGTGGATGCTGAACAATATCCTCAAAGATGATGTTGTAACCTAGAAATGGTTACTGAATGAAGAACAACTCAAACGGAAGTTGGAAATGAAATGGTAATCTTTATAACATCAACAAAATACAATACTCGCCAGCGGAGGGAAGTAGGTAAACCACTGCTTGTGGTGAACTACTTAGCACATTATCCCCACTTACAATAGTGTCCAACGTATTTATGGGGATTGGGACATACCCATTAGTGTTTATAGGTACAGTATATAACAGATGAAGAAGAGATATGAAGCAACAATGTGGTTCTACAGAAGGATGCTGGGGATACCATGGACCGAACATGTGAGCAGAGATGAAGTTTTAGATAAAAAGGGAAACAAAAATTACGTTTATACTTAACACCAGAAAGAAAAAAGTTTACCTGTTTAGGGCAAGATAAGGAAAGAGGGCTTGGAAAATTCGACACTCACAAGACATATTGAAAGCAAGAGAGACAGAGAAAAACAGCGCGTAACCTACCTAACGAGCCTGTGTAAATTATTGGCAGGACAGCGATTAGGAGAGATAGCGAAAAGACACAATTTATTATGAACTGCAAAGGACTGGAAATTGTGGAGAGTCATGATCATCCACATTCTGAACACGGCTTATAGAAGAAGAATGAACCACTCAAAATCATTCATATATAACCAGGGCTACACAGATATGTCGGTTAACTTATATTTAACATTAGGAAGAGACAGTTGAAATTTCTGTTGCACATATTGAGGAAAGAGGGTTTGGAAAATTTGATACCTACAGGACAGATTGAAGGCAAGCGGGACAGAGGAAAACAAGTGAGCTTGTGTAAATGGACGACCGAACAAGGGTTAGGAGAGATAACAAAAAGATGAAATTGATTCAGAGATACAAATGACAGGAACTTGTGGAGAGCCATGATCACCTACGTTTTGAAGAGACCCGGTACATGAAGAAGAAGAATTTATGGAAGTTATCTTGGTAGTTACTGAAGAAGCGGTGGGAAAATCTCCCGATATTTCATACTTTCATGAAGAAATATCTCTTTGTCTCCGGTTTCAAAATGGCCAGAGACGAACTTTTTGGATGACATGCGCAATAAGCAAAGTAACGTAAACTTTAAAACGAGAACAAACGAGAAAAGAACGAGAACAAAGATATCTTTTTACTTTTGTCCTTAATGTTTATGGAGTTCCGTTTATTCTGTCAAGTTTTCTTAAAAGGTTTTAAAGCTAAGATGCAATGCATGTGCTACAGACAGCCAACGAGTTTTCGACCTGATAGCCACATGAATTAGATATTCTACGTAATTTGATCGCAATGAGGGGGGGGGGGAATGCGTCATTTGATAAGGTCGACTCGGGAAACGGGGAAATCTATCCCCATTTATCGGGGTTATGTTTACTTCTGTGCGCAAAGGTTTCACCCAGAGAAGTTGATCCCGGAAAGAAGTCAACTCTTGACATCTGGTCAAGGGATTCATGATAACTCTTGGGCGAGTGGGGTGCTGAAAATTTTTCATCTTGATCCACAAGCAATATTTCAATGACCAGATTTTCTTTTCGAAATTTTTGTTTTTACAGAATTAAAAAAAAAAAAAAATCTTGAAAACAATCAGGGTACCACAACACAAAACGTTGGGGCCTAAATGGGAGATTAAAGAGGAAAATCAGTTATTGAAAGTGAGCGGGGGGTGGGTATATAATGAATGGAAACTGAGGGGTAAATAGAATTTCAAAAGTGGATGGGGACTAAAGCAGATATTAAATTTTAAAAATTGAAAATGAGGATTAGGTAGCGCTAGCCCTGGTGTTTTTTTTTTTGTTTTTTTTTTAATAATTCCTTCCCAAGCAAATCACTAAAGCCAATAAGACGCAAGGGGTTACTGAGTGTGAAATAATAATAATAATAATAATAATAATAATAATAATAATAATAATAATAATAAAACTTAATAAGGAGCGAGAACAATAAAAGAACTGGAGAAGACGAAGAAGACAACGATTTATATTACATTTAGCTTTTTGAAGATCAAACTTGACTGAAAAGCAAGAAGCCACAAGAAACTGCTAGCATAGAACTTACGGTTCCGTCTAGCCATTTCAACTGTAAAAGAATGAGACCTTGCCGCCAATCTAGCACAGCGTTTAAATTCATAAAGTTTAGGTACCATAGAGACAAGTTCATCAAAACTACAAAGTATAGGAAGTTGTGGAGACCTGAATCATTTATTTTGAATCATTTCACCCCAAGCAAAGTAAAAGAGACACTAAGACGCAGAGGGGTCACTGAGTGTGAAAGAATATAAGAAAAAGAAAAACATTAACTAGCAAGAACGACAAAAGAAGAGGAATCAAGAAGACAGAACAATTGACAATGCCTTTAAATTTTTGAAGATCAAACTTGATTGCAAAGCAAGAAACCGGAAGAGAGTTCCACAAGCGAGAAGTGCGACAGAAGAAACTGTTCGTACTTCGGACTAAGTTTGTTTCTGTTGGTGCGACTACACATGCGCTCGAACGAAGGACGCTGGTAATTTTAAATTTAATTTTTTTTTAGTTATATGACGTGTTCGGTGGTGGTGAGGGTAGCGGGCGTATCCAATAAAAAATCGAAAATTGCTTTTTTTTTTTCACTGCAAATTATTCATTATATCATATACAAGTATTTTATAAAAGATTAGAGTCGATTACACAATATTTCAACTCACTTTAGGTTTATAGTTCGTAAGCTGAGGAAACATAAATCGTAGATTTGTGTGCGGAATATCATTGCATTATCGTTATATAATTATAGTAGAGTCATTAAGGTTGTCAAAAGCATTTTATTTTGATCCTATATTAATCTAAAATATTCCTTTTTACAAGCATTATTTTCGAAATGGCAGAAGATCATTCTAAATTTCAGAATTTCGCTGTTGCCCAT
Organism: Acanthosepion lycidas; assembly: GCA_963932145.1. NCBI lineage: Eukaryota > Metazoa > Mollusca > Cephalopoda > Sepiida > Sepiidae > Acanthosepion > Acanthosepion lycidas. The sequence goes on along the minus strand of OZ010606.1, from coordinate 26,389,877 downwards.
CAAAATGAACTAAAAGAAAGCGATCTAACAACAACAATGGAAAAGAGAGTTAGCAAAGCGTTAACGAAATAGTTCCAGTTTGTTCAATTTAGGAAACTTAGCATTGCAGCCAAAATATTCTAAAATGGTGCCAATAACAAATGAGAAAATGAAAAATACCTACCTTCAAATCGAATATAGCATCAAAATTTATATTATTTTTATTTATTTGTTGTGTAACTAAATGCATAATTGTTAACAATGTTTCCGTAAAACTTGATATTTCCTCTTATAAATTTTTAATAAATATTATTATTAGCTTATTATTACTTATTTACTTAAGTGTAACGTAGTCCTACATTTACAATTCCTTACGGCTAATCATGAAAAGAAATGTTGATCAAAACTGCCTAAACCTTTAAGCGCGTATTTCCGCAAAGTTATCAAATTTTGAAAACGCCAAGAATGGTGAAAACTTTGTAAGAACTTGGACGAAAATTTATTAACGGTTTAAGGCACTTTCTAAACATTTTCGTCTAAATGAATTATTATCTCTTTTAATTACAGTAATTAATTTTATATCTCAAAATTGGGGCCATTCTCGTTACGGTGAGCAGCTAATGCGTTTGATGTGTTCCTGTTTGAAATATACATTTCTGTTCATATAATCTTTTATTTAAACTTCTTGAGGTTTCTTCAATGTATTCTTTCTGGCAATCATTATGGGTAATAGGGTAAACTGCTTCAAGTTTTAGCTTATCGTTTTGTTTTGCATTGATTAAGTCTTTTATTATTTTAGATATAGCTCTGACTAATTTTCGGCTGAGTTGAGAGAAATTCTTTTCTGTTGTAGTTGTGATAGAGTTAGTCGGTAGAATAATATAATTTTTGATGCGTTGGGTTTATCAGGAGAGGCTGCTTTTTTATTTTCGGAATATTTTATGATCCTTTTGTTTTGTATTCAATCTGAAATAATGTAATGGAGGTGCTTGAAATTATTTTCAATATATTTCTCTTCAGGTAAATATTGAGGGCTGCAAATTCCGAGTACTCTTATGTAGATGATTATTCTGGGTTTTACTTTGTTGTTATATATATATATATATATATATAACAAGATGTTTTGAGACAGTTTTTAGAAAGGCATTTATAACTTTCCTAAATTATTGTAGTTTTAGTATATAATTACTAAGCATCGAATAAGTTGACTTTCCAACTTTTCTTATTTCCCCTTGAAGGAAAAGCTCTTTGATGACACCCTACTAAACACTGCTTGCCACAGTGGCAATGTTTGCAGAATGCAACTGTGACGTGTCTATAACATTTCAATTTTCTTTTCTTGGCAATGGTTATCAGGTTTTCCAATGGAAAAGCTGACTTTTTTTTGTTGCTAAGAGCAGTAACGTACAGAGTGGAGCAGAGAGTGCGACGGTCCCGGGCATCCATATCTAAGGGATGGGAGGCATCCAATCAAAGTGAAATAAAAATTTAGTTTTTGAAGTTTGAAATTGTCTCTATTAACTTCGTTGTACAATCGCCCTACTGCCCCACAAGCTGGTGTAAATGTCGATCTTTTGTTTTGATAAGTGAAACCGGAGTAGCACCCCTTACTTCAGTCCCAGGAGCATACAGTCAAGGAGTTTTCCCGGGGTTTCACCAAACCTCTGCATATCACTGGAGGCTAAGGGTGAAGAGTTTGAAATGTTTACACAATATAGATCTGACCTGTAGGAGACTTATATTTGCTTCAGTTAGTAAAAATCGCATAAAATAGTTTGTCTCTGCTCAAATGCCTGAATACCAGAAATGCTGATAAAAATACGCAGTATTTTTATCAGCATTTACCCAAGTTATCGGTATTTACCGGTTTATCGGTTCTCCCCATAAAGCGAGATGTGCACAAGGTTGGTTTTTAACGTTGGGCTTTCCGAGCGCGTAAGCACGGCCAAATTTCCCTGTAGACCCCGCATACATGGGGTAGGGTGGATGTCTAATTCGAAAACATTGTTGATCCTTTTTTTTTTTTTTTATAACAATGAACACTTGTATATATACGAGATGTATTCAAGAAGTTTTGAGGCATTTGTTGGAAAGGCAATTATAACTTTTCTAAATTATTGTAGTTTTCGTATATAATTATTATAAATCTAATAAGTTGACTTGTTATATTTTGTTATTTCAGATAGTAGGAGACAACTGTAAGACCTTTGTGAACACACCCGACTAAACACTGTTTGTAACACTGGAAAAGTTTGTAGAATACAGTAGGGAGGTGAAGACAATTTGGAAGCTCGTTACCCAAAACTGGCCCAAAATGCTACAGAAACGTATGAAATGCTTCAGACTGTTTATGGATTAAATTGTATTAACCGAGCATCTGATTTCTGCTGGAAGAAGAGGTTCAAAGACATTGGATAGTGTTATGTTGACGAGAGAGGATTTTGTTGTTTGTTCTTCACGTGTGAGTTCGAATCTTCGTCGCTACTTGTTATGGTCCGGTTCCTTGTACCACGGTGATGGTCCAAGGTAGAACCAATAAAGAAGAACTCGAACCCGTATATGGAATAACACAGATATATTACAAACAGGAATATATACAGAGAAGTAGAAAGGGTTAGTACGAACAATCAGGTTTAGTAGGGAGAACAATGTAGTCTCGACCAGTATCTCTATTCCAATGTCTTGTAGCAATTGTCTGAATGCGACTCTGTTTCGGACTGCGTCTGACTCGACTGACTGACTCGTTCTGACTGACTGACAGACTCCTGACGGACCTCACTCCAGACTTCAGACTGAACGTTATTTAGTCACCTACTCACGAGGGCATCATGTGGCACGAGGCCGGTTTAACGTGGGATCTCCGAGCCAGTGGGATCTCCGAGCCCGTGGGCTCGGCCAAAAATATGCCCTTTGAACCCGTATAAACGGGTTCAGGGTCGGTTTACCTCCCCGAAAGAGACTCTGCCTTTCGGCGTAGCCTCGTTCGTGTTCCTCCCCGCCCGAAGGCAGAGAGTTCAACCGATCAGCTGGTCAGCCGGTCGCCCGACTTCGGACTGAACTCTCTGCTTCCTCTTGAGGCGCGGTATTTATTACGTATGGAATAGTCCATTATGTTATTATGGGTAAGGTCCCATAACAGATAGGATGTGAGAGCCAATGAGCGATGTGGGAAGGAGCCAATGTGAACGTCAGAACTGGTTGAGAAAATTCGCAATTTTCAGGATTTAGATCGTCATGTGTCATTAAAGACAATAAGCATGCCATTTGGATTTGGTTTGGCAACTGTATAATTATTAATGAAGATACGCAAAATTTGTACAAAGTTTTTTTTTTCCAGTGACGAACAAAAGGAAAGACGCGTTGGTGACAACATGGAGATGGTTGATGGTCATCAAAATTATCCTTCACCCTCCCTAGGGTCAGACGTTGCCCACTGTGACTTTTGGTTGTTTCCCAAGCTGAAAAACAGGTCTCTCAATCATCTTGAAGACACTGAATTGGAGGAGGTTTTGACAAGGGCCAGGGATATATTCAATGTGGATGACTTCCATGGGATCTTCACGATGTAGCTGGAGTGTTACAGCAAGTCATTCAAATCAGAAGGTCCTACTTTAAAGGAGATTAGAGTTTTGTATTTCTTTGATATTAATAAATGTCTCTCCAGAAAAAATCTCAAAACTTCTGGGACGCACCTCATATACAAAAAGAAGACTAAAACCATTTGTATCCTTCCCCATGTACGGGCAGGCTCCTCGCCTTAAACTCGGTTTTGTGTCATATTTCGTTTGAGTGGACGTTCGGTTGTACACTGAAGAGGTATTGGGAAATAATCGGTTTGGCTCATTTTTTAAAGCAATATGCCAATTACCAAAACAAATACAAATCTGATTTTTTTTTATTGTTTGTAGATTGTTGGGGTTATTAAGAAATTTGAACAGCAGTGATCCAAAGGAACTTATTCCATTGACAACGCTTCCTAATAGCAATGTTAATTCAACTTTTCAGATTACTTGATCGGTCGAGAAGAACTGAAATAAAATTTCTTTCCCTCTTTCAAAAGGACTTATTCACAAATGAATTAAATTATTTTTGAAATATTTCGCTTTTGAAAATGTTTGTAAAAACATAGATTTTTTTTTATATCTGTTACATCACCTCACACTTATTTAATTTTATGAAATTTGTAGTAATTCTTTTTTGTAAAGCTTAATGCTTATATTAGTTATAAGGACAAGTCCTCGGAGAATTTAAATCACGAAATGTTTTTGATGAAACAGGACCTCCAGTTACTGAAAATAGGAACTGAATTGTATCATAAAAAGTGCAATAAAACTAAGACATTATTTAATTAGAAAAGCTTTTAATTGTTTTTTTTTTGTTAAAATTGAGAGAGAGAGAGCAGAGGGAGAAGGAGATAGATAGATAGATAGATAGATAGCGAAGCAGATGGAGAGAGTGGAAGAGAGAGGCAGAGAGAAAGAAAGAGATAGAGAGATAGAAAGCGAGGCAGAGGGAAGGAAAGAGAGAGAGAGAGAAAGACGGAGAGCATCTGTATTTTTCGAAACTAAAACATTAACCTAAAAACTAGAGTGATGTTCTTAAATAGACTTTTAATATGGATGCCATGCATGGTGCCAAATACGTTCCTTATCTAAACTGTCATTTATAGGAACCGCCTTCGTTAAAATGAGAATACATGATAAAAAAAATGAGAATAAATGACAAAAATGAGAATAAATGATAAAAAAAAAAAAAAAAAAAATACCCAAAACGTAATAAAAACAAAGATTTATCGTCAAAATCTTTATTTTATTATTAAGAGAAAAGGTCAAAAGATATTTTATGTAAAAATTATATTTTTTTAATCTTTTTTTGAAAGTTCGAAATTTTGCTTAAAAATCCTCCCTTTCTGGTGTCGACGTTGTACCATAAATTAATATGGGAAATTTAACCGTCTTTTTGAGGGGCGAAACACTGATTTGGAAATTCTTGCAACAGGTCATTGTCGGATTTTAATGAAAATCTTAGGTGTTATTAAAAAATGAATTAAATTATTTTTGAAACATTTCGTTTTTGAAAGTCTTGTAACGATATAGATTTTTTTTTTATATCTGTTACCTGACCACACACTTATTTAATTTTATTAAATTTCGAGAAATTCTTTGTTGAAACAATGTATGTTTATATTAATTATAAGGACAAGTCCTCGGAGTATTTAAATCATGAAACGTTTTTGATTAAACAGGACCCTAGTTACCGAAAATCTGCACTAACATAGAAATGCAATAAAACTAAGACATTATTTAATTAGAAAAAACTTTTAATTCTTTTTATGTATAAAAATACATTATGGTGACTTTTGTTTAAAGAAAAACAATATTTTCGATGAACAAAAGATATTTACAAGAATTGTTTTATTTAATGTTTATATTAGTTATAAGAATAAGTCCTCGGAGAATTTAAATCATGAATTTTTTTTTATGAAACAAAATAGTTACTGAAAATCGGAACTGAATCGTAACATAAAAAATGCAATAAAACTAAGACATTATTTAATTAGAAAAGCTTTTAATTGTTTTTATTTAGGTTAATTTATAAACTTTTAAATCTTTTAAAGTCCTGTTTTAATATGTACTGGTCAAGTGATATTGTTATTAAATTAAAACTGTATTTACTAATCATAAATGGAAAAGCTCACGACAATTCAACGACCCTCAATATTTGAAAAAGTACTTCCAATTTATATTTGCGTATGAATTTGCCGATTTTTATAAATACGGATGTCCATATACGACATTATCAGAAAATAAGAGTATTTTAATAATTTTAACAATACTAAAACTAAAATTTATTGGTAATTTTCTAACATTTCTTCAACAAGAGTCTTTGTACGACTATAAACCCAAAATGACTAAAATTCAATAGAATTAGATTGCTTAGAATATTTTCCTAAATTTTTAAGATTACTGAGTAGTTAAACAATTATATAAAAAGGGTGTTCACTTTATATCCGTCAAATAATTGCTGTAGTTATGCCCCCTTTGAAAAAATTTCCAAATATATGATATCTATCGATAAAGTTGTAAACACCTCATTAAACCACCCGTGTTAATATATTTCTGCGATATTTTAAACTAAAATGATATTTGTTTTAAACTCGATTAATTAAACTTTAAAACTGCTAATATTCCTAGAATAAAGTTTCCTAAAATTATATTCTATTTTTGATACATTTATTAAAGATTTTTTTTAATAAAGAGAATTACGTTGTGGTGACAGATTTGTCAATATGGACGATTTTAGAGTTTTTACTGATAATAAAAAAAAAATAACTCATTGCAGTCAATTTAAGTTCAGTTTTGAAATACAACAAAGTATTTTGCTTATTGGAAATGCTAAATTTAAACTATTAGATTGAACTTAAAACTAAAATAAAAGCTTCAAGAAGGATTTTTTCATTTTCAGGATATCGCTTTTGGTTGGAAAAATACTTGTCTCAGATCAGCGGTTAAAAATGGCTTCAAGCGAATGGCTAAACGAGGACTTTCTAATTCGAAGAAAAAAAATTATAATAATATTCTAATTAAGATGTTGGTGTTCCGCACTATTTCAAAGAAAATTTTACGTCTTATAAACCTTTTCCGAGTTATTTAAAGTAGAATCATATTTTGGATTGTGTTGTGGTGTCCTCCCTCTAAAGAATTGGACTCTTCCGCCAAGGCCTACTCTCCTACTAATCTTATAGTAGGCGGAAGAGTCCAACATTGACTCTTTAGAGGGAGGACACCAAAACAGTTTGTAAGAATGATTCGTTATTTTTTGAGTGAACAATTCAGTTTCATTAACATCTTTTGAGATAATGACAATGATTTCTCCAGACACACGTTCTACTATTTAACCCATAGATGGCGAGAGGAGACTGGTTTCTAACTTTTCCAAGGCTATTTACTCTTAAGTGAATGTAACTAATTCAACGTGAGTTCGAAGTCGGCGCTACGATTTCTCATTCTGAGTCGCCATCCATTACCCCACCTGCACATTCAGCTTAGGAATTAAGCCCCCATTATTACTGGAAAGAGCGATAACAGTCACTGATCTTGAGATTCCTATATTCCTGAAAAAAATGTTTTAATAAAAAGATTTTATGAATTTCAACAGACAGGCGCACTGGCTGCTCGGTCAATGAATGCTGAATGTTTCCTTATAAGGAAACAGCTAGTATTACAGCTGTCATTAAAATTGCCTTCATAATAAGGGGGCGTCATATACGCTGATGCATCTTTTATTCCGAAAAATACGGTAAATGTGGCAAGAAGATTATCTTAGGTCAAAGCTTCGTCAGGATCTTGTAAAACATTATTTCGGTCGAACATAGGTTTTAAGCAGTGCGAGCATTTCATGGCCGGTCGAGTAGATTCAAGACGATGAGCGTTTAATGCAACCAATGGCTAGCAAAACGTTGGAGAACGTAGGGAAAAAATCTGTGAACCTGTTACTGAAAAATCTATCTCCTCTCTAGCATAACTGGAACCAGTTGTAGGGTTTACCAGAATATCTTTTTCTTTATATAATGTTTACCCCAACGTCCTAAGAGCCACTCAAGATAGAGTGTTACTTAATGAAGTACGTGATAAGAATGTAAGAGTAGGAAGTGAAGATTACGAGAATATGGAGGGTAGATAACGGCTGACCCTAAATTTGGCAAAAATGAATATTGTAGTGATCACGAAAGCAGCAATGTAGGATTCTGTATGACAAAGTAGTGACTCTTGTGAAAATGTGTCTGGGTCGAACATCCTTCTTAATAAAGGAATAGGTAGGAAGAGGGTGGACGTATTTGGGTGGGTGTGGTTATCAAGTTTTAAACTGGTGGCACTTTAAGGATTCAAAAGACGATTATCTCCCTTTGGTGAAGAATCCACTTGGTGCAGCGGACAGGTTTATCGCACCGTTTTTTCTATGGAAATATATGATCACCAGATATAGAAATATCCCCATTTCGAAGTCCTCATACCCAGGGCTCGCCGTTTACCGTTTGTAGGATATTTCCGTGGGTAGCGACATAGCAGATGATTCTGGCCTGCTCGAATCTGGTGTCCTAAACATGGCTTCTCCAGAAACGCAGAAGAATCTCCAGAAATACAGAAAAATCTCCATATTGTATATAAGACCCTATCTTTTCGACACCTTTATATTCTGCTTGTTGTAAGTATGGAGATATAATTGTGTATGGCTTAGTATCATAAACTCCCTCTATGAGAACAAAGCATGTTTGTTATTTCTTTCTTTCAGCCGTTCCTTTCATTAAATACGGTGTTATTATATCCTGAATATAATAATACCAATAATGGGGTAAATGCAAATGGGCGAATAAACCTTTTTTTCATAGCTCTCCTATTAACACTAAAGTATGGAGGTCATCTGAAAATTTCCTATGGAATTACTGACAGGCTTGCGACTTTTCGTCTGTGGAGAAAGGGGTTGTAGAGTGGAAAATTTGTTGTTCTTTAGAAGGCTGTTTTCTTTTTTCTTTTAACTCTGTCGAGGCTGGAAAATGAAAATTGACAAGCTCAAGAGACCTTTCCCAATCACGTCGTTTTTTTTTTTTTTAATAATAAAAACAGTGTCAGTATTAAATAACATTAGCAAAAACAAACAAACGAAAAAAAAATCCAGTAGAACCACGGTTCTCGAACGATCCTTATGTGGAACAAATCGATTTTTTAGACCTCCCCACTGAGTTTTTCGAACATAAATTCAGTTCGTTGAGCGAATGAACACGTATCAAACCGAGGAAGCCTCGAATACGCGCATGCGTCGGTTAATCGTTGGCTTCCGTAGACGCTGTGAGCGCCCACTCCATTACTGTGCGTTTTGTCGTATTTTTATATATTATTTCATTATTATATACGGCTTAATGGTTTCCAAAGAAAGGTAACGATATCGGCAAGCCTAGAAGGAAAGTTGTGAGATCCTGAATTGAGGAAAAGATCAAATAATTACGAAATACGAAAGTGGTGGAATTCGTCTCTTTGCTCTAGCGATGAGATTTTCGAGGCAGAAATTAACCATATCCATGATACCGAAGAACAAAGATGTGATCAAAGCAGCAGATGTTGCAAAAGGGGTGAACACGGTAACCACACAAAGATCCCAGACTCTTGAAGAACTGGAAAAATGATTACTGACTTGGATTAGCGAGAAACAACTTAAAAAAAAAAAAAAAAAATATTTCACACCAAGCAAGGCAATAAAGCCGCTAGAGATCACTGGCAGTGAAAAGGAAAAGAGAAAGAGAAGACTGAGAATGGGGTGGGAAGGATTGAGAAAAAGGACAAACAAAAAGAACAGGATTAAAGAAAACAGAAGATGGCGGTTGACCTTGTATTTAAATTTTTGAAGATTGTAGTGATTAGGTAAGGAAGACATCGGAAAGGAGTTCCACAGGTGGGATGTGCGAGAAGAGAAACTGTTAGAATAGAAATGGCGGTTACATTTGACTATTTCAACTGTAAAATGGTAGGACCTAGTTGCTGATCTATTAGGTTGGTGCAAAAATAATGTCGTTTTCTCACATAGTAACATATTTTTTGCACCAACCTAATAGTAGCACGTTTAAATTTGTGTAGTCAGGTCACCAGGCGGAAAAAAAAAGCTCGTCAGAGCAGTTGCGATGAAAATATTTGTAGAAAAGACAGAGGGAAGAGACGGTGAGAAAGTGACTAAATTCGGGATGCCAGGTCAGGATCGATTATATTACAGGCCTTTCTTTGGATTTTGTCAAGAATCTCGAGATATATATCATGAGCATCAGACCAGATATAGCAACAATGTTCCATACCCGGATGAATGATAGATTTATACATTTGCAAGATGGATTCTGACGACATTTTTTTGTTTGTTTTTGTTTTACGGCATATCGAGTCACTTTTCCTTGCATAGATGTAGCAATTTATTCCACGTAGACGGTCCACTTCATGTCAGGGGAAAACACGATGTCAAGAAGACGTAAAGTGTTGCTCTCCGGATGGCAAGCGGAAAAGGTTCTATATGATGATTAAATGAAAGCAATTTTAGTTTTTAGCTGGCAATAGGATTTCCAAACCAATAATTTATTAAAAGGCGAGGCAGTTCATTCTTATGGGAAAAGGGTTTCGGTTTTCGAACAAATCAGTTTTCGAACGACCCCTAGGAACGAATTATGTTCCAGAACCAAGGTTCTACTCTTTGATCATTGATAACTCTGGATACATAGCGAATGTAGATTTTAATTTTTATTTAATATCAGTAAAGGCCTTAAAGGACATCGATTAACAACAAATAAAAATAGATATATACAAATATCGGAAAAAATGGAAGAATAGGTACTCTAAAATTGGGGTGTGAAATTCTCTCCCCAAACATCAGCTGACATTGTCAGGGAGATTAAATTAAACGGTAAAAGAGATTTTATTTTGGAATTTAAGAAA